>JAJKFI010000054.1:5138696-5166196 GCA_029204185.1 Lerista edwardsae | reverse complement strand
TCAAGCCCCTTCGCCACGACAAGGCAGTGATCCATGAAAGGGTTTAGTGCTTTATCTAAGCCTAAACCAGCACTTGGAATTACTTCCAGAAACGGAAGGCAGACCATGTCAGTATCAACACAACTAATACAATGATTTAAGGTTAAGACTATGGCTGTTAGTCCAAAACATTGTCACCATTTTAACATGGATGCCAGCCACTGAAAGTACGTTTATCACAGTAAATACTGCTTACCAACTTCACTGAAGTTCTGAAATGGATGCATTTGCCTGTGCTTGTCACATGCAGCCTGGCATATGACTGACTGCAATGTTCAGTTTAAACATTACCTGGACGTGGAAAACTCTGGCAGTGTCTTATTTTTCCAGGAGGTGCCATAGCTGGCATACTTATATGGCATACCTGTACCTGGTGCTTTGAGTAATGGATAATATCTGGACAGTCATGAGTCCATTGTAAACCAAGAAAACCTGGGAACAGATAACAAAGAGGGGTGAGGTTTCTCCTCTTTTGAATCAGAGATGAAACATGTCTCTTCTCCCTATCTAAAATTTCCAATTTGCAATGAGGACAGTACTAGTGTTGTAAATAAACTCTTGTTCATGGTGTATGTTCAAAATAATTGAAGTGTTAGAATGATGTACTTTAAAAATGAGAAAAGATGGATGTAGCTTAGTTGGGTTTAATTGTCTGATAGACTAAATGTCAGCAAGATCAAACATATCTTCCTCACCTCTGCATTTTTAAGGCATGTTAGGGATGTGAAATGGTTATTCCTCACCCTCCCATACTACCGCTGAGAGCGGTTTACCTACTATACGGAAGCTGAGAATGGCAAAGTAGGCAGACAGCATACATGTATGTGTTCATAATGACATTTGATTATGGGTGATTTCACACATTATGCAGAAGCCAACCTGTGTTTGTCATGGAGTTTGAGCTATAGCTAATCATGGTTCCCACATAAACATGGCTGAAAGACTCACATGTCCCCAAAACTTTATTTGCAATATTCAGCCTTTACATTTTGTGTATACACACAACATATGTACATGCAACAAAATGCAGTCCTCTGTTTTTAAGAATTAAGTCAAAGTAATTTTAAAAGCAAACAGATGTTACTTCCAGGGTTGTCATTACATCAGCTAATGTTATTCTGGTTAGTAAATTTTAAAATATCGTGTTCACTATTGCTGAAACAATGTGCACTGTGATAAATTCAGTACCCTAGTTTTTCGCACATTAAGCAGAAGTGCAAATTTTCCCAGCCTGCCATAGCAAACTACTTGCAACCAGTCTTGTCTGCCCTGCTAACCCTGTCGGCCCTAATACCCCTGCTAACTGGGCAAGAGGCACCTTTTCAAGTGGTGTTCCCTTATTTTTAGCAGGGGGAGAGTAATTTTTCCTCTTCACCCGTGCGCAGTGTCTTTTCTAGTGGCTGTTGCTGGTGGTGGTCTGCATTTTTTTAGATTGTGAACCCTTTTGGGACAGGGAGCCATTTAACTTCATTATTATTATTTGCCTGTAAACTGCTTAGTGAACTCCGTGTTGAAAAGCAGTATATAAATACTGTTGATTGATTGATTGATTGATTGATTGATTGATTGATTGTCTGGAGGGAATTCTACATTTACAATTAAACTTAATGCTCATTTGGTCACTGTCTCCTTCATTGAAAGTGTTGACTTGTGTAGAGAAATTATTTTGTTAAGCAATAAATTTAACTTGTGCTGTTATGAAACTTTGAAGCTGATGATTTCACAAGAAGGATGAAAGAATTATGAAGGTAACCTGCCTAATTATGCAGACTACCAACTTGAATTGGTAATCCTCTGGCTCCTGGATAGCAATGCCCGTGTTAGTGGTGGTGACTGCCTGTTAATTGGCTTTGAAGTACATATTACTATTTTTTAAAGATGGTGTACTTTAAAGGTCCAAGAGAGGCAGAAGTTTCTCTCAGCAGAAATGAGGGACTGTTGGCATATATACAGTATTTAACACAGAGTTTTAGGGCATAATTCTGGGTCTCTCTTGGGTCAACACATGTCGCTCGCGACAGCTCAGGGCTTTCACAAATTTGCCATAAGGCATGTCTGCTTCAGCCGAGGAAGTGCTGGTTTGGCACGATGACTCACACTGTTCCAGTCACATTGTGAAGACTGGCAGGTAAGTTGGCCCTGCGCTGGCCAAATTTGACCAGTGCATGGGCTTGGGCGGTTGGAAGGATCCTGGCCCCCTGGACACGCCAGGCCAGGGAAGGGGGTGGAGTCAAGGTCTGTCCTAAATCCTGTCTCCAGGCTGTGCAGCCCTGATCCAGGTCACTTGCATTAGCAATTTCACTGGTGCAGATCCAAGCTGCCCCATAGGGCTGCCTGGGGCTTACCCTGGTAAGGGGACAAATGCGGTAAGTTCCAGGTGCCTCCTACCCTACGTAGGTAGTCCACGCAGGTTAGGATTGGGTTGCCCGGCATGCTGTAAAATGGATATTTAGCTTTATTTCTTGCAGAAGAGTGCAAGAGATCATTATCTTTACATCGAACTTGCTTGCATGTTTTTCTTTGAGGATAAGTTATTTTACCTTTTCAAAGTGAAGAGGTGAATGACTTGGAAAAGCTAAAAACAATGAAATCTTAAGCAAATCGTGAAGCATTACATTTATTTTATCTTGCTACATCCTTCCTTTCCGCCAGAGAAAGATAAGTTAAGCAAACATGGCCAACCCAGTGAAATTTATGGTCCTGCCCACTCATCTAGGTCAGATGCTCCAGCCATGACTATACCATATCTGCTTTCATTTTTAAATCCTTAAAAAAACCCTCCAAGAATGAGTCTCTCTCAGAGCATAGTAGTACCCTGTGCCACTGTGATATTTACTAATACACGATGACTTTCTATACTATGCCAAGGTTGTCAAAGTGCTGTTTGTCTGTAATATTGAAAGATGTTGATTGTTAATTAAGGTGTGGCCTCAATTATTTTTAAGGTCACTTTTTATGCTTCATTAGTGGAATAGGTTTGTACTTCGTCAACCCTGCCCACAGATGCAGAGTGTGTTGCCAAATAATTGAACTTCAAAAAGAGAGTATAGTTTCTGTTTTATATTTGGAATAGAGATGCCAGCAAACTTGGGTTCAGAGCCAGCAAGTCATGGGTTCAGAGCAGGGACAGTGCAACCTGGAGCACTGATGCCACGGCACTGTAGAAAAGAAAAAACTCCTTACTGTATAGTTTTGTCAAACCCACAAATACAGGGTGTCTGGTTTTATTTAGAGGGATTTATTTAGCATGCCCTGTCCCTGTAAATAAAGAAAAAAGTGTTGCACTTCCAGCTGCAGGGGGAGCAAGGTAAGTAGTGGGAATGATCTGCTTTTCACTTGGGTTGGTAGATAGGTAGGCTTCTATCAGTGGTGGGCTGAAGTGCTCCCCAAATCCACTACCCTTCACAATCTGTTGATGATGCTCTGTGCTTCACATCACCTTCTGGTTGGGCCACCACTGTGTCAGAGAAAAAATTTAGGGGTTTAAAGAAGTCAAGATCAAAGAAGAGGGTCCCAGAATGAAACCAGCGCAACTCTAAGATATCACAAATTAACCCCAACCAGCCAAGTCTTGGTTGCTTCGAAGACTTTGTTGGGAAGCTGTTATTCTTCAACAAACAGCGAAAAAGTTCTTACATCTTTCATAGGGATCACGAATTATGAGAATCCATTTCCTCCTGTTAAAGCACATGGCAAACTAGTGTGCCCACACTCTTGTTTTTCTTTCTTAAAGGTAGGTAGGTTTATTAGGTATTGAGGTCACTTTGGGAATGTATAGCCATAACTTGTTCAGAGTTTGAAAAACAGTTAATATTTTGTAACCCTAAGAAATGACATCCTTATTTGAAGGAGCAAAAAAACCAGTTACAGTAATTTCTGCCAAGAGTATCTTGAATTATGTCAGGTAATTTCTGTCAAAAGTTATGTAGAGTGACTGAAAAATAAGTTTATAGAGAGGGTTTATGAAAGCTATTCCTGTTGTATCTTCCTTCTATCACTGATTCAATGTCCCTTCAATCAATAGCATTACGTCATAGAGCTCTTCTAGCACTATAAAAATGTGTACAAGTCTACTACTCTATGTTTGGAATAAACACTGGTATAGAATTAAAAGGAAGTTTATTCTGACTGACCAAACCCAACTACCACCACTTTATCCTATTCACCATTTGGAAATGGTGAATAACGTTGCCTCTGTGGTTGTCATTTGCTTTGAATAAAAACCATTAATTCAATCAGAACAGGCAAGCAGCTTTTCCTAAAGGTACTTGACATTTCTGCCCAGCAGAATGTCTGAATGTAATATATGTCATCCCTGAAGAATACCTTGTTTAAAAAAACTAGCCTTATCTGTCAGATTATGCACAGTAATATTATACAGAACTATTAGTGCATATAGATACCTTTTATGAGTGAATTTCAAAAATGCACCAAACACTTGAGAAGGATTTAGGTCCTCTCAGAAGAAATACTTAAGAATATGCAAATACTCTCCACTGAATCAAGTTGAACAGATGCAACTATCACAAACAATGCCAGTTCTCTTTTCTCTGGCCTCTGCTGTCAGTCAGTGAAAAGATTGAGAATGAAGGTTCTGACAACTGAATAAAAAAGAAGTGCAAGGTATTTTAATTTATTATACTAATATGAATAATCATAATCTATTATTGTGTTGGCCTCCAGAATAGCTACCTGCAGTTCTCTATTGAATGCAAGATCCACTTTATCATTGCTCTGAAAGCAACTGGTGTAAACTGTCACACTTTGCAGCTTGTTTCCTAATAGTATTCACCTCCACCACCATTTCAATGTTGTTGTTTTATAGTCTCATCAGTTAAAATAATTAACCACTTTGGGTGACGTTTTACGTACAACACTGGTACATTTTGAAGTAATCCACCTCAGCCATCATAATTAGTTTTATATCCTGGATCAAATTGTGTGGTGGGTGTGTAGGTGACACATGTCTATATACTTGTACATATGAATACAGTCAGTTCTCATTATCCATTAAGGCTAGGTTCCTGGAAAACCTAGTAGATAACCGAACTGGAGGATACTGAATCATTGAATCTATGGGGAAAATAATCTTAGGTTCCAGAGGACTCTCTTCACCATACACTCTATGAACTTTATGAACTTGAATCTTAACTTGGAGTCTGTGGGTAAAAGGCAGCTAAACAAATTTGCGGATCACGAATGAGAACCAACTGTACATTTGCACACATAAGGGCAAAGTCTGAAGCCACATGATATAGTAGCCTTGGTGAAGAATTCTGAATGTGGTTGTGCCTGGATAGGATTTAGCTGGGAACCCTGTGTATATTGCTTTTGTGTTTCTTGGAAGAAAAGTGATATAGCAATGAAATAGAATTTTATAACTATATTTAATCGTGGGCGGTTTTTTTTCCTTTTAAGGAATCTCCTTCTGGACGCCGGAAAGCTCTTGCCACCAGCAATATTAACATGAAGCAATATGCAAGCCCCATGCCTACACAAACGGATGTCAAGTTAAAATTCAAGCCTTTGTCTAAGAAAGTTGTATCTTCCACCCTGCAGTTCTCTTTATCATGTATTTTCCTGAGGGAAGGAAAAGCAACGTAAGTCCTGATAAGCAGATTTTTTTTTCTCCCTCCTGCTTGCCAAATAGTTTTATTTGAACACATTCACCGTATGGTAGGTGTTGCAAATACTCTCCACAGCGTTTGAGTTGATTATGGCTTTTGACGCTAACTAGTCTCATATTCTCACAACAGAGAGTTGCATATACAGTGGTAAATGAGAATGGGCTGTGTTGGGAAGCTCTGCTGCAAACTCACTTCAGCCATGAACTCATGCACTGCCTTAGACACCTATTCTTTCAACCTTGTTGTTGTTGTTCAGTCGCTAAGTCATGTCCGACTCTTCGCGACCCCATGGACCACAGCACGCCAGGCCTCCCTGTCCTCTACTAGCTTCTGGAGTTCGCCCAATTTCATGTTCATCGCTTTGGTGACACTGTCTAACCATCTCATCCTCTGCTGCCTCCTTCTCCTTTTGCCTTCAATCTTTCCCAGCATGAGGGTCTTTTCTTAAGAGTCCTCTCTTCTCATGAGGTGGCCAAAGCATTTGAGCTTCAGCTTCAGGATTTGTCCTTCCAGGGAGCAATTAGGCTTGACTTCCTGGAGGATTGACCGATTGGATCTCCTTGCAGTCCAGGGAACTCTCAAGAGTCTTCTCCAACACCATAATTCGAAAGCATCTATTCTTCAGCGCTCTGCCTTTCTTATGGTCCAGCTCTCACAGCCATACATTGCTATTGGGAAAACCATAGCTTTGACTAAGTGAACCTTTGTTGGCAGGGTGATGTCTTGGCTTTTTATTAAGTTGTCTAGGTTCATCATAGCTTTCTTCCCAAGAAGTAAACGTCTTTTAATTTCATGGCTATAGTCACCATCTGTGGTGATCTTGGAGCCCAGGAAAATAAAGTCTGTCACTGCTTCCATTTCTTCCCCTTCTATTTGCCAGGAAGTGATGGGAGTGGTTGCCATGATCTTAGTTTTTTTTATGTTGAGCTTCAAGCCAATGAAGCTTCAAGCCAATGATCCATGAAAGGGCTTTCAACTTTAGCCCTATGTTTATAACAGAGATAATAATATTGACCCACATTACAGACTTGTGAGGATTAGAGAGAATGTATATGAAGTATTCATGTATATAAGCACTAAAGAAAAGGTCTAAAATCCCTTTTCTACAATCTCCTGCCACAAGGGGATGACTTGTGTATTTAGCACTGAGAAGGAGCAGGCTTGAGGGCTAATCGAGGTAAGGGGACATTTGTTCCCTTATCCCAGATAAAGCCCCATACTGCTCAGTGGGGATACTTGAATCCACATCAGTAAAATTGCTGGCACAAGTCCAAGAAGCCTCATGTTAGGCTTCTAAGCCTGGGATGGGGAATAGGATATAGCATGCACTGCTGTTGCCAACCCTACTCCCCTCCTGGGTTTGAACCATCCCCCTCCCCTCCCCTCCCTCTCCCAGCTTCATCACTGCCCAGTGGATGTTTGGGTACTCCAACTGGATCTGGCACTGGTGGGATAGCACAGTTGCCATGGTACTCCCTTCTCCATCTCTTTATGGTATAACTTTGCCTGCAAGGTTAGAATTGGTTTGCTTTTTTTAAAAGCCTGGGCTAAATAGGTGGAGAATTGCTGTAGATGGAGTAGTGATTTACATCCCAATCCAACGAAGAACCGAGGAAGCCATGCTGCCAGAATCGGGGCTGCACAGCTTGGGGACAGGGCCTTGGATGCGGCCTAATGGACGCATCGCAGGCCCTCCCTCCCTCCCCGGGCCGGCATGCCCAGTTCCACCCAGAACCACTTTCCTGCCTTCCCAGAACCACCTTGAGCCAGCCAATTTGGCTGGCGCAGGGGCATCTCAGTGCCTGTCCTCCCAGGCCAATGCTACTGCTAGCATTGGCCTGGGAGCTCTAGCACCCACATGTTGGTGCTAGTGACGTAGCCAGCGGCGTCATTCACCCGGTACGCTGGGCGGGACTTACCTTTGAGCGGCAGTCCGCCAACATTGTGTTGGCTCTACATCAGGGCTTGGATTGTGCTTTTCATAGATTTGGACACTGCAATTGATGGAAATTATGGGTATTAATAGTGTTAGCTATCTGTTTGATATAGGTATTTTTTGTTTTTGTTTTCATTTTAAGGGATGAAGATATGCAAAGCCTGGCTAGTCTGATGAGTATGAAGCAAGCAGACATTGGAAATTTAGATGATTTTGAAGAAGATAATGAAGATGATGAAGAAAACAGAGTGAACCAGGAGGAAAAGGCTGCAAAGATTACAGGTTTGTTTTCTTCCAAAGGAATGATATTTGAAATGGCCTCTACATTTTTATGATATTTAAGCATTTTTCCTTCTAAATAATTTAGGGTAAAATAATATGCATTAGGAACGAGGTGGCGCTGCGGATTAAACCACCAAGCTGTTGACCGAAAGGTTTGCAGTTCGAGATCATGCAACAGAGTGAGCTCCTGTTGCTTGTCCCAGCTCTTGCCAACCTAGCAGTTCAAAAGCACCTAAAAATGCAAGTAGCTAAATAAGTACCACTTCGGTGGGAAGGTAACGGCGTTCCGTGTGCTACAGTGTATAGTCATGCCAGCCACATGACCACGGAAGCTTGTCCTCAGACAAACGTCGGCTCTACAGGCTTAGAAACGGAGATGAGAAACGTGACCCCCACAGTCGGTCACGACTAGACCATTCAGTCTTTACCTTTAATATGCATCAGGATTGAACAGTTTTCAATTTCACCTAAATCACGGTTGACTAACTTGTCATATGCCTATTACAATTGGCACAGAAGTGTTTTATGACACTTTGGGTCGCTAGCAGAAAGTCCTCTGACTTCCTGCATAGTCACAGGCCTATGACTATGACATAGTCAGCTATGGCGTTTGGTCAGTCCTGCACTCCTATTTTTTTACTCTTGCTGTGTTGCTGCTTGCTTTGTGACTCAAGACTAGAGGCAAAACTACTGCAAAGCTATTGGGAGGGATAGTTTTTGCATGTGTATTTTAGTGAACACATATTCTTCTAGAAGTGTTCAGTTTTAAGGATTTTTAAAATAAGAGATGGGGAAAAATATGACGCCATTGACCTTTGCAGTCATCCTTGCCTGATATAGTAAGTTGCCATGTGCAGGAGGAAATCACTTTCCTGGACAGTAAGTTGCATGTGTACTCACAAAGCTTAAACTGGCATTTAATGTGTTAAGACAGTAGCCATCCTCTGGTCCTGCTTTGCACATCCAAAATGACCCATCAACCTGTCATCACAAGACAAAGATTGCCCTCTACTCATCAGGTAGACTTTTTCACCCCCCAGTTGCAAATGGGAAGATAGTCTTACCTTACCTAGCCCAGAATTTTCTCTGATCATTGGAGAGGATGGTAGGCAGGCAGGACAGGACCATGCAGGAGACAAACCGCAATGCAAGGACCATAAAAACTGTTTTCAAAGTCTTAGTAACTCTTCCACTGTCCCACCACATATAATAGCAGAGTTATGTGCTTTAGTAGTTAAGCACAACTCAATAGGAGAATATGCCCTCAAGTAAAAAGAAGATGGGGGGAATTCTTCTGTGATGTCACGCTTGACAGGGGGAACACCTTATGGTAGGGTATATGTGAAGTTTTCAAGTCTAGGAATTTTAGCTGAAATGCAGAGTAAGTCAGGAAAAAGAATTTTGTCATGAGGGAGAAGGGAGGAGTTAATATTTGAAATAGCTCGGTTATTCCAGTTGCAAGGAATATATGTGCGCCTACTGGACCAGGTGGTCAGATGGTAAAAAAGAAAAGGCAGAGTGGGTTTTAAGAGGATTGATTATATTCCTAGATTAGCTTTGTATTGCATCTATAGTGGCAACTGTTTGGCTAATATGCCATTTTCCATAACTGATAAGCATATTTCATTATCTCCATTACAGATTAATTGAAACTATGATTCTGTCTTCTTACTAAGTGCTTCATAATTACTCATTCCATAAACAGTCAGCTTTACCTCTCACATAATAAGATATGTTGCTAAAGAAAGCAGAGGTGGTTTTGATAATGTTTCTGTTTGCCTAGCCGAGGATTTCTGCAGTGCATATCGTTTATCATGTGCATCATGTCATCCTATTTCAGATATTTCAGGTTTACTCTTTGCAATTCTCCTCCATCACAGCATCTGTCAACCTCATCTTTGTCAAAAGGTCTCAAAATGCTTTAAAACACCACATTTTGCAGCCAAAGGAAACAAATTTCACAAATTAAGCAAATGTGCTTGGTATTTGTTTACTTTGTGTAATTGTCTACCTTTCCCAGTAATATTCTTATGAGGCAATTACTGTGCATTATGAGTGGTGCAATGCCAAGCATTATTCATAATCTTGGTAACCAAATTCCCATTGTGCCATAGCTACAGCACACTTTGGGGCCATAATACAGATTCAAATATTTGTCAGCTAGCACTGTGATGTTTCATTGTAGAATGTATTCCTTCATTTAACAAGTGTCCATCCTTTCTTTTCCTTGACTCCTTTTCTAATAACAACATGCTTTATACTCCTTTTTACTTAAATGATCTTATCTTACAGTTGTCTTGACTGGCTTCTGTTTACAGAAATTGTAAACCAGTTGAATGCTCTGAGCAGCTTAGATGAAGATCAAGATGACTGCATAAAGCACGCAAATATGCTTTCAGCTAAATCAGCCAGTTCCTCTGAAGGTCTATGAGCTTTCCTCCTTCCTTTCTGTTTCCGATTTGTCTGTATTTTACTGTGACCTGTTATCCCTTGGCTTCTGTCTGTGTTCATGTATCAGTTGTATCTTTGTGCTTGACATCCATTGCACACTTTTCAGGAATTTGTAGCACAACCAACAAATAACGAAATGACATGGGTGACTTCACCTCAGCACTCCATTGACTGAAATTGGCACTGAAATACCACACAATTTGTATGCATGCTTCGGCTCTAGATATGTTAAAACCTCACAATGGTGTCCCAAGTTACTTATTATGCCTCATATGGTCTTTTCTCCTTACGGAGAAACTTCTTCCTTTTAATATATTGGCATAAGCATTTTTTTCCTCTGACAAGTTGCTTTCAAAAATCAGGTACTAAAGGATAGTATCACAAAATGGACAGTGCTACTAAACAAAGAGTTATTTAATGACAATGTGCCTGATTCTGCTTGTGTCATTCATCTAGAATCATTGGTGTGCTACAAAACACATCAATTTAGTTTTGCTGTAGAGAACATGATCTGATTTGCTGTTCCTGGAAATACTTCTTTAAAATTCCTTGAAGTTTGAAATGTTTATTTGTACAATCCATCTCCCATCCTGACTGTTACTATACTGAAAAGTACTTTACTTCGTTTCTCAGAGCTTATCAACAAGCTTAATTTCCTGGATGAAGAGGGTCAAGATTTAGTCGACTCCAGTTCAAATCCATTTGTAGATCCTAATAGAACAGAACTAAATCCTTTTGAAGACCCTGATATGGAAGGTATTGAACTTTAATTTTATGTATTTTTCTATTTATAGTCTTAGAGTAGCTATTGATAGTATGGCAAATACAATGCCTCCTGCTTCTTGCTGTTGCACTACTATGTCCGAAGGAGTCACAAACTAAAGATATGCAGTTGTTCCTTGTCTTAGGTACATGTGCAAATTCAACTATACACACTTGATGTTGATACCAACCCTCCTCCTAATCCCACAGAAAAACAACAGTTTAATAACTGCAGGCAATTCCATCTGTCATTCCACTTATTGAATACATACACTGAAGTGAACCTGAGAACACAGAATAAAGTTGCTGTTCCCTCAGTTGATCTCAGTTCCTCCCTGCCTCTCATAATTTTTAAAGGGAGAGAACTTATTTTCCAATATAAGAGATTTTCAAAATAATTTTAATTTTGATATGTGATTTTGACTATAGGTGCTGACTGTGGAATGTAACCCTCCCTTAAGACCAGGGGTGGCTGTATAGCCAACTTGAAAGTATTACCTGCAGAAGATTCACTTTGGACATTACAACAGCAGAGTAACACACAAAGGAAAATATATTTGTGCATCTGGGTGATGTTCTTATTATAGCACTCAAAATCTTCTTACATTTTGCTACATAAGTTTTGTTTCCTCTAAAGACTATAGATTAGAGTAGTTATTTGAGCTAAGTAGGACACCAGTAAGATTAGCTATCCTGTTGGCTGTATGAGCCAAGTTAAAACGGATATTTTTAACAAACTTGCAGAGTCCACTAAGGAATGATACCCTCATTCCAAGAAATAGTGGTGGGGTTCTGACCAAATCATGTAAATTGGGTCCTGTAGTGGATACAATGGGTGGCTGGGCATGTGATGACTGTTATAAGAGGACTTGGCCTTATCATGGGTAGAATTTCCTTTTTGATGGTCAAATGACATTGCAGCCCCTTATGGGACAAAACTATTCCTAAAATTTTGTAATGCTCTTACTAACATCTAACAAAAGTCTTGAATACTGATTCTGTCTCAGAAAAATTACGTTACAGTTTAAGAATCATATTTGTATAATTAGATAGCATGGTCTAAGTGTTCCTTCCCATTGACTTTTGATCTGTAGTAAAAATTATTCAGATGTGTATGCTTGCTTTTGTATCTATTATTTATTTTCCCATAATCTTCAAAACAGTGATGACCATACAGAAAGTTTTTTTAAATTATTCTTTATTTTTTACACATGAACAGACTACATAAACAGACAAATTTGAGAGTGCAAAGTACCATACACTATATTTGCAATACATATTATTCTATATCTTTTTCATCTATTCAGAAAGATTTTTGAAGGGTGTCTGAGGCGTGTGGGGCAGCGCTGCCGCCTGGGTTGGGTCCCCGCCTGCTTGCCTTGCTGGCAGCATTCCTCTCGGGTAAGGGTTGGCCTCAGAGGGTCAGAGTCAGGGGTAGGGGGTTGCTCTACCCTGGCCCTGCTTCCCGCAGGTCTTTAGTCCTGGAGCCACTCAGTTGCTCCCACCATGTGCTCAGACCTGTCTGCCCTTCATCACTGGCCCTGGGCTGTTTTAAACCTCTTGGCTCCGCCCCATCCCCCCTGGCAGCCACCCCGGCATGACGGGCGGGCGTGGGACCCAATCCCAGCATAGCCTGCCAGGGGAGGCTATCTGAGACGGGGCCTACGGTCGGGCCGGAGGGTAGCCATCCCTCTCCCACCCGGCCAGTGGACCTGGTGTTGCCTGAAGGGGCTTGGGGCTGAGTTTGGGGCACCCACCCCTGGTCGGGGGGCTGTGGGTTGCCCAGGACCCTCTTGCTGGGCTCTGCGTGGCCTGGAGGCTGCTGGCCTGCCAAAAACCCCTTGTGTCCTACAGGTGCGCTGCTGACACCCAGCGGCGCGTCCAGACATAGCAAAGGCCCCTGGGCCTTCCCGAACCGCGCTGCGGCTGCCGCATCATCAGATGTGACAACCACACGGTCAGACCTGGCCATGGGAGTTGGTCTTGCCAAGCCCGTGCCACTCGGGGCCACCGGCAGTGATGGTCGGCCGTACCGCGGCTGTCTGTCGGGGGTGGCCAGGCGGCTGAGCCCACCAAGAGCCCGCGGGGGAATTGGAGTCCCCCTTGAGTCACTGCGGCGTCACTCCTATCAATGGGTAAGTTGGGGTGCCCCACGTTTGGCGCGTACTCCCGACAAAGGGTTACAAGCTGAAGTGCAGAAACTTGCTTCTCTTGAGAGTTGTACAATTTTCGCTGAAGCACCATGCCAAGATGTTGTTCTAATGTTAATCTCATATGTTGATACCAACCCATGTACATTATCTGTGCAGACCAGATAGGCAGATCATATGTGTATTGGGGCTCCTCAGATAAACTAGTGCCAAGATGTTATTAAGTATATACAATACCTGGAAAATTCTATAAGATTATAACATAATTGCTGAAGATTTGCTAATTAATTATCTGTTGTAGCTCATTTGTTTTACTTTGGAAAATAATGCCTTATTTGGTTGTAATTTTTTAAAATTGTCATCTATTTAAATGACCCTAGCAACAAAAACTGAGAGGGGTTTATTCCCTGAAAGTATCACTGCTTTATCTCTGCCATTTCATTATTTCAGTGGTTCCCAAACCTTTTAGCTCTGGGACCCACTTTTTAAAATGACACTCTATTGGGACCTGCCTATCTGTTTCAGCAGATCAGCTGCTCAAACCTGTTTTCATCCTTTTTAATATGGTGGAGGGGCCACCTTCTGGACCATTTGTTGAGCTCCACATGCATTGGATCAGGACCATTCTGGTGGTCTTCATTCCCCTTCATCTGGTAAGCGCGAAAGTACTTACCTACTCATGAGTAAATGTGCACATGTGGCTCAGTTCACTTTCCATAGGGCTTAGCACATTTTCCTTGTCAGCTTGGAAAAGGAAGGGTTTCCTTCTTGAGTGTGTGTTGGGGCCTACATTCATCAGATCGAGACAACTCTGATATTCCTCTCTGCCTGCCCTTCTGAGGCGTGGACTGAAGTGTGTATGATTGTTCACAAGTAAACACACACACGCAGCTCAGTTTCACTTTGTATAGCAGGTTTCGCCAAACTCCAGCCTGCGGGCTGGATCTGGTATCTCCTGGATCCATCCCCCAATTGAACAGCTCTTACCATTCCACTGGAGATGCTTACGAAGGAGTCTTCATTGCCAGCCACGTCTGCTCAGAATTCCTGGCTTGAGGCATACTGGAAGACCCCTGGAGACTGTAGTCAGGGGTGGGGGTCAAGTGTCTCTGGCAAAACGATAAGAGACACTTTTCAGGGATGGAGCGGACTCCAGTTTGAAAGCTGCTGCTCTGTAGTGTTCATAACATTTTACTTGTCAGCTATCAATTTGTCACAACCCACCAATAATCAGGTCACAAGCCATTGGGGAGTCCTGACCCACAGTTTAGGAAACACTGCATTATGTTAGTTCTATGGATGACACTAATACTAATAGGTTTATAGTCTAACTAGTAATAGTGGACATTTATACAGAATACCAAGGGAATAGGTTCCTGTATACCAATCTAACCTCCTGTATTAGGCCTTATTATTAAGTAGGTATAAAATAGTTCCTTGATTGTTACCGTACGCCATAAACATCTGTTTATGAGACTTCATTGCCTGGTAATCTGCTATTTAGGCAATGTGTGGGGATGTTGTTCTTGCCTTAGATAATCAAGTATAAGGGGAGAAATTTGTACCTGAATATCAAGACTGGATTGTGTCCTTGTCCTATCCAAGGGTCAGGATCATTCAGGGGCATCAGGGAAGCTCAACAGGGCTTGAATTGTGTGATTTTAAAAACAACAACACTCTGTTTGCTCCAGTGGCCATGCTTTTACTTTTTGGCCTCTCCCAGGCAAGCAGGCGGGCAGTCAGGCCCACACACATAGTAGAACTGCAGATAAATTCCCCTTGCTTCCTCTCTCCTCTGGGTTGGTCCATTGCACAGAAGGGGGGAATGGTGCGGAATACTGCACAAGCACCTTGTAGATCTCTGCCGAAACTGTGGCACAGTTCAGATTCTTTGTTGTTGTTGTTGTTGTTGTTGTTCAGTCGCTAAGTCGTGTCCAACTCTTCGCGACCCCATGGACCACAGCACGCCAGGCCTCCCTGTCCTCCACTACCTTCCTGAGTTCTCCCAATTTCATGTTCATTGCTTCGGTGACACTTTCTAACCATCTCATCCTCTGCCGCCACCTTCTCCTTTTGCCTTCCATCTTTCCCAGCATGAGGTCTTTTCTAAAGAGTTCTCTCTTCTCATCAGGTTCTTTACCCTCTTTCAAACAGGCTCCAGGGCAACTAGGCCCCAGGACAAGTTGCAGCTCTTCCTCACAAGCATCATTCCCCAAGTTTTACCCACCCCCAGTCTTATCAGAAGGTTATGGAACATTCCATGATTTTTGCCTGAAAACCTCCCGTCTCCTTATTTGTTAGATCGCCTTTTAGGTATCTGTAGTAATTTTCAGATACACAGGCATAATCTCAAGGGGAGATGCTCATCCTTGATCCATAAAGAATGATATGTCCTGTTTACTGCTTCTTCTTATGTCCCCCTCAAAATTTCTTCTTCATAGAAGAACCTTTTTTGGTTTTGCTTGCCTTTCAGCATTGGAGCTCTTCCGAGCTGTTGCCAGCACACCAAAGATGAAGACAAAAGCAAAATAAAGGGGAATTGAAATTAGTTATTCTTGGCTATGCCATGGAAATGGGCAGCACAATCCTATACCCCCTTGCGCCAGTGCTAAGCTCTTGCGCTGGCCGAACACTGTTGCAAACGTGCCGTAAAGTGCGTCTGCGACGGTGCTGGACCGTCGCGAGCAGCAGTGCCGGTGCTCAGCCGCCACAACAACCATTGGCAACGCTGGCCATATGCCAGTCAAGCATCGGCGTTGCTCAGTTGGCGCAGGGCCGCCACGAGGGCGTTCCGAGGGCATAACTGGGTGGCGCAGTGGGTGGAGACGGCGGTTGTGATGCAGGACGGCCATAGTGCCAAATCCTAATGCCCCGATTCGGGCCGCTCCTGTGCACATTCCTCTATGCCTGCAAAGCAGCAGGTGCAGATCCAAGCAGGCCCATATAATAGGGGCGACTGGGGCTTATGCGGGGGCAAGGGGAAAACCTCCCCTTGTCCTGGACGTTGCTGCTGCTGCTGCTGCCTTGGGCTTTAGGATACAGCCCTGCTAGGCTGGCTTAGTATAGGATTGCGCTCTGACAAGCAGATTAGAACTTCATCAGTCTTGCCTTTCCTCACTTACTGGTTACCATTGCTGCCTTCTTGGGCTCCATAAACGTAACTACATAAGCTCTTGCCTTCTTGGGCTACATAAACGTAACATAAACGTAAGGGCTTCCTACTGGGTGCTTTGAATGGGAAAAGGGATGCCACCTTTATCTGGGACCCATAGCTATGGGGACATTCGGTGAACTTTTAACTAGCTATAAGAGGAGTAGCAGCAATGAACTGAAGGAGAGGCAATGCTATTAATTTGATTTGAAGTTTGGCACTGTCTGGGGTGGGTGGGGCGTCAACGCCACCCTGGTTGAACTCTGGCCTGCCAGTCTTACCACCATAGCTCTAGCCATTCCTCCTGGCTTGTTAGGCCTCAGGAGGTCAGAATTGGGGGCAAGGTGTTGTTCCACCCTGGCCTTCTCCCCTGGGTCTCTCAGCAATGGTGAAAACTCAGCAGCCAGCTGCCCAGACCCTTTTGTCTGGCTCATCACCGGCCTGCCAAGGTTTATATGGGCTGAGCCCCACCTCTTCCAGCCCTGAGCTCACATCCCACCTGAGACAGGTGGACGGGAGGCCCAATCCTGGGGCTTGAGGGGGATTGTGGTCCCTCCCTGGAGTGCTCCCCCTCTGTGGGGATTGCCTGGGTGGGATTTGGCCGATCGGGGCCGCCACTGAGCTCGCCCCAACCACCTCAGGATATGGGGGTTGAGGGCCTGGCCAGTGCTGCCCCACCAGCTTCAGGGTGGGCTGTCACAGTGGGTCAGTCACTGCTGTGGCTGGCACCAGGCCCAGGCCCCTGTGTATGCCTAATAAATTTTTGTATTGTATTGTTGTCTTGATTTGAGCCAGTGTTTTATATGCTGATGTGCTTGGCTAGTAGTTTTATGGCAAATCAGGCATACGGCACAGCTGAAAAAACACACTGAGTTGTGCTCTTCCTCTAGCTATCTCCTAGATATGTGCAGTTCAAAAAACAAAGAGGGCAGAGGTGAGGCTCGCGCACATTGGCAGGAGGAGAAATGCAAGATCATTTGCTCTGATGATAACTGGACATTTTCTTGCTACTTTTGGGTTCAACATTGAGCTGTTTGTCCATCTTGTTGGGACAGTGAACTCGTGCTGAGACCAGAATGGTCACTGGTCTGCCTGGGCTAATCTTTCTCAAATTCTGAATCCAAATCTTGTTGTATTACTGTATACCATTTCGGCAGGTAAGGCTTGAGTTGCCTTCAAGACACACCCAATCCTTTGGAAAAACTTCCTTTGTTCCCAGATGTGTAGAGCTGGTGGTGGTAATTCAGTGGTAAAGGCATCTTACTTTGGACATGTTCAGACATGCACTTGAACTTCTCATGTTCAGGACCGAGGATAGATTTCACAATAGGTTTATCGAATGGAATCTATTTTATCTAGCATTATTTCATATTTCACACTGATGCATATCTCTGTGTGTCATCACCTGATGCTTGGTGTGAACACCACATCATATCAGGATGGCCTCATTTGTACTTTACAGTACAGTCTGCTCTGAGTGTTAATGTTGATGAATGCAGATATGGACATTAATGCTGTTTGGAATATCATGAACTGATATGCTGGCAAAAAAGCCTGCACCCTTACCTGGGGAAAGGGGACACACAGTGGTGTCGCCCTACCGGTTCGCTGGGCGGAGTTATCTTGGCTGCAGGGAGGGTTTCCACGGTGATCGGCAGCGTCCTCGCTGCCTCCCGTTGCGTAATGGCGAAAGCCCGCCCGTAATGGCGAGATAACTCCGCCCAGCGAACCGGTAGGGCGACACCACTGGGGACACACATTCTTTTCTCCTGATGTGCCTCTGGCATCTGCCTGACAACCATAGGATGCAGCAGTAGCCGTTTGGCTACCGCTGTGCCTACAGCAGCTGGGTAGTTTAAGATGGGCTTTTTGTCAGTTTACAGGGCAGCAATGTTTCCCTTTACTTCTGGATTTATAATACATCCCATATTTCAGCTATAGCTACATTTTACAGAAGGATTTAGATTAATTAGTTAATGTTTGTAAATACCTTTGAAATTTTAAAAGACATAAGAAATGCTAAGTATAATTACAAGTGATTTATTGTTTTGTACAAGCAGCTTTTTTAACACACTTCCTTGCTTCTTACCCAATTTTATTTCAAATCTGCTGCATCACTGTTGTTGTGTTTTATCTCTTAAAAGCTAGCATGTAATCTGGAGATATTTAAAAAGTGCTTTCTGAAAATATAAACACACGTTTCTGTACCTATGCATAGCTAGTTGATAACGTTATTTGCCTAATGGTTGACTTTAAAGGTTTCATTCCATAACTACTAAAGTTACTCTTTTTGTTATAAATAAAGTGTTCATAAAGATTTTTTTTATAAATATTATAAACTGATAGGTTGTTCATCTGGAAACCCCATATATTCTTTACAAAGTTAGGCTGCAGGCCTTGCCTATAAATTTTTTTTTGGAAAAAATTCAAAGTAGATGCAATATTAGAGGTTTACTTTGTAGAGGCATCTACTTTGAATTTTTTAAATCTGTGCCTGCTTCAGTGCATTTAAGAATCTAGCTATAGACACAACTTACATATTGAATATGAATTATTATTATTATTATTATTTATTGAATTTATACCCCGCCTATTGCCCGAGGCACTCAAGGCGGCATTTACAACAATAAAAAATATAAAAACAACATTAAAAACAATTTAAACAATATTAAAATACAATAAAACAAAAAATTAAACAACAAAGTTTAAAACAAGCCATGTGGATCATAAAATATAAAAGTATAACCAGCCAGCCAACCAGCCAACCTGTCAACAGTTAAAAAGCTTTTTGAAATAAAAAGGTCTTCAACCCCCGCCGAAAAGTTAACAAAGAGGGGGCTGTTCTCAATTCGAAGGGGAGGGTATTCCAAAGTTGGGGGGCCACCACCGAAAAGGCCCTCTTCCTGGCCGCCGCCCCTCTCACTTCTCCTGGTGGCGGCACAGTCAAAAGGGCCCCCCCAGATGATCTCAGAGTACGGGTAGGATTATATGGAAGGAGGCGGTCCCTCAAATACCCCGGACCCGAGCCGTAAAGGGCTTTAAAAGTCAAAACTAGCACCTTGAATTGGGCCCGGAACAGAACCGGCAGCCAGTGTAGCCGCCGGAGCAACGGCTCGACAGAGTCAAACCGACGTGCCCCAGCAACCACCCGAGCCGCCGCGTTCTGTACTAGTTGTAATTTCCGGACCGTCTTCAAAGGCAGCCCCACGTAGAGCGCATTGCAATAATCTAATCTAGATGTCACTAGGGCATGGGTTACTGTGGCCAGGTCCGCACAGCTCAGGTACGGCCGCAGCTGGCGAATCAGCCGAAGCTGAGCAAAGGCTCCCCTGGCCACCGCCGCCACCTGGGACTCCAGGTGTAGCTGTGGATCCAGGAGAACCCCCAAGCTGCGAACCTGCTCCTTCAGAGGAAGGAGGAATTGAATTTGTTTGATAACATACAAGTCTTGAACCAGGGTCAGCATTGTGTCCATACAAGGACACTGCTTCTTATGGTAAAAACTCAATTCCATGGCTCCAGTTCCCCCTCTTTTCCATCCACCCCATCATCCTCTCCACCTTCCTGCCTTTTGAAAAGGTCCTTTTGACCTTTTGGTCCCAGGTCAGAAGAAGCAAACTGGGGAGAGCAGAAGACACTGGAGTTGATGGGATATAGTTTCTACTTTCTTTTAAGAAACTTATAAAACACACTTTTAGTATAGAACCAAAGCACTTAAATAAAAGAAAGCAAAACATTAAGAAACAATACAACAACAAAAACAGAAGCATAAAACCATGCTTTTATTTTTGTTTTATGATACTACTACACTACTTTCCGTGTCTGCTTTTTTAAAGAAGCCAGTGCTTGGTCAAAGTGCTGCCTTAAACAATTTTGAATTTCAAGTGAAGAATCAAAATTACACCACCTTATATGTAAAGAAAGAAATTGACAGCCAGAGCTGGCCAAAACCTAGCAGATACCTGAGACAGCCCAATTGTGTCATCCCTCTCTGTTTTTTTTAAGCATGTGTGTGCACTTCCCAATCTTTCCTACCCTTTCCCAACACTGCTTCTTTAAAACAGGCCAGCAGGAGGTGGGGTGGAGATCACTCAGGTCTGTTTTGAAGAAACATCAAGGGGAGAGAAGATAAGGAGAGGAAATCTCCTTCCCAGTGACTCAAGACAGCCAGGATCACAGTGGCTGCTGCATTTTCCTCCGCCTCCACAAACAGTTGTGGTCCTACCATTAAGAAAGTGGGAGCAAATGCCCCAGGCACAGTGCTGGTGCAGCAGGAGGAGAGCGGCAACGAGTGTTTGGCCCACTTGCCCTCCCTTGCCTCTCTATGGCTCCAAAATGGAGCCTGGTGTGGGGGCGTGACAAAGTGGTGCGAAGGGCAGGGAGCCAGTGGAGGGGCGGCACTCCTCCGTCTCTGCCCCTGGGAAGCCCATTGGCTGGGTCCACAACCATCGTTCTTGGCTTTGGCACCAGAGAAGGTGAGCTGTCACTGACCATTTTCTCACTCACTTTTCAAGAAAAGTGAGAAGAGGACTGGGCAGCAGGCAGGCAGGTGGCACCTATACAGTCACTTTGACAGTACCTTGTCACTTTGCTGCCTCCCCCAACCTGCCACTTGAAGCAAGTGCTTCAGTAAACACTGTCCCTAACTACAGTCTAGACTATCTAATTTACCAGTCCCTTACTACAGAAGGGCATAGAGATGGAGACTGCAAAATGACGGTTCTCCTGGAGCCTGCCACTTGAAGTGACTGCTTCATGCTGTTGGGCTCTGGAGCTTGTTCGTAGTGTGTCTGAACAGCTGTCATTGCTGTAAGCTCTTAGGTTAAATAATCTGTAAATTGCACTACTAATCCTGATAACTTGCTTGTAGAAGGCATGAAGGTGCTGAGACACTTGTTCATTTAACCTAATTGCCTAGGTTCAGGCTCACCTGATGATCCCAGATGGCATGCTCCTGCCACTGATCTGCCAAGCAGCAGCTTGCTGCAGCCTCATCTGAGGCAATGGGAGTGACGCTGAGGCAACACATATGACTCTCTGCTGGCTAGCACCTCCAGTATTAGGGAGATGGAGGCATAATGGGCTGCTGCTAGGGAAGGACCACTTAGGCTCTGGGGAGCATGCACAGTGGTGGCAGGGTTTAAATGCCTTGTCGTCGGCTCATGATAAGGAGCAGAGGCAGTTGCACACTGAGGTAACATTGCAGGCGGGCTAGTCTAGATCGGCCGACCCTCCCCAATGCCTAGATAAGCCTCTCCAAAGTAGAAGAGGATATGAGTGCAGCCAAAACCACCTCTCCACAGATCCTGTGAAACCAGGGGAAGACATGGGGGTACACCCCTCCCTCTTCAGGGCTGGCAGCTTGCTGGGCAAAGGAATGCCAGGTCGTCTTATCCACAATGCCTGCACACTAATACTTTCTTATAAGACTCTGTTTACCTAGGATACCATTGGGCTGCTTCTCTTTGGGCTGCTTTCTAATATTACAGATGATAAATTATTTGCTAATCTGCAAGAGCTGATTTATAGAAAGAAACGTGGTGTTGTGCATGGCAGAGCAGAACTTTATTAAGGAAAATTCTTTTTATACTGTACTGTAGAACTGGATATCAAGGTGGCGTCATCTTCAAAACAAGAGGAATCTTACGATGATGATGATGATGATGATGAATACAATCCTTTTAAAGTAGTTGAAGCTACTGATTATACGAACCCTTTTGATGAGCCAGATGCTGAACCTGAGACTCTAGCACCCATCAAAAATTTTCCTCCTCAACCTGCAAAAAGGAAGAATGTACGGCCTGTGGACATGAGCAAATATCTCTATGCTGATACATCAAAAACAGATGAAGACGAGTTAGATGAGTAAGTATATAACGGTTCTCCCTTGAAGCAGTCTTTCAGTATTAGTTGGGATTTTAGCAGGAAGCCTCAAGGCATTCATTGTTCGTGCCTAGTTATTGTTGTACAAAGTCCATGGATAAGTTGCTCTGGTTAGGGAACGTGAATCAGTTTAGCCTGGCAGTGAAAATATTATTTATACTTAACAGTAGGTTTTCTTGTTTTTCTGCTGGGATAAAAATTACTGGTTTTCATGACAAAGTATAAAGTCTTAAAATGCTGGTGAAAATGCTTCAAATATTTGAAAATGCTTTCAGGTGAAAATGCTTCAAATATTCAGGGTGAAAAGCGCTCATTCTTAGTTTAGGTGGTGCACTGACTGCAGTGTTTTCAGTTGTCCTGACAGCTTTATGTTTATAAAGTTGCCAGTTTTATGTTCTGCTTAGTGGCAAGTAGGGGAGAAAGTCTGTACTGGGGGAAGGAAGCATAGGCTCTAATGCAGTGAGAACACATGGTGAAAGCAGCAAAATGGAAAAGAACAAGGGACATAAAGGGTCAGGATTTCAAAAGAATGAAAAGAAAAAAGAGAAAGTACCCTAAAGAACTGTAGCACGTATGTGATAAAACTTCAGCTCCTCTTACAAATCCAAAATCAGCTGAAAGGCAAAACACAGTTTAATATGGTTTTATCCTGTCCTATCAGCAGCTTACCATAGGCAGCTTGCAAAAACAAAGCAATGCAATACAAATCGTTCTAGGACAGTGGTTTCCAAACTTTTTGGTAGGTCACAAAACTGATAGGCAGGTTAGGCTATGTGCATTAAGGGTTAAGCAAGCTGCTACTTGTTGTGGTGGAGGAAAGGACTGCTGCCCAATCAGCATTATAGTCACAGCCTATGGCATTCAGAAATAAGACAGCAGCCTACTAGCTGCTCCAGAAGGCAGCCGCCCCCCAGTAAAAAAAAGATAGACAAAGAAGCTTGAGCAGCTGGTTTAAAAAAATAATAATACTTGTATTTATATACCGCCTTTCTTAGGTCACCAGTTTTCTCTACTGACAATAACTCAAGGCGGTTTACATGGGCAGACTTTATTCAGAAACCCGAAGGTTTTTACAATTTATACAGAAATGTTCTATCTTCCAAGAACTACACACATACAGATGGATCTTTCTGGATTTAGTCCTTCTTTCTGGCCACCCTTTTGTCTTGTTGCTGGCTGATAAGCGGCTTCCCTGCTCCCACCAGAGACACAGCTGACTTCGGCACAATTCCCCCTCACACAAGGCAGCCGGAGACAGCTCAGCTGTTAATCAGTCACAATTACAAGGTCTGCTGCTCACAGAGACTTCCGGTAGTCCCGAACTGACGACCTTCAGATCTTCAGCTCTTATCTTCAGGCAAACAGAGGCATTAATCCTCTTGACTAAATCTTCTGCCCTCATAAAAGGCTCATAATGCTCAGTGGGTCCTGATAGAGTGTCATTTTAAAAAGTGGGTCCTGATGCTAATAAGTTTGGGAATTGCTGTTCTAGGAGGCACGTACACACTAAATAAAAAAACCATCTTTATAAAGTATATAAAAAGCTGAACAAAAATGGTTTGTGAGTTCATAAAACTTCTTCAGCCGCTTTCCCAAATGAAAATATTTGGCACTGTTCCTCAAAAGTTTACAGTGTTGGCACAGGAATGCTTCAGTGGGAAATGAATTCCACAAACATTAGAACAGCGGTAGCAAAAAAAAATCCTGCTGCACATCTCCAGTAGGAGTATACAAGTGGATTTTCATTGAGAAGAGGGACTCCACCAAGCATGCTAGGCCCAGGCCATGTACGCTTTATGAGCTAGTTCTTGTTTTGCTAGAGTTCAGTTGGAAACAGGCACATTTAACACAGGATAAGGCAATACAGTATGTCCATCTCCCTGTTCCCATCAGGGGGCAGAAAGGCAGAAGGTAAGCATAAACAGACACCTTTAAAAAAATCCAACAATGGATGGTGTTTGGGAAACAAAGAGTTGTAAGGTTATCCAGCGATAGAGTGTTCGAAGATGTACAATCATTCCTTCATTGTTGGCACACTGTTGCTCTTCCATTTCTGAGATAATATTTTAGTGGCTTATAGGTTCCTCATCAAAAGTACTACCTTACTTGACAGGTTCATCTATGTTAAATTATATTACATTACCAACAGTGAAACTCTAAAGACAGCACTGTTCAGTATCAATGACAAGATTCTCAATGTCTGACCCCAAAAGGTTTGTGCACTCTGGCATAATGTTAAACATTCTGTTCATGATGTTAATATTTCTATAATATTAACATTGTCCTGCATTTCATTAGCAGATCAACTAGGGCTGCAATCCTATACACATTTATCTGGGAGTAAGTCCCATGGTATTGCTCTGCAACTGTTGCCAGCTTTATACTGTCAAAAACATTTTTCCACTTCTACTTCAAAATATTCATGCCTAAATCTTCTTCCCAATGGATTTTAAACTTTTCCTCTCCAAAGGAGGCTTTTTTTCATTATCCAGCTATAAATGCTAGCCATAGATCCTTCTCCCTCTTCCCCATACTTTTTCCTCCCATTTCATCTTTCTCAACAATGTTGCCTGGTCTAATTTTATTCTGGCAGAGATTCTCATCTGCAAATGCTAAAACAAAAGCACCCACCATCTCAATGTTTGCTGAGATAGTTCTGCCACTGTTATAAATTTCTTCCACTTGCTTTTCTGATCACCCATACTAAAAAGGCCTCTGCAGGGATTAAACATTGCCTATATTTGTCCTATACTCCCAATTAACTGCCATAGAATACATTCATTATGTATACTTTTCCATAATAAAACATCTACTGGAATCTGTATAAATTGTTATATATTCTATATTGTCTGTCTCATGCCAACCATAAGCCATTTTCTTTATGAAATATTCCATTTAATCAATTTTAACCTCTGTTTCTGCTGAAATCGGCAGTCCTGCTATTTCCCTGGACTGCTGATCCAAATAAAACTTGCTAATAGCTTATGTTAGCTTTTGATCTCCCAGGTCCATTAACAATGGGAGAGTTTGAAACAAAAACCAATGATTTATGTAGGTATGATTGACATCTTTACTGCAGAAATCCTAGTCATCCAAGTAAGTTTTTCTTCCATCTCAGAAGATCTTGCTTAATTGCCTGAATTACTGGGGAGTGGTTAATTGTTCAGATCTGCCTGAGGTCTCTGCTCAGATCTCCCTGCTACTTTTCCTAACCTTATCCCAAGATACTTGATTGGTATAGTAGCTGGAGCAATCTCATCTCTTAATGAAGTAATAAGTTCACATACCCTTTGAAAGTTGATTGTTGTTAGCTCTTTGATTTTTACCTATTCACTTTGTTACCAGAGAATGCATTGAGAGTCACATCTAATAAATGTTTTAACAATGGCACCATGACATTTCCAATGAAATTATAGCAACTTCAACGCATCCTGTTCATCTTCCACCTGTATTCCTTTTATGATTTCTGAAGCCAACACTAATATCTCAATGGCAAAAGTAAATAATAAAAGAGATAATGGGCACCCTTGTTAATTAACCAAAATTCAAGTTTCTAGGGAGGTGCATATGGCCTCTGTCTGACTAATAAAATAATCAACTACAATGAAAGTCCCTGTTAAGAAATCTATTCTGTCAAATGCTTCAGCTGTATCCAGAAACAGCAATAGGATCAATGTTTTACTTTTTTGGGCATCATTTTTTTTTTGTTTATCTTGATGTTCCTGGTCTTCACCTTTCTGACCCCAAAAGGACACCCAAGGTACTTGCAACAATAGTTAAATAAAAGAACCAATAATAAATATAAACTAACGTAATTAAAACAAATGACAATTCAGATCGTGTCTTGGCAGACGTGGGGGTTCAATTCCTAGAACCTGAATGGGTGCCGAAACTGTGGATAATGAAATCAGATCTGTGCTCTGGTTACCATCCAGAAGGTTTTCTGATACCTGGGGAGGCCGCGTGTAGCTTCCCTGGCCCTCAGAATGCCTTCTAAAGGCATAAAAAGATGACTTCTTGTTATCCTGAAAAACCAGAAGAAACGGTTTTTATGCCTTTAGAAGGCATTCTGAAGTCTGAGGCTGCCCATCTGGAGGGTTCATGTCTTGCTTGTGCCCCGAGTTCAGAACTCACGGTTACTGAAAACCACAGGTCCCAAATCTGCAGGTAAACAGTCTGGACCTGTATACAAAATCAAAAAGAATGACAAAGAGCAGCAGGAACACAAACTCAACAGAGGAAAAAAAATCAGTTTAAGCCAATTGAAACATTAAAAAAAAAAAAGAACTTGATGCTGAAAACACATTAAAGAAGAGTCCCCTTTATTATATTTAATATTCATGAGTAAAGTGTGCCCCGAATAATGTTCACCATTTTCCACATATCTGGGGTAACCTTAAGGAAGGCATTGTTTAAATATCTCTACTAATATAGGGGCCAGGAGACCTGATTCATTTTCAAAAAGGAGAAGAGGGGATTGGTCTTCCATGGGTTCGTTTTTGGCTGGGCATTATTTTTAATGTGGCTAATGTGGAGTAGATAATAAATAAATGAAGTAGCTAAATGACCCCAGTTGTTCAGAATGATCAAATCCTAGTCAAATTATGAAAAAAAAAACAAGCACTCCAAACAGTTCTTTCAAAACTTCTGGTTGAGTGCAGAATTGCACATGAAATGGACAGCAAATAGGTACAATTTGATGCACCCTGGGCAAAAAAAAATCTTAACCAATGTGCCCAACTGCCCAATGTGGTGCTTTTGCTCAGGTGCAATATTTCTAGACCAGCAAAATGCAGCTGTTTTGATGTCCATATGTTTCAGCTTCCACTTAAACATCCAGAACAGAACCAGTACCTAACTTGGGGACTTAGTGTATTTGGGTGTAATCACACAAGGTATAATAAGCTCAAGGCAGAAACCACCTTCTGCTGTGATAATAAAAGAGTCTTGTTAGGAAATGGAAAAGGAAGTAAAAGTAAATCCACAAATGTTGTCATGGCAGTTCATACATCAATATTGTATACATAATCGGGCAGGAATCAACTTGTCCAGAATGAGAACCTGCATCAAGCCTCCAGCAGTCAATCTGTGCCCATGATACCCCTTCTTTTGCCACCCATTGGCAGCCAGTCGCTGTTCACTTCTACAGTGTCATTGTGCCTTCCTTCCTTCCTTCCTTCCTTCCTTCCTTCCTTCCTTCCTTCCTTCCTTCCTTCCTT
>JAJKFI010000054.1:5095022-5138686 GCA_029204185.1 Lerista edwardsae | reverse complement strand
CTTTCTTTCTTTCTTTCTTTCTTTCTTTCTTTCTTTCTTTCTTTCTTTCCAGACTAGTTGGGGAAGGGGGCAGAGAATGGCGTGGCAACAATGTGCTTTGAGCTTTGAAATGTGGAGAGAAATAAGAAACAGAATGAGAGCAGAGGGAGTACCATGATGGGGGAGAGCAGACAGGTAGATGAGAGACTGAGGGGACTTGCTGAAGGATGATGGGCTTGGCCAAAGCAGTCTCTCCAGGTTCAAAGTCTCTGTTAGGATTTATCTTACCCAGGACCCCTAACTACTGTTCAAACTCTGCAGGCTTTGCCTCAAGCTATACTGATGGTGATAGCACTGCCACGAATGACCTCTTCTGTATCCTTACCCATGTGTTGAAGACCACGGTGCTAGAATACAATATGCCGAGAAAGATAGCATAAATGATGTGGGGATCGGAGCATTTTTCCCCAATGATAAAAAGCTCAAGAAGTTAGGAAGGAAGTTGCTAAAGAAGAAACTCCCCCCCCCCATGGAGAAAAAAGTTCCATAATTCTATGGAAAACTGTGGGCTAGTTTGGACAATGCTTCTATCACCTGAATTGCCCCCCCCATGCATGTATTGCTTGGCCCCTTCTCTCACATCTGGGGGAATTTGGGGCTTTCCCTATAATCATATCAATTGATAATTAATATTAATTATTCATATTAATCATTGATCATATTAATGCTCTACATGCATTAATAAATCTAAGTTTTGAATAGTTTTTAGAGGAGCAGTTTGGACAAACCGCTACCCCACTGCAATGATAGGAAATGCCATGAATTCCCCAGATGCAAGGGGCTACTCAGTGAGCAGGTATGATCATTAACTCATGGGGCTGGTTCAGGCAATAAAGTTTTGTCCAAGCAAGCTGATAATGGATGTTTAGAAAACTGACAGAGAGGTTCACATTTGTCAAAAGAAAGTATTTCTTCAACGGACACTTAATTAGCTTATGAAATCAATATGACCAATGTGGTCCTTTACTTAGGCAACATTTAAAGATACAGTAATGGAGAATAAGTACATTTTTGTTTTTATTTTTTACGTTTAATACCGCTCTTCTTCCTAAGAAGCTTCTTCCTAAGAGCTCAGGGTGGTGTACAAACTTCACAACATAGTCCTCACCACAACCCTATGAGGTAGGTGAGGCTGGGAGAGATGGTTGGCCCCAGGTTACCCAGGAAGCTTCATAGCTAAGTGGGGATATGAACCTGGATCATCCAAATCCAACTGCCAACTCACTACACAATCCTGGTTCTTCATGTTGTGTACATATGAATGCAAGCATGAATATGCAAGGATATAAATTCATATTTTAGCCCTGGTAGCTAAAAATCAATTCTTTCCCATGTTCAGAATCCAGTATGGCAAAACACCTCTTAGAATTCAGGAAGGATGGAATTAGCTTCCTATCAGACCAGGCCTGATATCACTGCCTCACAGTTATTACAATGAACAAACTGAAAAACTATGAAGCCAAAAGATGGCCTTTGTTTTTAAAAAACATATAACTGCTCTGCTTCCACAGCAACATTGTTGAACAGCCATCCATCAATGGTTGTTTGAAAGGGATTCATAGGTGAGGTTTACAGCTGAGTTTCCAACATACTTTCTGTGTGCGTGTGTTTTCCACATGAATCGCATAGTTACAGCAAATATTGATGCTTATGAAGTTAATGACTGATTTACTGGAAATTCATCTAAACTAAACCACGTTCATAGTTGCCTTAAAGGCACTACCTCGGAAAGGTGTTCCTAAGAATTTAAAATGAAAATGAAGCTGGAGGAGGAGGTTGTAGTTTTACAAGATAGAATGCAAAGAGATGGCACAGTACAGAGGCCCACTAGGATAGTGGATGGAAGAGCACTTAAGGATTGGGTATTGGCCAAACATGCATGGCTAAATGCATCATTAAGAGACATGTTCAAATCTTGCAAGATCTCTTTTTCCACCAAAGTGCAGCCAGAGGAATTGGGGGTTAACTCTCTCCCCTACATTACGTTTTCACTGAGAGTCATCCCCCAAATCTGATGTTTGTCCTCACAGGAGCTGGTTCTTGCTCTTAACATGTGAGATTTACTGCGCTATCCTAACTTCTTCCTCAGCTGGTCAAAGGTGTCATGAATATGCTGTAAAGCATGTTTGTGATATCTCGGGAGTAAGCAATGCTGGCAGAGTGCCCTGCACCACCCTGCCAACACTGAATTCCAATGATTGGCTGGATGACACAAGTTAGGTTGCACCAGGCTGCCCAGGGGCATGAGGAGGCTGGTGGGAAGGGGGCATTTCCGGGTGAGGGTAGTGAAATGGGGTGTATCAGGCCCAGGATGGGCAGGTAGAATCGCTGGAGGAGGCCTCCACAGTATCCTACCCCCCCCCGTCAGCATTTCACTGGGCTTCCTGGATTTGCACTTGCTAAATAGCTGGCGTGGATCTGAAAAGCCCATAGAAACAGCTGGGGCTTTACTCGGAGTAAGGGGAAATATATCCCCTTACCCCCAAGAAGAGGGGACGTGGTGGCACTGCAGGTTAAACCGCTGCTGCTGGACTGGAACGTTGGGAGTTCAAGACCACGCGACGGAGTGAGCTCCCGTCGCTTGTCCCAGCTCCTGCCAACCTAGCAGTTCAAAAGCACCTAAAAATGCGAGTAGATAAATAGGTAAAACTTTGGTGGGAAGGTAACGGCGTTCCGTGTGCTACGGCATATAGTCATGCTGGCCATATTAATATGACCATGGAAGCTTGTCCTCGGTCAAACGCTGGCTCTACAGGCTTAGAAATGGAGATGAGCACTGCCCCCTACAGTCGGTCACGACTAGACCATTCGGTCATGGGGAAATCTTAACCTTTACCCCAAGAAGACCTCAGGTTGCTTCATTGAATGCAGCTTAGGCCATGTTGCCATGCTGTGTCAGCGCAGTTTAGGATTGAGCTGTAAGTAACTTCACTACTCATGCTAGTTTTATGTTTACGTTTGAGCACTTTCAGGCACATCGCAAGCATTTCTTTTATTTTATTTATTTATTTATTTATTTAAGGCATGGACTGGGGTTATTATAGAAATAGACTTCCTTTGGTCTGTTGTAATAGATTATCCTGTACTAGACATTTAATTGTCCACATATTTGGTGTATTGACAACTGTATCTTCGTTATTGAGGTAAGGAAATACTAACGTATTAGAACAATCTGAAAGTGTACAGAGGATACAAAGGGAAAGGAAGAGGGAAATCAAAAGGCACCAGAAAGGGGAAATTTTGTTTTTGTTTTATCCTCAGCTGCTAGCACATCTGTGCCAGTGAGGTCACAATAGTGTGTTTCAGGATAGGTATTTTTTCTGTGCATAAAACATTGGATCTGAGCATTGGTTGTTAGTACTTAATGTATGGCCTTTTTTCTCCCTTCTAATTCATACAGATGTTTTGATGTCTCGAAGCAGATGTATATTTATTAGTAAACATAGAGAAAAGGAGCACATTACCCTTATTCCAAATAGCAGTTGCCATAGGGTCTCCCCACCTCTCCCATCTTCGTAAGCTTCTAGATGAGCATTTAGGGTCATTGAATAGTGTTTAGACTCTCTTTAATTTGCTCACAGTTGCAGAGGCTTAAAGTGTGGTTAAATGGTAGATTGTCCCACCATCACACCTTCAATATATGGAGGAGAGGGTTTAGCAGTTTAGCAATTGTGAGTTAGAAGATGACTATTCGAGGTAAAGTAATTTAAAGTAAAAAACATTAATTTGTTTTGAGCATCACTTGAGAAAATTATAATGTGGAAACCCTTATGACTAAGGGTTTAAGTGATTGAGATGGGATAATTTAAGTGTTGAGATGGGATCAGGTTGTGAAGGATTCTTCATGCCTACTAGATAAAGTGCCTCAAAGATCCCAAGCTTTTCCTGTTTTCATTCTGGTTCAGTTTCATCTATTCATCTTCCAGAATATGGTGGATTGCCATAATAGAGTAAATCAATCACCCTATTACTGTAATATAGACAGTGTGAGAATTAGCTTTCCAAAAATATAACAGATTAGGAGGTTTTGCACCTAAAAATTTTCATTATTTTTAAGCAATTTGTTGTGGTTTTCCTTATGTATTCAACTACCTAATATTTCAGAGCTAAGACCAGTGAAAGTAAGCACTGATGAGTTTCACAAGAAAATAGTGCACTGCTTGAATTTTGTCCAATTTCAGGTTTTTTTTTCTTAGTTTCTAAAAATCACTCATTGGATGCAGTTCATTATGTACCATAAACATTTCTCTCATTTTCTCTTCTTTTGTCTGTTTCCTAAACAAAATGATTCTAATATTTTCAATCTCTCTTCACAGAAGTCTCTCCATATCTCTTACCATTTTCATCATGCGTCTCTGGATCATCCTAGTTTTCCTACTCTATGTGTGTTTTAAGATGGGGTGACCTGCCTTGCACACAGTATTCAAGATGAGGGAAACCCCTTTGATTTATGTGATGACACTGTGACCCATTCATATTTCAGTCATTGTGCATGCACTCAATTTGTTTGCATGTTCTGTTCTGTTCCATTGAACAGAAAATTATTAAAGAAAGTTGTATGAAAGAGTTCTGAAGAATGTTCTGTTTTATCACAAGCAAGATATATTAATCTTAGGGGTCTTGAACAACATACATATATAAAAATCACATTCTCCTAAAATAATTAAGCTGTACATTTGTATGCTTAAATCCATAATTTGCATCTAGCTATTGGCTTCAGTGAGACTGACTTCCATGTACTGTAATGTGTTGATTGGCGTGTTTCTCTACTTCCTGGGACCACTTTCTAAATATGTTTTAGCTTCCTGCCCTTCAGCCTGCCCAGCTCCTCTTTTTCCCTATTTGATTACATTGCACTTCCACTCAGAAAATCTTTTATGAGCATTCTGTTGTTTAGTTCATTCCTCTTGGAATTTTGAACATTTAAACATTCCATCCCATCACAACCACTCAATCATCAACATCAGGTCAATATCTTAGTGTACAGTAGTTTAGCGGGGTGTAGGCTTTTGATTATTTTGTTTCTTCACTATCTCTGTGAAGTTTGTTGTGACAATAGAATTTTTAAGGGTGTTACCCTTTGTGGACTCCTGTCCTGAATGTCTATGAGCAATCAGGAAGAAAAAGCCCTGATTTGCAACTCAGCCATGTAAGATATACTCAGGACTAGTGTATTTTGGCAACATTGTGACTTTCATAAGGTCATGCCAACTTCTTCCTCAGCTTGGAATTCAGTGTTGTTTCATAATAATTCAGATGCACTAGAGTGAATTGGTCTGTTTTGGACCACCGTTCCCAAAGTCCCATAATTACTTAATTCCTGTACATTCAACAAAAAGTTCACAAAGCGGTTTATAGGCATAATTATTATTATTATTATTTAAATGTACCAGCACATTCCTAGATTCAGGTGCCATGCAAAAATGACCAGGGCTCTGGATGGAGGTTATGTTTCTAGCTAAATGGAGAACTGTCTTGGCAGAAGAAAGGAGGGCACTTTTGTGAAGTAGTGAAGCAGTGAAAGTACAGAGTAGCTGAGTATTTCAGAATTCTGAAAACTGATAATTTCCCAAATACATTTTGTGTCCTTATGGAAGGCATGTCAATTGGCTCTGTGATGCCAGAAATATAGTTTATTTTATTAATTTAAAGATATAAAATACACAGAGATCTTCTTGAAAAGATTTAGGGTGCAATCCTAACCAAATTTTTAGCACTGTCATAGCTGTGCCAATGGGGCATGTGCTGCATCCTGCAGTGGGTGGGGCAGTCACAGAGGCCTCCCCAAGGTAAGGGAATGTTTGTTACCTCAGAGCTGCATTGCCCTTACCCTGGTGCTGGGATGTTGGATAGGATTGCGCCCTCAATGAAAGTATTCCGAAATCTCTTCACATTTGGGGTATCAATTCTTGTCTGTTCCTGATCAGTAAATCTGGAAGAATCCAACTGAATGTTCTCTACTAAATTTGAAATATTACTTTGCGCTGTGATAAAAAAGGGCTGATTTGTATGTTCTGAAAATCATGTGACAAGAGTTCGTCCAGAACTTTATCATTGCAGAACCCAGGTAAGAGAATTATGTTTCTGAATGGTATTCCTGCTTTTAAAAAAAAATTCCCCAGCACAAGCACATACAGTAGATAAGATCAGACTCCTTTATTGGCAAGTGAGAAACAATAATAATCTAATCTTATTCACAGCCAAATTTCCTTCTATGCAACTCCATCTTTTGCTGCAGAAAGACTACGCATTCATTCAACATTCCCCACTATAAGGAGTCACAACATATAAGAAATTTGAGCAGAGTGAGGCAATCCCCCATCAATTTTCACCATAGGGTCAGCATACAGGGGACAATATAAAAAGATATAGGTGATGGTCTCAATACTATCTAATCCACAAGGACAATATCTAACTGTATAAGGGATCTTTTGGAATTTCTCAAACAGAACAGTGGATGACAGAACATTAGATCATGATAAAGAAAAAGCCCTGTTCTCAAGAACAGAGCAGAAACTGTAGAAATGGGGCAATATGGCCATACACGACTGAGGCTGACAAGCATATAGGGGAACAAACCTTGCTTGCTACACTATATGAATTTTGCATTTCAATATCTATAAGCCTTTGTTTAACACATTGAAATGTTGAGTGAGCATGCCCAAAGTAAGAACATAGAAAACTAGCATATCAAGGAGGAAGATCATCTAAACCACTATCTCTCACCCTCTAGCTTTCTATAGGTAGATTTGTTGACATGGGAAGTGTTCAGTCATGAGTCTCTCTTATATTCTGAATTTGTACAGTCCCAAGCAGTCTGCACTATACACCTGGGGAGTGGGGAAATATGTAGATTGGACCTAAATCGTTGCATGTGGCAGAAGTTCTTACATTGCCAAATGGCAGTTCAAAAATGCATATAAAATCCATTTAAAATTACCTCAGTTTATATAATCATGTGAAAAATAATGCATTTGTGTACCAGTAGTTTACATTTAAAATAAGCTAAATATATACATATATTTATATGGTGTATTCTCTGACTTGCTTAATAAATCTACTATGGTAAAGCATCTTAAAGAGTTGCAATCCCTTATCTTTAAAAATGCTCATGTGCAGATGTCAATTTTTGTATTTCTGTGAAATACGAGCTCCTCACTCATGTTGGTTTAAAGTTAGCCGTGAACAATTCCCAGTGCATGCTGATTTGCTGATTTCAAGAGAGGCTAGAGAGGGTCAGGTAGTTCGTTGTCAAAACATACTACCTTTAACTGTTGAAGAAAAATAAAGAAACTTGCAGGACAAAAGAAAACACTGTGACCTCCCATATATAATGCATTGTCCTTGTTCTTATCTTTTATTTTTCATCTTTATTTTCACCTTCCTTTGAACTCCTTTAATGTTTAAAGACAGCTCAACAAGGTTGTCAGCAAAATTAAATGATTGACAGGTACTCCTGAGACTGCCATTCTAACTGAATGCCATTCTCTTTTTTCACCTTCCGTGGAACACATCTCTTTTGTTTGTTTTGACATAACTCCGAGCTTTGATTTTGGTAGTGTTTTTTTGCATTTGATGAGCACTGACATGAGAAACACTCCAAACTTTTACTTCACAACCTAGTTATTTTAATCTCAGTTTCTCCTTTTATTCAGCCATCTAGGTGTGCATCTTCTCTCTGCTGTAAACAATGGCAGCCCCATTATAAAGTGCTTTATGAATTGCATTGGGCTTTTGAATTTGTCTTAATGTCAGTCTCCCTTTTCTCAAAGGTCCAATTATGTAATTAGCCGACATGGCTCGTCAAAGGCTAACTTGCTGTGTGTTGGTTCCAGTGAATGCCTCTTGCTGTTAAGAAAAAAAGAAAAAAAATTGTGGCCAGGGGTAGGCAGCAGGAAATTAGTAAATGAGGTAGTGACATTTTAAATATTAAGTAGGGAAATAGTTTTAGTTAAAATATGTTACAGATATTCTCTCTTTCAAATGAAGGGGGGAGAGAGTGGAACTAAGATTTCAAAACAACTCTAACATCAGGATGCAGGCATCTTGTTGTCTTGTGTGCTGCCCAGTTGCGAACCGAGCAAACGGCCCGCCTGGGGACCGAGACAGAGGAGATCTGGCCCCTCCACTCGTTCCCTGATCCTGTGCACTGCTCTACCACCACTCCATGCCACGCTAGGCTCCATTTTGGAGCTGTACAGAGGCAGGAGCGGGAGGTGATGCAAACTGCTCCATCGCCGCCTTCTGCCTGCTCCAGGAGCTCCAGCATGTCCCCCCTTGCCCACTGGTATTCCTGTGGTATTGGTAGGTCTGTGACTGATGCTTCTTGAGGCATTTCATGGACCACTGTGAGATATAAGAAGCTGGACTAGATGGGGCTTTAGCCTGATCCAGCGGGGCTCTTCTTATGTTTTTATTATTTTACTGAAACGTATGAGATATGATTGAGGATGTTTTACTGAAAGGTGCACAATATGATTGAGGGTGATTGAGGCTAAATTTCTAGCAGAGATCCGAATAGCCCCATAGTGCTGGCTGGAGCATTACTCGGGTAAAGGGAAAAATATCCCTTTATCCTAAGAAGGCCTCCAACCAACTCTCAATTAGCACTATATATTGTACAGGCCAGGCAGCTTGGCTAGGCAGCACTAGTTAGGATTGGGTTGTTAGTAATTCAAAACAATCAGTGTAAAACAGAAATAAAATAAAACAATTCCAAAAGAAACAAAGAAAAACAGGTAATAACTATTGGACAACAGCAATAAAATGAAAGAGATTTCTAGAGTCAAGTTTTTAATTGCTCATTAGAAGATGAAGAATGATACAGCTGAATAGGCTTCCTTGGAGAAGGTATTCCACAGATTCGGCTGAATAAGTCATTAAAATGTACAGTATCTTGAATATATACAGGCATGCCCTGGTATCCACGGTTTCAGTTATCCACAGATACCATGGATACTGGGACACCTACTAAAAAGATAGGAGAACATGAAACAAATCTCTTTTTTTTTTACCTTGTTGCAGCAAAACCACTGATGTTCCCCTATCTATAAAAAGACACCCCCAGTATCCATGGTTTCAGGTATCCATGGGGGGTGGGGGTGGAATGGAGTCCAGAACAGAACATTTCTGTGAGATTAAGGGCCTAATCCTATCCATCCTTCCAGCACTGATGCAGCCACAATGCAGCCTTGAGGTTCTCTTACCTTGAAGAGACAGGTAATTGCTACAGGATGCAATGCATGCTCCATTGTCACAGCTGCATTGGTGCAGGAAAGTTTGATAGAACTCGGCTTTATGTAGCCAAATAGAAAAATTTTGTTAGGTCAAAGAAACTTTTGATAAACTTTTGAGAAACGGTTCTGAACAGATAACCCTCCTGGACTCCTATTGGTCCTCGTCATCATCAGACTCTGTTCTTTTTATGCTGCAATTCCTAAAATGAAGGCAGGCAAACTGCAGCAGTGGTTATATGCCCTATTCCAAATCTATGAGGTTGTCGAACACATGTTCCTTTCCAAACTAGACTGATCTCCATGATGGACCTCAAAAACTGTGATCTTACAGATTCTCTATACTGGTACAATTTTAAAAAGCAAAGCAATAACCTAATGAAGCAGTTACGGTATGCCTTAACTTTACTTTTTAGGGAAGTCCCTAGCAGGTATTTTGAGTATTGTGCAAACCAATTCATGTTATGTCAATTCATTTTAAACTACAACTCTGGTATCCACAGGGTCAGCTCATTTTAAATTTGAAACTGTTTTAGTATTGTTTTAACTGTTATACTTTGCTGATTTGTTTTTAATGTGATAATTTGATTGTAAGCCGCCTTGGGTGCCCATGGGGTAGAAAGGCGGGATAAAAATCCTATAAATCAATAATAAAATAAATTTCTAAGTCCCAAGGTGTTCAATGGATCTTACTACTCAGGTAAGTGTGTTTAAAACCATAGTCTTAAGCATTATTTGCATTTTCTGTTCAGTGTTCCATTATGTAAATAGGAGGGTTTAAGATAAAAAAAATGTTTTTTTGACTATGTCTGTATATTGAAGCCTCAATCTTCTGATAAACGTAAGGCTTCTTAATCCATAATCAGTACAAAGCTTGTGTAGCTACTTCTTCCTACCATTCATGTAGAGATTTTCATAGCTATAGAGGTATCTTTGCTCTAGGGAAGCCATATGTTTCATCAGCTATACGCACACTCACTCAACCGCTTTTTTGTGGGGGTGGGGGGACGGGGGAACCAGCAACACAATCAGAGGGGCTTTTGTTTTGTTCGTGTTGCAAAATGAAATTGGTTTCTAAAGCACTACTTAGTCAAAACAATTGACTTGTACAATTTTCATTGAATATACAGTGATAGCAAAGAAATACGTTTCCCTTCTTTTAATTAGATCAAACCCATTTTATGAACCAAAATCAAGCTCTGCTTTAAATAATCAAGTTACTGCACTGCAAGAAACAGAAAGAAAGATGAAAAGAAAAGCTCCTCAACCACCAGTCCTCTCACCAAAGACAGAAATGGAAACAAGTGAAAACATGTCAGCTATTCATTCAGGGAAAGAGCTTTCCTCTTCTCCTAAGGTACGTTGCTTCCATTTTAGCAGTGTTTGTCAATGTTTATTAAATACCAGACTCCTTTCTGTTCACATCCTACTCTATAAATACAGATCCTATACAGATGTACTCATTTTGTTCTGTGTGGTCCATCCTAGATTAAAAGTTTTAACGGGCTGGAACAGAACTACGTTCCGAGAAATGCACAAGCCATAACTGAACATTCTGAGTTCTGCCCCAGAATCACCTGCAACATAGCAAAGACTATGGGAGTGTGCCAGTTGTAAAACTTTATGCTTCCTTCTATCACTTACACATATACACATTTCTACTTACATAAATATTTTAATAAGCAACAGGTGTTGCAAAACTATTCTGTGACAACTACATGGTACAGCATAATATTTTCTAATACTTTAACCAAAAAAAGAACCACCCTATTCACTTCAAATGAATTAGCAGTGTTCATGTGAGGGCAAGTGGTGTGAAAAAGCCACAAGTAAGACACCTGGCAAACTGCCAAAAACAATTCATGAAACCTTAACATCAAAATACGTTTTCTAGTTTGGACTCCCTGGATAATGCAGTTCAGTTTGAAACATGTTTTAGGTATTTTTGAAGCATTTTATGCATGAAAGCAGAGGTGTAACTAGAGGTTCCGGTGCCCGGGACAGTAATGGCACTATGTCACATGACATAGTGACATCACTTCTGGGTTATCCATGGAGGAGGAGGAGGTGCTGGTGGCGGCTTTGCCTCCCCCTTTTGTGTAGCGCCTCGGGTGAGTGCTCCTCAGGCTCCACCCCAGTTACACCTCTGTATGAAAGCATTACCCAGTGGGGTTTATATTTTCAGTAGCTATCTAACCAGGGGACATCCACTAAAGCTGAGTGTTAGGAGAGTTAGAACAAACAATAGAAAATGTTTCTTTATCCATCGTGTAATTAGTCTATGCAACTCCTTGTCATAGGAGTTGGTGATGGTGTCTGGCATAGAGGCCTTTAAAAGGGGACTGGACAGATTTATGGAGGAAAACTCCATCACAGTTTACATGCTATGATGGGTATTTCCAGTCCGAGATTAGTTGATAGCTCACCTTGAGGGCCGACTAGGAATTTTTTTCTGTCATCCAAATTGGCTATGGAATGCAGGGGGGTGTTGTTGTTTTGTTTGTTTTGTTTTTGCCTACCACAGACTGAGGAGGGACGGGTGTTCAGTAGGTTTCATGATTTAAAAACTGGTCACTTGTGTTTAATGAAGTTAAACCCCAACTGCAGTCTGGTGTCTTCCTTGGGGATGGTGCAAAGGTAATAGGCTACCTCAGAATGCCAGATGCAGGGAAGTGGCAGCGAGATACAAGTATCTGGTTGTCTTGTTGCTCCCTCAGGCGTCTGGTGGGCCACTATAAGATACAGGTAGCTGGACTAGATGGGCCCTTGGCTTGATCCAGCAATGGATTTTCTGTGGAATTTTCGTGTAAGCATGTCAGCAGTTCTGTTGATACTCTGGCCAGCATTTGGAATTAGGAGGGATGGCCCAATAGCTTTTAAGTCACAATAGCTTTTAAGCCTTCTCTCTCTGCCTGCAACCCGCCCCGCCCCCCCCTGCCCCCCCCGCCGCAGAATCTTGGTATGTTTTGGAGCTGCAGGCAGTAAAGCAGAAGTGTTGAATGACAGTTGAATGATTATAAAGGAAGTCTCACACCACGTCTGACCAAACAGATACCTTTAAGTGGTTTAAAACCTGTACATGCTAACAGAACTGTTAGATGCAGAATAATAGTAGAAAAATGCTAATTTAAATCTGTGTATAATATAAGCTAAAAGAACAAATTGTGCAGCAAAGACCCTCTGTGATTAAAATAACTGAAATACATAGGATTGGGTTCAAAATAGGGATTGCTCACAGAAGGCCTGTTTCCAACTTAGTAGAAGGGCATTTATGTGAGAAAAGGTGCCCCAAATCTTGTTAAATTCACAACAAGATTGATGCACAAGACACTTTTTTTTTTTTTTGCACTTTTAAAGACCTGTGACGGTCCACTTCAATTTGAAAGGTAACAACCTGTATCCACCTAATTCACAGTGAGTAGTACCCAGACTTTTGGAATGTCTGGAATACATATTCAGAGGCTTCCTCTAGGACCAGAAGAACACTCCACGTAACCTTTGTTCCACAGAATATCTGGATACTGCCCTGTGTTTTTTTGAATTGTATTGCAACCCTCAATATAGACTCTGGACTATGAGTCTTCAGGGAACTGTTTAATACAGATATAGTCTTTTCATTTGAGACTGGAAAGGAAAGGGTGAAAAACAAAACAAAACACCCTTTGGCATGTCTTCCAGCCTTGTATAAAAAAACAACAGCTGCCCCCAAGGACCTTGTGTGTTAGATATCATTTTGGTTAAGAGCTGAATGGAACTCCTTGTCACATCTATCAAACTGCTAGTTAATTAGACAGAGAGGTTGCTGATGAATCCCTGTCCCTCAAGGGCTGATCTTGCTGTTTCCTCAGTTCTCCCAAACAAGAAAGAGAGAGTGACACCAGAAGCATAGCCTAGATAGAGCTCACTAGCAGAAGAAAAAAAAATCCCCAAAAATAAGAGAGAGGGGAGGCCACTGGCCTGACACCCCTAATGCAGAATCACAGTTTGTTTTTTTTTGCCGGGGGGGGGGGATGATGTATCAGAGAATCACACTTTAGTTTACCATGATGTTTCTGTGATAAGATTGTAAAATTGAAGCATCTCGCCTGATTTTTAATTGAGATTAGGTAACAGAACAGTTTGATAAAGATTTAAGATAAGATACTGGCACTTAATCTGCTGTTGGAAGGCAGCCTATGAGGATGTACAACAGGATGTTTTGTTTTGTTTTTTAAATATGCTTACCTGTGCGGCTGCTATTCAGATTCAAAATTTAATTCAATTTTAAATTAATCAAAAAGGGTATCTTATTAGAGACAATAGGGATTTTCCTTTACCCAGTGCCAGCAATTCATCCTTCTCTTCCGCTTTCCTTCTTTGTCCAGAGGGCATATTTCCTCAAATGGGATATTGGGGTTTTGTTTTTCTTCCATCCAAGACTTCTATTACTTGCAAATTTAAGCAAGGATAGTTTTTGCATGAATTGTTGTTGTTGTTGCAGTGTGGAATTGTTGCTGTGTGGAGATGTTTATTTATTAAGCATGTTCTGCTCTGGGTCTTTTGCTGCTTCCTTGTTGGTTACCATCTTCTTGACAGACAAGTTTTCTGCCAAAAGGACCCAATCCCATTGTATTCTGGACATGGAGTTCAATAAGAAGGTAGTCCCCACCACCACTACTATAATATAAAAAAGATTAAGAACAGAGGCTTGAGTGGCTGGTAAAATGAAACTACTTTTGAAGTCTTGTAAAGCTAGGTGGGTCCCGATAGAGCGTCATTTTGAAAAGTGGGTCCTGATGCTAAAAGGTTTGGGAACCAATGGATTAACAAATTAAGCTAATTAAGGTATGGGTTCCTCCTTAAGCTCTCTTCAAAGGTTTGTTTTGTTTGTGTAAAGTTGCTTCTATTGGAAGGTAGAAAACATTCAAGCCATTTTTTTAAAGTAGTGTTTAAAAGTTGCTGTTGAGAATTGTATACCAGGGTTCCCAAACTTTGCAGTGCCACGACCTACCTCATCCTCTGTGGTGGGTCGTGACATTCCTGATGGTGCCTGGAGGATATTAAACCAGCATATTGAAAGAACACCAATTAGAACAAAATACTAGGAAATTAGGAAATAGATTCAGATATTAGATATTACTCTTACATGTTGAAGGCCTGTCAGCTCTTTGTGCTAAGCTACAAATTCAGCAGGCCAGCTCATAATTCCTAACAATTCTTAAGGTTACCAGGGGCCCAGGCTATTGTTCCATATCATTCAGGGAGTACATAGATGCCTCTTTGAATGAGAAGGCATCCATTGGAAAGATTGTCACTTGTGCGTACAGTGCCTGAGGGCTAGTGCTGAGGTATGAAGAGGTTCTTTCCCCTCTCCTCCCTCAAGTGGTCAGTTGAAAAAACATAATAAGAAAACAGAAGCAGGATCTTGGGAAACTGAGTGAGAGAGATGCTAGGATTTGGTCTAAGGAAGGCAGAGCACAGAAGCTAGAAGTAAGAGCCAATCTAGGACCAAGGCATCTTTTGGGGAACAGAAGTGCCATGTGGGGGTGGAACCTGTTGTTCCTGCTATCTAACTCCATTACAATGCTCAACCTGTAAATTTACACATTAGGCCAATATTACAAAGGCACCATAAACTCCCAAAGAAGCCAGAAGTCATAACGCTGTGGAGCTTCTGACTGCTTGAGAAAGTGAGTTGGAAACATGAAGTGACAAATCTTAGAAATGTCCTTTAAAAAAAAAAGATAAAAACCAAGACAGCATGCTAGAGGTAAAATAAGTAATTTTTCAGGAATTAAAAAGGATATAACACATCTTTTTATAGCCCAATTCAATGCATGTTTTATTGGAAGCAAGTGTGTGCGTGTGTGCGTGCATGTCCCCCCCCCCCGCCGGCAGACGGGACTGCAGCCTCATAGCACAATTCTAGGAATGTTTACTCAGTAGTAAGCTACACTGTGTTTAATGGACCTTACTCACTAACAGATGGGTTTAGGATTGCAGACTTTCAGTTTAGGCAAGTCTACATAGTAGCCCCATTGTGTTCAGTGGATCCTTCTCTGTATACACACAGGGTTGTATATAGCGGTGGTTCCCAAACTGGAGTACATGTAGCCCTAGGTGTTCTCGCCAGGACCTTTGCTCGGGTGTCCCCCCACAAATACATATGACACAGAGTTATTTGGTTGAACATGGCCATGATTTATTGAGTATCAACTAAGCCAGAATAAAGAAATGCAGCGGGTCATAACTAATCTCCCCCTGTAAGTGTGGGCACCTAACTAGGAGGAGATAGTCACCTATCTGAGCCCTCCATTGGGCGAACCACCCTGGCTCCGAACCTGGAGTTGCGCACAGGGCTCCCCCACGATCTTCCTCACCAACCCGTGACACGGGTCAAGGTAGCTGAATTGCTCCGCCACGCCCTAAGCCGGGAAGCCATGAAGGCGGGCGGTTGAATTCCATTCCAGGCCAAGCCAGGCCTGCCCCAATCCGGAGAGCCTCAAGGGCCCAGTGCTGGCCCTGCCCGGTCTGTTGCTTACCTAAGGGCAGACACCAAATCCCTATTTCTCCTCCCTGTCCCGCACTATCCCGCCAGACACAGCCAACCTGACAAAAAAAACCCAGCCCCAGGAGGACAAACTTTTCCACATGGCCAATCAGGGAAAAGCAATAAATTCCTATCCGGCCCTGAACACAACCAGTGTAAAACTCTGACTGTACTTGAGCTACCGGGCAGGTGGGTGGGCACAAACGCCAACATGTGAAGAGGCCGCTGGCTGCATGCGCAAGGCTTTTTGGGCTGCACACACAGCCCCCTGACACAAACAGGCGGCATCCAATGCCTGCCCGCTACATCACACGCTGGGGGGGGGAAACGAGCAAAGTTCCCTCTCAGCTGCATGTGCGGCTGGAGGGCGATTAGGGTGTACTCAAACAAGAATTCCATAATGTAAGAAAAGGTAGGTCTGTATTAGAATTAACAGCAACTATATTAATTACAAACATTTTTGCTAATGTGAGGGGTACAATTTATGGAAATAGGCTACCAAGGGGTGTGCAAGTGGAAAAAACGTTGGGAACCACTGGTATAGAGGATTGCAAAATTAATCTTCTCCTATCCAAAACTATGAGAACACTGTAAGTAAAGCATTTGTTTGGCACATGAATCTATTGGGTTAGATAATAAGTCAATCTATAAATTTGTAAACAGTGTTTTGAATGTATTTGATTACACAACCAATCTGCACTGAATTGCTGCAATAAAGATTTTTTAAAAATGAATATCAAATGTACAATTGCATGTTAGTGTGCCAATAAAGATTACTTGACTGCGGAGATTACAACAAACTATTATGGTGCAATGGGAAAAGACTCTTTCAGCACAGTATAAATGGGTTTCTATTTAGAGATCTGAAGGACTCCAAACAAGTTCTCTTATTTCACCATAATTAACTTATAACAATTCACTACCATAAAAAATATGCTAATTGGCACTGACCTAGATGGTTTTAAAAGGGAATCAGACAAATACATGGAGATGTGGGCTATCATGTTGGCTTAATAGGATCTCTACTATACCTCTGAATGTCAGTTGTTGGGGGAAGGGGTGTCTTCATATAGTGCTTATGGGCTTCTCAGAAACATCTGTCTTTTCTGTGGTCTGATTCAGAAGAGCTCTTTTTTTAATACTAATGCCAAACTCCGTTGAGCCACTCCATGGCAAATGAACATTTATGTTGCCTTCCAAATTTTAGGACATCACTGACCTGACTACAATCTAATTTATTTTTTCCCAGTTGTATCCCAATCCTATCCTGCCTTTTGTCCAAGCAGTTCAGTGTTTTCCAGTTCAGTTCAGGTCACCCAGTAAGTGTCATAATACTCTGTTCATGTAGATGCCTGGCAGACTTGTTAGACTTGATGGTTGCTCTGCCCAATAATCTCTAACAACGGCACATCACAGGGAAAGATTGGAAATTATAAGCAAGATTGGAAATCTTTCAGGGAAACCTATCTGCTTGCATTGATCCTCTCATGGAGGAACCTCTAATGTTTCCAAGGAACCCCAGAGTTTCCTAGTAGTTAAGCACAATTTCAAAGTAAAAAAAATTCAGACAGAATGGGCTTACTTCTGAGTAAAATACCATTTTCAAACACCTCTATCCATTACTTACCGGAGCCTTCAGATTCCTCTCCCAGCCTGACAACCCACTCTAAAGACCTCTGTAGACCTCTGAATGGCCCTCAGAAGCCTCTGTAAGCAGCTTCCAAAAACTGGGCCAGGAGAGATAATAGCAAGCCCTTAAATGTGAGCAGGGTTTTTTTTCCCCTTCAAATGGGCATATCGAGAAAAGATGCAATATCTGTATGCATAATAGCTATGGAATCTTCCCAGAGAGTATCTGTATATTTGTCAAGAAGATGCCATAATGGAATTGGGGGGGGGGTCAGAAAAGGACAAGCTAAGAGAAGGAAAAAGGAAGAAGAAATAAATATTTCTTTACTCAGTAATTAATCTGTGGAACTCTATGCCACAGATTGTAGTGATGGGACCTGGCCTAGGTGCCTTTAAAAGGGGATTGGACAGAAAGCTGAACTAGATGGGCCCTTAGCCTGGTCCAATGGTGTTCTTAGACTCTGTAGATGGGCAAGACCTGCGGAAAAGTAACAAGGATGAAATTGGGCCAACTCTAGAAGCTAGTGGAGGACAGGGAGGCCTGGCTTGCTGTGGTCCATGAGGTCGCGAAGAGTCAGACACGACTTAATGACTGATCAACAACAAACAAGGATGACTCCACCCCAGTAGTCCCCAGAACTTCCCAGTTTGAAGAAAGGCTGTAGGTTCCAGCTTCCTTCATATGCTAGCAGCTAAAGAATATTGTTGGCAAAAAAGAGCAACACACAGGTGCTAGCCCTAGTTCTGCTAGCTGAGAGAAGTGACTTGTGCTTGTTTCTCCTGTGTCAACACAAAGGGCCACTAGGTTGTCACTGCATCCTGTGCGCTCTTGTACTGTGTTATTGACCCAAGTGGGCACCAAGCCCTCTTGTTCTGGAGTTGCTGAACATAATATCTCTGTTGGAGGCCATCACCCCATCACAAGAGTTCTCAGGAAGTTTTCTGTTTCACAATGTTTCTTTTCTGCTTCTTTAGTCCTTTTTGTACATTTGCTAGCCACATTGTAAAGTAAGATGCCATGAAAATCTCTCTGAGGAGACAGATGAATAGAAAGAAACCATATGGTGAATGCAAGGTGCACAGTAATTCTAGTTCTTAAATGGTTCCTTTTAAAATTCAAAATGGAGGAACTGCTCATCAAATTATCTTCTGGGAATAGTAGAATTAAAAAGGTAAAGGTTTCCCCACAACCAAATGGTCTAGTCGTGACCAACTGTAGGGGGTGGTGCTCATCTCAAAGCCTGTAGAGCTGGCGTTTAGTCCGAGGACAAGCTTCCGTGGTCATGTGGCAGGCATGACTCTACGCCGTAGCGCACGGAACGCTGTTCCCTTCCCACCGAAGTGGTCCCTATTGAACTACTTGCATTTAGGTGCTTTCAAACTGCTAGGTTGGCAGGAGCTGGGACAAGCAACAGGAGCTCACTCCGTCACGCAGTCTTGAACTCCCAACCTTCCGGTTGGAAAGCCCAGCAACAGCGAATTAACCCACTGCGCCACCACGGCCCTAGAATTAGTGGCCAGTAATTGTAGCTGCTCAAAAACAAAAGATGAATTTTTTTGAGTGACCCATTAGCACCAACTTAAGATATGGAAAGTTGTGGTGGGAGCTGCAATTCACCAGCACAGTACCTGGGGTCATGTGTTTTGGGGCTCCAGGCACATTAGAAGAGAGATGAGGACTTCTTCAGAAGCAGTTTCAGATACTGCACTGGGTGGAGTGTTCCTCTGTTCCAAGGGTGAAAAAGATCAAAAGTCCTGCTGGGTGTGTGCAGACCCTAGGGCACACAAATGTAGCTCTCTGGATTGCAGCCAGGTGCACTTAGCTAACTGTAATAGAACTTCATGACCTATGAGGAACTATCAGTTTTAATCAACTGTTTCAGAAGACACAGACAAACCAAAACATCTTGAAACTTGATGTTACCAGAGAAAATGCAAAAATAAGTGTTTCTGAAGAAGCAGAGGAGCTCACTAATTTAGTAATGTACTTTGCCTTATAAAACTACAAGTAGCTCCTCTGCAGTTAAAGAGAAGCGTTATTAAAAAAGTAGACAAATCGAGAGCATCTATAGTAACACTGAAGTTTCTTATGAAGAAGACTGTATAGTGTGTCTATCATTTTTATTCTTTAAGGTTTGTTTACTTAGCTCAGCATGTTAAGGTGAAGTTTCTTGTGCAATTAAAACTATTTATGACGAAGGTGCCAAACCATACCATAACCTAACTAAATCAAGGGTTATCAGATGGGAAATGGTCCTAGAAAATGTAAGTGTACTTTAATAAATGAGAGAGGCTGCAGTTTTTTGAAGTCTTGCCACTGTGTTGTGTATCTACGTAACTCCAAGGTATGAAAGCAACCCTGTCAGTTTCTAGACATTTAAATACAGTGTGGATGCCTAAGAGAAGGGTGTTTGGTGTTTCATTTTTTAAGGGAGAAAAAAAAAAGTTTGCTTACCTTAAATTTAGTCAGGGTGTGTCAAAGTGAAATCTCCTGCTGCGGTTAATCTTTTCATTTCTGCAAGATTCATTAGAGCAGCTTGCAGGGATACAATTATGTTTGCTTCCGAAACTCTCCAGCCTGAAACTGGTACATCATTGCCCAAGTACTAAAAGAAGGCGTGTCTCACCCTGAAGATCAGTCTAGCTTTACACACCTGTCTTTTGCACGGTTTTTAAACTCGTAATAGAGGTGTCTAATGTGCTTAATGTGCTAATAAGAGAAACAGGTAGAACAACATGGATTTCAAGGTGTCAACAAATTGGGATTTCTATGACATTGAATTGAGCTTGATGAGCTTACTCGTATCTTGGTAACTATCGAGGAAAAGAGGTATGCAGCCCTCACCATTCCATTTATCTCCCCAATCCTTACGTTGATTTTGTGATTGCACAGGAGCATATGTTTGAGATATTCCTAGATGCATGTCTATAATAAACTATCCAAATGAACATATTGGATCGGACTTGAATTAATTTAACGCAGTGTATTTACTTTGACTTTCTGGTACTTTGTCTTTCTGGTACTAACTGGTATTATGGCAGGGAGGTATTTCTAAGGAATAATGCCCCCTTAACAGAAACCTTCACCTGAAAAGAGAGAACTTTTTTTCTTAACTGAAAGGCAGCATGGCCAAGAGCCCCACACCCCCTTCCCACATTAGCTTCCACCGCACCCTGACAGTATATGGAGCACAGCAGGATGCGAGCTCTGCCACCTTTGCTCCCTGTGGAAACTCATTGACTGGGGATCTCATTTATTGCAGGCACCCAAAACTGCCAAGATTAGCTCTTTTCAAACAGTGGTATTAACTCCACTGGTGATACTTCAGCATATGACAGGTAGTATCTGACCCTACTGCCTTGCCTACTCTGCCTTGCCTACTCTGACTCGATGAGGAGATTACTCTGGCACCTGTGTTCCAGTGCAAGGTGCAGCAGTGTGATCCATCAGTAGAGATTCAGGTTATGGAAGGAGGGTGCAGAATGAAGGAAAGACCAGCAGATTGCAGGAATTTGGAAAAGTATCTTCCTCACTGGAAGGGATAACTATGTAGCAATCCATCCACTTCTGAACATAACCATATCAGGTGGCAGTAGCACTTGCAAAAATGATACCTGCAAAAGTGGTATTTGCTTGAAAAACCCTGTATTAAATTTTAGCGAATTATCTATGATGTAGCCATTGATGGGCTGTTTGTTAATGCTAAAAGTCTGTTAAATCCAAATACATTTGACAGTGTTTATGTGCATGCATATATGACTACTTTTTAACTAAGCAGACAGCATCCATTATTTTTAAACTCTGATAAATCAAGATCTGTTACATCAAGGACTCACTGTGTAATTTTTGACAACAGTTAAAATGAGTCATTTTCTCTTTTCAGTATGTGTGACACTGTAGTTCCTGTGGGATCCATTGAATAATAATTTGCCCACTGAAAATCCATTGAATAAAAATTTGACACTAGCATTCTCTTCCAGCTGCATTTTCATTCAGTTCTGTTAATAACTTGAAGCTTAAGTTCTGTTCATTGATGTTTCTTAGCAGCTGTCACTGCTGCTATCCTTGTTCTTACTCTGTTTCTCTTCCTATCAAATAGAACTTGCTGGTTTTTGGAATGCTCTTTGACACTCACAGGTTTTCTGGGTTTCAATCCTACGAGGTTAAAAGCTGCATTACATGTGAATGACATACCCATATGGGCACAGTTTTTTTTTCCATGGAACAGGCAAGAGAGATGGAGGAAGATTGAAAGGGGGGATAAGGAGATATCAAGAAGAAACGCATTGGAAGGGCTAGAAAGTTAGAGGTGCATGTTGTAAGGAGAAAATGGATGAAATGAATTTATCATAATTTTATGAGATTATCGTAGTCATCTCTCTTACTTGGAATCAGTGGACTGTTAGAGGCTTCTCTTATTATTAGCGAATAATAGATTTTGAAATTTCACTACACTTTTGGACTTTTGGAAATTCAATATCAAATGCACATGAAGATCACTACTTCCTAACTGTAATAGTATCTAGAACCTTTATTGGCATTACATAATACAAACGTGCGCACAATACAAACACATTCCAACTCAAGTAGGGAGGGGAGGAAGCAAGTTTAACACTTATGATAAAATTTGGGAGAGATCTTCATAACAGTAAGTAGAAATTCAGCTACTTGATTGGTAATGGATGCCGAAAAATCACTCAGAAGTATTGGCAGTGTATCAGAGAGAGAAGGAGGGAGGGAGGAAAGAAGCGGCCCCAGAAGCCTATTACGGGGGATAGAGTGACCAGTAAGATGTGGTCCAGGGAGTCAGGTTCGAGAGCACAAAAATGACGCAGTCTGTTGGGACGAGGAGTTTTAGTGAATCTTCCAAAGTGGGCTGCAGATGGAAAGATATTCAGCCTTGCAAGCATGAAAGCTCGTCTTTTTTTGGGGTTGCATAGTTGATTAAAATAATTAGTAGGGCGGCCAAGGGAGGGGGACAAGCCAAAAGCAAGTGGAGAGCAGATGGGGTTCAGCTGAGAAAGTAGGGTTGCATATTCGGAATCATAGAGCTTGGCCTTGATAGTTTGATATGCTGTACGGAGATCCATGTCGGCTAAAGTTTCAACAGAAAGAGATAAAGAAGACAGTTTGGCTTCTATAAAGTAGAACCAGCTGGAAGTAAAGGGGTCCTAGAGGAGACATATATCTTGGAGAATAGAATCAGAAGAGGTTGAAAGGTGAATTCTAAGCCAGAACTTAAAAGTGAGTCCAGGCTAGGATAGAGGGTAAGTGGATGCCCAGTTCTAGAATGATGGTAGAAATCCTAATAAGGTTATCAATCAATCAATCACTAGTATTTATATACCGCTTTTCAACACAAAGTTCACAAAGCGGTTACAGGCAAATAATAACATTAAAGTTAAATGGCTCCCTGTCCCAAAAGGGCTCACAATCTAGAAGAATGGAGAACACCACCAGCAACAGCCATGAGAAAGACACTGTGCTGGGGTGAAGAGGGACAATTGCTCTCCCCCTGCTAAATATAAGAGGACACCACTTGAAAAAGTGCCTCTTGCCCAGTTAGCAGGGGTTATATTAGGAATCCCAAGGATTTTTCTAACTGTAACATAAAAGTGTCTTATCAACTTCAACCTGAGTAGAATTCATGCAACATTGTGAGCCCCAACTATTTTCCCACATCTACCTGCCCCAGGGCAGCTCCCCACCACTCCATGAAAAATTATTTATTTGAAGAATTTATACCCCGCCTTTCCCATGCCGAAGCAAATGACCAAGGCGGCTTACAGAAAACAACAAAATACAATGTAACCACAATAAGTAAAATATTAAAAAAACAACAGCAACATTAAACATTTTACGGGAACACAGAGAGTGTACAAGAATGATATTAGACCCAATTCTCCATATCAGGCCCTTTGGAGGGTGGGAAAACAATTGACCAGGGGAATAAACAAACTATGACAGTATTCCAGTGGGACAGAGGGCAAACAGCCAACCATCATCCAAAGGCCAGATGAAAAAGGTATGATTTGAGCCCACTCCGAAAGGCCATGAGGGAGTGTGTAGTTCTTAATTCTTCTGGTAGGGAATTCCATATTTGTGGAGCCGTTACAGAGAAAACTTGCTCCTGAGCTGCCATCCCTTTAACTTGGGACAGAGGGGGCACTTGAAGGAGAGCCGCCTTCTCCCATACATACCAATTAGCCCTCTTATTGGTATGTATGGGAGAAGGCGGTCCTTTACGTAGGCTGGGCCTAAGTCATGAAGGGCCTTAAAGGACAGTACCATCATCTTAAGTTGAGATCAGAAGTGAATGGGCAGTCACTGCAGCTGCTGAAGGAGTGTTCCTACTGAGTCAAACCATCTAGCGCCGGTAACCACCTGGGCTGCTGCATTTTATACTAACAGTAGCTTCCGAACTGTTTTCAAGGGAAACCCTACATACAGCAGTCCAGCCTTGAATTCACTAATGCATGGACCACCATAGCCAGGTCAGAATGGCTCAAGTATGTTTGTAGTTGGTGCACCAATCGAAGCTGGGCAAATGCACTCCTAGCCACAGCTGCTGCCTGGTTCTCCAGAGACAGCTGAGAGTCCAGAAGCATTCCCAGACTGTGTGCACCTGTTCTTGCAGGGGAAGTGTCACTCCGTTCAGAGTGGGTGAAAGACTTAGTGCCTTCATTGAGGATTTCCTGACCATGAGGACTTCTGTCCTTTCAGGATTTAGTCTTAGCCTATTAGCTTTCATCCATACCCTAACTGCCTCCAGGCAGCATCAATCAATCAATCAATCAATCAATCAATCAATCAACAGGTACTTATATACCGCTTTTCAACACGAAGTTCACAAAGCAGTTTACAGGCAAATAGTAATAATAAAGTTAAATGGCTCCCTGTCCCAAAAGGGCTCACAATCTAAAAAAAAAAAAAAAGCATCCCAGGACCTTCACAGCCTCTTCAGTTTGTGATGGTAAAGAGAGATAGAGTTGAGTGTCATCAGCATATTAGTGACACCCCACTCCAAATCCCTGGATGAGTTTCCCCCAGTGGTTTCATGGATATATTGAAGAGCATGGGGAGCATGGGGGATAGAATAGAGCCCTGAGGCACTCCATACTATAAAGGCCAAAGTGCCGAGCAGGTGTCCCCCAGCATCACCAGAAACAGAACTACTTCCAATTTCTGATCAAGCCACAAAAAGAAGAGCATTTTCACTGGCTAGGTTCAATTCTTGCCCATCAAACCTCCTTTGGGGAAGGTTTGCAGGGGAGTCAGTGGTGTACCTGAGAAGGTGCAAATGCCCTAGGTGCTGGGTTTGGGTGGGCGGGTGACACCAGCTGCCCCCCCCCACTGCCGAGAGTGAAAAGCGGCCATGTGGTGTGAAAATGCTGCTGCATGGCCACTTCTCTGGCCGCCTTCAGTGCTGCCGCAGCGCCAAGCTGAGAAATGGCCGTGCAGGGCGAAAACACAAAACATGGCCGCTTCCCAGCAGAAAGATTGTGACTGGCCAAAGATCATCAAATGAGCTTCATGTCTTGGTAGAAATTTCAAGCCAGGTTTCTGTAGTTTCAGTCTAAAGTGGAAAGGACAGATTGTGATGATATGGGAGAAGATGCTTCTGGCTATTCCTTGTGGCTGACTAGGGAAGAGAAGGTGGGAATTGCTGCTTTTGGCTCAAGCAAGCTACCTTCTTCCATGGCAACAGCTATTCGGCCATCTTCACCCAAAAGTGACAGAACAGATGGAACGGAGGAAGTGGAGGGTTGCTCATTTTAGCTCTGTGATTTCCAGAATGAACACTGCCTACCCGAGTGTTCAAACAACTGAGGTTTGAGGGCAATGCTTAACTTTGCTCACTCACTGCAGGAGGGGCCAGCCAGTCTTTGAGACAGAGTGAAAGAGTCACTTCAGGCAGAAAATGGGGGAGGTGCCCATCCTTGTTTGCCTTCTTGTCTCTACTGCATCTTCTTCTTCTTGCACTGTCTGATTTGGAAAAGGAAGTGTGGAGGGGAGGGGAAATCTGAATGAAAACATAGAAGAGTGGGGAGGAGCAGAAGCTGGAATCGCTGGGTAAGGAGAGCAGCATTTGGCATGCTGCGTCAGGAAGTCATGGACCAGCCCTGACTGCAGACCTAGTGAACAGGCACCAGCTCTGTCTATTTCTCGAAGCTCTTCCAAGTCCCTTGCCTGATTCTCTCATACTTCCCACATTTGCCCTCAGCCCTCTTATCTCATGTGAAATAAAGGAAACAGGAAGTGAAAGGATAGGACAGTGCACAGCTGAAATGACTCCCCCAGCTGTCCTCTTTGTAACAGTATCTTCCTTCCTGAGATATACGTCAATCACTGAGATGCTTCATTGCCATAAGCACAATATGTTACGAGATTTTAATGTTGCCCAACATTTGCCCCTCTCAAAAAAATCGCTGGGAACTGTCATCCCAAAGCCACTCTGGACCAATTACTATAAATGTTCATCTCAGTCAACCTGGTACAATAGAGCATCTTAATTAAGCACAGCAGCATTAATCAAAATCTATTTGATGACATCTTAATTAAGCACAGAGACATTAATAAAAATTTAATTGTTGACATTAGAGCATTGTTGATGGCGCAAACCAATGCTTGCACTTAACTCTTTCCCTTTCAGGTTAGAATGTGTGCATTTTTGTTTAAGAGATTTCTACCTTGGCTTGCCACCCTTCTAGGGGCCACCAAGGTAACGTACAGTAGATACTAAAAGATAAAAACAATACAACAAACTAAAATAAATAGAAGAAAATAAAATATACTGTACATATTAAAAATCATAATAAAAATGTCTTCTTTTTCTCCCTCTGTCTCAGGTCAGTTGGTGCTTCTATGGCCATTGTAAGGGGCACACGTAAAATTTCTTTATCACTGTTTCATTAGAACTTGGCTGTAGTTTAATCAAACCTACATGTCTGGCACTACTTTTAGAAGAATCTGTGAAAGATAGAGGCCTGCAGAACAAGCCCAGCATATGTGAGAGACAGTATAAAGAACCCAGCCAATAAAAAAGTAGAATTGTCTTACCATGAAATTCATAACTTTAATAAAACAAAAAAAAACTGGAATAATTTTAAATTTCCATTTATGACCAGTTATGTTGATAACCCTGACACATGTGGTTTGCATAGGAATGCACATCTAGTTAATTATATTCCTTGTAATGGTTCCATGCATGGTGTGGACCCCTTCTCTTCCTGCTCAGCATCATGATGTAACTACCAGACACTTAGTGATAACATAGTTTGTCATCCCCCAACTTCCAGATTGCTTTGCTCCATGCTGTGTAGAGCTCGACCTTGAGCTGCAAGGCCATGCAACTTAGTTAGAACACTTCTTGAAGCTTATTTCTCAGTAAAGCTCTGGGACATGATTATCATAAGGACCTCTTCATCAATATTACCCTCCCAAGACTCAAGAACAGGTTAACAATCCCTGCTGTCTGCCCATTGTTATCTCAAATTTACTTGGCAGATATGAGGGGCAGCACTTTCATGCTGATGCCATGACTATGACATTTCTTCCCTGGAGAATTATGTCATTTCCACCCCCTCCCTGCTTGTAAACAGGCTTTGAAACCCCTGCTCTTGCACAGCTTTTAAAACACTTGACCATCCCCATCCTATTTTAATATTTTTGTCTTGTGCTGTGCCTGCTTTTTTTTTTACTTTGATTTTTCTGTTGATTTTATTTTGTTGTGTAACCTGCTTTGGCTCCAAAAGGTGGGTTATAAACACGTACAGTAATTAAATAATAAATGAACGTGTTTTAGAAATGTCTGCCTTCGCCGCCGATTCCTGCATCTCTGTTACATTAAATTATAAATTAGAGGCAATGAGATTAGGGAAAATCAATGTTGACAACTCTAAACATTTCATCTGCTCTCAGAGATTTCCCTGAGTAAACTCTACTATCCAAGGATTCTGTTTCTACTAGACCCTTTGCTAAAGAGCACTTCAGATTGGTACTGCCCTTGAGGATGCACAGCAGCATTAATTTCCAGATCTGTGGTTTATTAGGTCTTTCTCTTCCTTGTAATTTTACAGTTTACAAGAATACAGAAGAGACTAGCCCTCTGTCTAGATAGAATCTGACCAAATCCCCTACATGATGGGATAGATTAAAACAGTAACAGTGCAATCCTAAGCCTGGTTACCCAGAAGGCAAGCCCCATAGTATTCATTACGATGTAACCCAAAGTGTTTTAATAAGATCAGAACATTTTGGGAAATGATAACCAGTGTACATTTTATGCTGGTACTTCCACCATTCCTTCTCTCCAGAGATCAGGGATCCCTGATTGTTTGGAGGATTGAGCTAATTGGCTAAAGAAACAAAAGGAAAACTTCTTAAGCAAGACTCGCCTGGGCAGTTCTTTCTCTCCTTCGCCCCCAACAATTGCCTAGCCACTGATGGAGGTAAGAGAATGAGGGCACAATCCTAAACTGAGTTAGGCTGGCATAAACTAAGCCAGCAAAGTTTGGCCAGCACAAGGGACACCGTAAAGTATGTTTGGACCACTCTCAGGGTCAGAGAGGCCAGCACACAGATGTGAGCCATCCTCCCTGACTCTGAGAGTAGTCTAAACACCCCTTGTGGTGTCCCTTGAGCTGGCCAAACTTTGCTGGCTTAGTTTATGCTAAAGGGAAATGGAAGAAGGAAAAAAGCTATTTTCCTTCTCCCTCTTCCACCCCACAGCTACATGAGTCCCATGTACCTCCTCAGCTATGCAGATTAAGATGCTGAAAACAAAATTCCTGAGGGGCTGGTGACAGAATCGTAGGCACATATGTGTGGAACCACTCTTTCTTTCCGTTAAAGCTATAGAATTGGACTTGGTAGAGGAAAACACTTGCTAATGTGCGCCCTTTTTGTATGGTGTTGCTTGTAAAAATGGTTCTCATCATACCTGTGTAATTGTTTTGAGATAACGATTGTTTGCAATCTTCTAGGTCTACATTTATTTCCTGTTTTGTGGAAAGATAAGCATAATCACACATGGATTATACAATTACCAAATTTCTCTGAGCATTTGACAAAACCAAAACGTAACAAGCTTTGCTGTAATAAGAGTGGGGAGCTGGAATCAGAGTAGGGAAGGATAGACAAACCGGTATAACCTTACGAAGATGTGGCTTTAAAAAAAAAAAAAGATTGGCTTTGTTGATTTGGTGCTATTCCCAATGTGAGGCTAGCCATGTAGAAGAAAAGAGGAAAATGTGTGTATGAGACTATGAGCGCAATCCTACCTTATGCCAGCCTAGTAAGGCCAACATAGCAGGGCCATATCCAAAGGCCCATTCGGAGGCAGCAGCAGCAACGTGCAGGACAAGGGCAGGTTTTCCCCTTGCACCTGCATAAGCCCCAGTCACCCCTACGGGCCTGCTCGGATCTGCACTGGCAAAATAGCAGGCACAGAGGAACGTGCACGGGCGCAGCCCGAATCACGACCGCCATGGCCGCGAAACGGCATTAGGGCACTATGGCCGTCTTGCGTCACAACTGCGTCATAACTGCCATCCCCGCCCGCTGCGCCACCCAGGAACGCCTCTGGAATGCCCTCGTGGACGCCCTGCGCCGACCGAGCCATGCCAGTGCTTGACTGGCACATAGCCAGTGCTGTCGATGGTCGCACCAACACCCAAACGCTGATGCTGGCGCTGGCACCAGCCGAGTGCCATAGCGCCGACACAGACACGCTTTACGGCATGTTCGCGACAGAGTTCAGCCAGTGGAAGAGCGCAGCACCGGCACTAAGGGGGTTATAGGATTGCTCTGTATGACAGGGCAACAGGTATTCTTTTTGTACATACCTTGAAGTGGGATGGGATTATTTTGCCATTGTTTTTTTTTAAAAAATTTTAAAAAGTGTAGGAGGCTTTGCTGTAAATGGGCGGATCTGTAATGTCGAAGGTTATGTAATTTGTCAAGCTTTGTATTAGAATCCACGTAAGGATTTTGGGAGTATATGAACTAATATGGTCAGAAAACTGGAAAAATGAATTAAAATTGCTCACTCTGTCCCAGAAACTCTGCTGCTGTGCATTCTATGCAGTAAGGCTTGCACAGAAGGTTGGTCAGCCACATCACTGCAAGCTGGATTGCTTCTTAGTACTTTTTGCCTTCCAGTGATGCAACATGCCCAGAACGGAATAAGTGCAAAACACTAAACTGCACAGTAGCTGTGAATTTGAATATGTTAATTTTAGATTATTTAACTTGGGAGGGAAAGGAATGCATAAAGTTTTTGTTAGGGTTGATACACCTCTGTGCCAGTGTTTCAAAATCGACTATGAAATCATTTCATAGATAATGCTTCTGTGCGCTAGAGTGACAATTGTCTGTTTCTTCACTTGCCTGAAGGTTGGGTTTGGCTCCTTTCAGTTGACAGGTGTTTTCTGTCCTCTAATAAGGCACATCTAATTAATTCAGTCACATTGAGTTATGAATATGTTAGTAAAATAAAACCATTATTAACCTCGTTTCATATATCATTCTGTATATTATTTGGGGGGGGAAAGCCTAGCAGCAAGTTAGGGGTTATGGGTGTACTATTTTGTGTTGTTTCATCAGCTATTTTTCAGATGAATGATAATAATTCAAGATCAAGTACATCTTTATAAAAAGAAACCTTACTGTGGATTAGGAGGAGAGAGGAGAGATGCTACCCTACATTTTCCAATTTGTGATTAGTCTTCTTAAACACAAACTCTCTGGTACCAGCCTATTTTCTGAATTATAACAATGATCTAGCCGAGTCATTTCAACACAATATAATGTCTCATTGGTGGGTGGTTTTAAAAAATAAAAATAAAGACGAATTAATCAAGAAGAGTGGATTTGAGATCTCTGGGTAGTGTGACATGGGAAGGAAGTGAATCAAGCAGGACCAGTAGTTGAAATTCACTGAAGGTAAAATAGTTATTGCGAATGGCTTTCTTCCCTTTATGAGAACAGTTGCCAGCAGGCATGAGTAACATGTTTGAAAAAAGAAATGTTGAAACCCAGACTTAAGAAGAATTGACGTTTTTAGAGAGAAATTTATTTTCTTTGTGAAATGATAAATGTAAATATAATACTAATTTCTCCTGCAGCCCAGCTTTGAGTTGCATAATAAAACCAAGTGCTCCTGAGATCGTGCCAGCATACTAGCTGCATGTTCTACAACAGCATTTTTTAGCCTGTGTTGAGCAGTGCGCTTGCTATAGCTTCTCCATTTGTTGAATTCAGGATGACCTTTGCATGAATAAAGTCAAATAGGATTAAGGATGGAATTTTCAACAATGGGAAAGAGCAACAGATGTAGCCGATGTTGAATGTGGGAGGATTCTTGATGCACAGTGGCTTAAAGTGAATGTCTCTCTATGGGGGTGACAGGGTTTTTTTCCCCCTAAGAGAACAAGATCTTCATAAGAAGTGTTTAACAAAACAACAAATTTAAGGACACAATAGTCAAGCCTGAAAACTTTCAGATGGAAGTGGATTTGAAATGTATATTTTTGTAATTACTTCTATTAGTAATGTGTGTGTGTTTTTCTTTTTAAGACTAATAGGTCAGGTGACTCTAATGTCAAGTGACTTTAACCCCCTGTCCAATCCTATTCAGACACCATGCTGACACCTGTCATATCCTAAGCCCATTCTGGCAATGGCACATGAAAGCCAGCACAACAAGGGCCAAATACCAAGTCTGTCTTGGCAAAGAAACACTGATGAAGCCCTTCTCAGTGGATGAAGCCCTTCCCAGCATCAGTGGAAACGCTGATGAAGCCCTTCCCAGCATCAGTGAGCAGCTTCCTGATGGTCGCACATACAGTAATTGCTGTGACAACAGTACATCATCCAAGCATCATCAGTGAGATGTCCACCGAACCAGTCCCTGCATGCAGTCCGACCCAACACTGGCGGGCAGACTAGTACCACTGGAGTCAGTTGAGAAGGGAGTGGAAGCAGCTGCAAGACCAATTAGTGGCCAGTGTTGGGGAAGTGCCCCCCTCCCGCCAGCCACTAGGAATGTGCAATACACCCGCAAACATGGGGAGATCCTCCATGAATACTAACAAGCAAACACACACACAACACAACACCCACGCCTCCTACAATAGATAGAGGGGCAACATCAAAGGATCAAAAGGAAAGAACTGCTCGGAATGCAAAGAGTTCCAACCCCCCCGCCCCCAAATCTGCTCATGCAAACATACACTTCCAAGAAATACATTTTTAGCAGAACAGAGCAAGGGTATATAGCTCCCTTGGAAGAGGGTGGCTATCAATGTTCCCTGTAATTTTTATAGGTAGTGGTGGAGCTGTATATCTGCTAAATGTAATTGTATCCTATGTTCCGTTGTAGAAAAGTAAGAGAACTAGGGGACGGCAAGAGGTTGGTTTACTGCTGCTTTTCCCTTCCCCATTGTTTGCTACAGGGTAACCCCCTGCTATATTAGCTATTGATATAGTGTTTTTTCTGGCATTGGAAGTGTTGTCTGAAGGGGGGTTAGGATTATATCGTGTACATTAACTATCCTTGTCTCCCCTAGTCTCTCCAGTGTCACACGCCAATCTTTTCCTTGTCTTGGCCTCTTCCAAGTAAAGCCCTGCGGTACCTTGGCATGGTACCTCACCGTTTTTCAACCAATGCAGCAGCATCCATTGCACATCCATCAGTGGGTGGACATCTACAGTGGTGGGGCTGTCATTGTGTGGAGATACGTAAATCTCAAAAATGGGAATGGGCCTTAAATTTACTCATATGTGTTTCTCTTTGGGGAAGCTGTCATCAATGCTTTGGAAGGATGAGTACCATCTACAGAGATTTTTCTTGAGATGCCTCATTGTGAAAAAAAAAATGAATTTTTCCTTCCATCTAAGAAACAGAGAGCAGTGGTTGTAGTTTTTCTAAAAATTATTCTCCTGTTCTCCCCTTTATGTAGGACACAATCCTAACCTGAAGTTAGGCTGGCACAGTTAGTTTGACTGTCACAAGGGATACCGTAAAGCATATCAGAGCACACAGACGTGCGCCATCCTCCCTGACTCCGAGTCCAAACATGCTTTATGGTGGCCCTTGTGCCAGCCAACTCTAGGTTAGGACTGCACCCTTAAAGTATGTATTAGTTTCACTTCAGAATCTTCTATAAACAAATTGTAGTATTTGCACTGTAGAAATAATGGACCTGAAATATTAGTTAATCCATTTTCATTTACTCAAAATAGGTAACTTATTTTATGCAATGTGCACCTGCTTTCTTATAACTTTGATGAGCTTTCGTCCATTAAAAAATGGAGTTGGTAGAAAATATAAGAAATTGTTTTCATAGTAAACCGCAACAAAATGCTTCAATTAGTTACATATACCATGTCTCATACTGTAATTTATTATGATCACTTTTTCTTCTGACTAGGGTAGTAGTTTAGTTCATTCAATATCGAAGGCTGAAATCCTTTATGCACTTACCTGGAAGTAAAACGCCAGCTCTACAGGCTTTGAAACAGAGATTAGCACCGCCCCCTACAGTCGGTCACGACTAGACCATTCGGTCGTGGGGAAACCTTTTACCTTTTTATGTGCATTACATGTTCAGATTAAAAAAAATTTCAAGTTAGATGACATAATCTATTAGCAACCTACAGTAGTGTAGATAGGTCATTTGACACCTGGGGCCCATAAATTTTTGACACCCACCATACAACAAATTTATTAATTTTCACATTTTATTCACCCTTCTTCCAAGGAGCTCAGGGTAGTATGCATGTTTCCTCCCCTTTTTTTGTCCTCACAACAACCCTGTGAGGTAGGTGAGGCTGATAGTAATAGTCATGACATAGAATGGATAATGATAATGGCCAGAAAATAAATGCAGTTAATATTTCCTCACAAGCAGTGGATGAATGTCAGTGCCCTCCCCTGCACATAGTACTCAGCGACATGCTGCCGCTGTATTTAGAAGTTGAATGTAGGATTTAAAAATAAATGGGTCACAACACAACAAACTGAGAAAAGTAATACTATACACAAAGAAACAACATTCATAAATACTGTACAAGAAATACGTTGTAGATCAAAAAAATTAAGTTCAACTTTAAAATTCTATTTTCTCTTGATCATACACATGTGCTATCTCTCGTATCTTATGATTCCATCATTGTCCCAAAACAATTTATGGGATATAGTTAGACACAAGTATAAACTAATTTTGAGACTTTTTTTTCAAAATTTTAAAAATGTCAGTTTTTGAGAAAATTGATCTTAACGGTTTTAATTGAGTTTTTTAAAACTAAAAAAAAAATTAAACCCATTGTGTTGTATATCTTATGAAAGCCCAATAAAAGAGCTTTAAAACGAGACCCAACTCTATATTTCAACCGGTGTCTGAGGTATAACTAGTTAAAAGATCACTAGCATGCCATTTTTTGATAAAATTTTGAAACTTTAGACTTAAATATATTCTTTCTCTGTAAGTTAAAAAATTTAAGGATATGCATTTCTTCAATAACTATATAGGGTTTTTAAGTATGACAAGTTTTGTCAAAATCTAAGAATGTAAGGTAGAAAAGTGTTCTTAAGTGTGATGATTTGACACAGAATGACCTGAAGATATTATTTATACATACCAAGGTTTTCACAATTTTGGCCACTAGTGCCAAGCTCAGCTTGTTGCCCCACTAAAGCATATTGCCCGGTACAGTTTCACCCCCCTGCACTTCTTTAGCTACGTCCCTCAACCAAGGAGACTAAGGACTTGAGTAATTCAGGGCACAGTCCTAACCAGCTTTCCAGCTTCTTAAGGTAAGGGAATGTTTTTATCCTGTACCTTGGAGCTGCACTGCCCTCACCCCGGTGCTGGAAAGTTGGTTAGGATTGCGCCCTCAAAGTGCAATCCTTGTTCCACATAGCAAATCAGTTGTGAAAATGAGACAGTAGCTTATGATATAGCTTGACATTTTCCTGTTCAAAAAATATTTTAAAAAATCTGATTGAGCTGGCTCAAGCAACTGAATAGTTCTTTGGCCCATTTCCTTCATTTAATTATTTTTCTTTATATATAGCTATAATCAAACCTGGCACAATCCAGGTACAGCCCCACTCTTAAGATTTATTTTCCAGTGGAAAGATTTAAGCCTAAATGTAAATCTTTCTCTCAGATCAGTGGGATTTAAGAGTGCATGGCTTTAGCTGGATCAAGCCCAAGCTGTTTCTGTGGAAAACTGGAAGTTACCATAACAGCTGGTCATGCTGGCATTAAAAAAATACCAAAATAAATATTCAAACACTCACAATTGTGTGTGTGTTTTTTTAAATGCATATGAACCCACTCAACCTTAGCTTGGTACAGTCATCTGAACTGAGAAAAGTCCATGACCTTTCTCATCCATAGCTGTGTATTCCAACTGCTGTTTCTTTCATGACCTCTCATGCTATCTGCAGCATTTTTGCCTAGAAAAATTAAATGGGAATAGTATGGCACTATCCTTCCAACTTTTATCCCTCTGCTTAACTATCAACATAGGGGCAATCTTAGTGATCTTGGAAGGAGAAATGAAAGGGTGTGCAGTATTAAGAGCTAATTTAATCTAATTTTTCTTTTCTTAAACTATCTTTATCCTATCTTCTTGAAAGATCAAAGTGGCTTACAATCAAACATTAAAACCAAATTTTAAAAACCTAAAAGTAGCCGTGTACCACATGACCGAGCAGCTTTGTCAGGATGCATTCTTGTATACACTTGTTTGAAAGGAACAGCCCAATCCTGAACTGCGCTGGAACAAGCAGGCCTGCGCTGTATCCCGTGCATGTTAGGCAGCAGTTGGAGCCCCTCTCGAGGTAAGGGGATATTTTCCCCTTATCCCAGGGTAAGCCTAGCAGCCCCAATAGGGCAACTCAGAGCTGCACCAGCGAAATCCCTGATGCAACTCTGAGCAGCCTGTACAAGGCTGACTGGGCCAGGATGAGGGTTAGGATCCTACCTAAGTGCCAGATTCTGTCCACTCCTGGCCTTCCCCTGGGTCCGCCTCTCCCTGCCCTCCCCAAGCCCCCAAATTGGCCTAACTCAGCCAGACTTACCTGGGACTGAGTTGCGGCACAGGCAGGCCAGTGCACATCTTCGTGCCAATCTAGCCTGCACAAGGGTGGCACAAATGTGCTTTACGGCACGTTTGTGACACTCAAAGGCCAGTGCAGGGGTCATGCACCAGCTTAATGTGTAGTTAGGATTGCGTCCCAAGTCTTATTTAACTCAGTAGGGTTAACATCTGAGTAAAAATGTGTAGGATTGTACTGTTGGGCTATTCAGAGCACTTTTACTACTTCGGTTCACATAGCATTTCTTGTTTTGCTTGGAAGTGTTTTTGCCTAGCCTGATCATAATTCTTGCTCTATGGTCAGCATGCAGAACTGGAAATATAGATAAAAACCAATGCAAAGTCTTGCTTAATGTTTTACACTATGACTTTTAACCATTAGAATAGAGTTTCTGTTATAAATATGGGGTTTTTTTGTGTTGCACATCAAGTAATGTGACTGTACAATTTCTCTAGCCTGTGGTATCTGCATATCTTAAAGCTGGGAAATAACTCTGACTGTGGATATGGACTGCTGTTTACCATTTGTGTAGTTGGTATATTCAAAGTTTTGTGCTTTTATCACAAAGGGTAACCTATAAATCTCAAATTAAGACAGGGATATTCCTTAAGCTTTCAGAAGTCAAACTGAGTTAAATGTCATTTACTCTCAGGTAAGTGTATTTGATCTCATTGAGAGTTCTGAGAAAATCAAGAATGCCCATCTTAATTTGATATACCCTTTCAATAATTTGATATACCCTATACAGTATTTCATCTTTTTATCACAAAATCCTCTCATGATTTGGTCACTGTGCTACGTATGACTTCTCTAACCATGTGGACAACCAGTTGTGTAAACTAAGCTATGTAAATTCATCTTAGTAGAGTTAGGGTTTGGCCTGTTAAATTCTGAAATGCTGAATTTTAGCATTCACTGCAGCCTGGTGTGATGACTCAAAATTGATCTCAGATTTTACTTTTATTTCCTGAGTACAACAATAATGTAGGCCAGGGCAAATTTGGCATCATTGTTTTCACTGTTTCATTCTTATGCTCAAATAGTTCCCTTCACGAACAGCCAAGATAAGAAGTTTTACTAACTTTACTTCTATCATATGATAAATAATACCAATGGAATTTAAACTGGCGCCTTCTATTGCTTTATACTGATCTCTTACCATATTTCTTGTTTTCCTCTCTCATATTTGAGGGCACAGTCCTAATCTGGAGTTAGGCTGGCATAGTAGGGCCAGATAATTTTGACCAGCACAAGTGACACCATAAAGCGCATTTGGACCACTCCCAGAGTAAGAGAGGATGGCGCACGTCCGTGTGCAGGCCTCTCAGAGTGGTCCAAACATACTTTACAGTATCCCTTGTGCCAGCCAAACTTTGCTGGCCTTACTGTGCTGGCCTAACTCCAGATTAGGATTGCACCCTGAATTCCAGTAAACATATTCAAGTAATTGATTTATCTACCCTCATCTTACTTCTTTCAAAACTAGTAAATGACAAATAGCTAAATAAAAATGCCAAGAAGACATTTCTTCCCTCTACAAAAAAATTAGCTCTTATAACAAGGCTTCAAAATAAAACACTCTGATTCCAAACATATTAATTTGGGAAGGAGTCTACTTTTAGTTTTGTATGACTTAGATTATAATGCAATGCTCATTTAATTGGGACTCTGTTGAATGCTCTGCATAAACATGTGTAGAGCTGTTATCATCCTGATCTGAATGTATCATTTTGTCCTAAGACACCAGTGTGTGAAACAAGATCTGATCAGCAGTTTTATTGAATTGTAAGTAAGCCAAATATCATTTTATTACTCATGTCTTAGCAGGTTATAACCTGTGGTACACATGTGGTAAGGACACACGCACACTCCCTGTGTGCTGCCCTTCTTATTCACACAGATTCTGCCAGGGGAGATTGAGGCATGCCACGGCAACTCAACCTGGCTGTCATTGCTGTGTCTCAGCCCAAGTCCTGTGGGGATAAAAACATTGCCATCAGAAGTAGAATACTCATCCAAGCTTTTTCTTTAGCCCAGAATTAGCCAGTTAAGTTAGACATCTTTCAACGTTAGAGCCCATTGCTGGAGGATAAATCTCTCACTCACTCGCTCACTCACTCACTCACTCACTCACTCACACACACACACACACACACACACACACACACCTTGCACACACAGTTCGGTCATAATTTAAGCAGCTCAGTGGAAAGTGAGTAGACAAATAGCGCTTATCATTTGCCTTAATGAGACAGGTAGTATAAATATAGGAAAAGATTTGTTAAAAGGAAAAAGACATCTCTTTGCTGGAGGCAAAGTACAAAGTAAGGAAAATAGGATACTTATGATCAGAGGCAAGTTAAAAAGAAATCAAAGGCAGTTCTGGCTACACAAAGTGCCCAGTCTTATCCAACTTTCCAGCACTGATGCAGCCACAATGCAACCCGAAGTAAGTAAACAAACGTTCCCTTTCATTGAGGAAGCCTCTGTGACAGCCCCCCACAGCAGGTTGCTGTGTGCACCCCATTGATACAGCTGCATTAGTGCTGGAAAGATGGATAGGATTAGGCCCTTAGTCTCTTACTTAAGTACAAGTTAGTATCCGGGGATTGTACGTTAAACATCTGATTCTTACAGGCCCAGCACTATCACGCCAACACAAAACCTCAACAGATATACTGTTCCTGCATGAAAACTCCAACTCAGACATGTGTAACTTGGGGGGGGGGTGTCTGTGTACATAGTCTTGCACTAAGTCAGCCACTTACAAAGAAATAGAATCACCATAATCAGACAAAAGGACAGTTGGCTCTTTTCCGAAACCAAATGTGTATCAATCACAGATTCTTTCTCTTTTTTAAGTGGGCATGAGATGCCACCTTTCTCATTGGCTAGTTCTGGGGCAAAAAAAACTAATACAATGCCTAAGACATCCCCTAAGCCAGTGATGGCGAACTTATGACACTCGTGTCAAAGCTGACACACCACAACGTTTGGGGTGACATACCAGAATTCACCAATGCCTGACAAAAACTGAGTTTGTTGTACTCATTTTTCATTTTTGTAATTATTTGATGCTTCTTTATATAATACACAGCACCATATATGATTAGACTGTATTTTTTGTTTAAATAAATGAATATAAATAATAGTTAATCTTTTGTTTGGGAGGGAGGTTGGCATACCAGCAGAGTCAAGTTAAGCATTTTCCTAAGTTTCGACACACTGCACCCAAAAGGTTCACCATCCTAAGCCATGATTAGGTGGAAAGACTCTGTCAATTGGCGTGAACTGGGCAGGTGGTTCCAGATTTCTTCCCTGTTCTCCTAATGGGCACAGGTGCTAGACAGGATGACATTTTCTCACGTTTCCAGGTGGACCATCTAAAGGTTTTATCCATGTCTTACTCTGACTTGAGTAAGGAAGTGTGAGATTAAAGAGCTCATAATGGAGAAATGCGTGTCTGAACCAGGCCAGTTCCATTCTCAACATGGGCTTTGGCTTTTTATAAAATGAAGGCTTCCCATTCATCACAACAATTATGTCCAAAAAATAAGGTGGTGATTAGGTTTCATTCTACAGAACAAGACCAGAAAAATGCTTGTATCGGTACTTATGTTGACTGAAATGTTTTTGTTGAGCTTTCAGTTGTATATGAACCAGTTGCATTTCACCATAAAGCTTTTTGCGGATTTCTGCTATATGCCTTGTGTTAAAAGGTGCAGAAACTAATATCTCCTGATCTATAGACATAGAATAGTCCATAAAGAAACTCAGTTGAATGAATAGGGCTTTCCAACTTGTAAATCAAATTCAATTTGAATCTTTTTAATGTTTTCTCACATGTTAATGTTATATTTCAGCAAATGTTCAATTTTTTTAAAAAATTAATATAGTATTGAATTTTATTAATTAATTTTAAACATAATTTCTGTTCATGAGTGCCTGACTTCACACAAGTCATAGTGGATGTGAAAAGGATAAACTGATTAACTATGATAACAAGTACTTAAGTCATTTTAATGGCCCAGTTCTAAATGGGGCTACTGCTAATGGAACCTGGTTAGGATTGGACCCTAAGATATTCTAGCAGTACAAATGCATGAATAGACACAGTTTACTGTCATATTTAAAAAGTTATAAACTTTTCCCTTTTTATATGTACCTGATCTATTCCTGAAAACAGCTCTTATCTTGAAAATCTGGATAGTGAGTACAATTATTACATTGGGAAAAAATTCTAATTTCTTTCAAAGACATTCTGACTTCACCCCAAAATCACTCAAAATGGCTACCATAAGGAAAATGTGTGACACAGTAAAATAGAATAACATTCATTAACATTATATTATATAGCATCAATACAGTGTTAAAACTGATGATGACAATATTTCAGAAATTCTAGTAGCACATAATATCAAGCTAGTTGCAAGCTATGAGCAACTTACATTTTACCAATTTTTCCACTTTTCCCGTGGGTTTTTTTGTATCTTCTGTTTCTCAGGCTTATATTCACATAAAGTTGTAGAAACACAGCACAAAAACTGATACACTGTAAAAGGTAGTATGTAATGCACATGCCTTGAAAGTGTGGGGATGCACTACCCATCAGGCTGTCCATCTCACACAAAGGGTATCTCTTCCCCAGCCTTGCTCTGTCCTCCAAGAGTCCTGAAAAGAACTATCCCTAAAATCCTCAAGAGTACACCCGAGAAAAGTTGTGCTTCTGGACCTATGTCTTGCCAGAGGAAAAATATTTCAGTCTGACCTCCCGGAACTACTTCTTGGACACATGAGACAAATTTGTCCCCTTCTCTGTCTCTGGAGCTCAAAGTAGAGGGGAGGTATACCAGTTGGGTAAAATGGGAGGCAGACCTTGCCTTCCTGAGACACTTGGCCTTTCCGACCACCAGTCCCTGGGCCTTATATTAAAAATCTTGGTATGGATAAAGAGGGATGGTCTAAATATATGCAGTATGGATAAGTGCAAATCTTTATATCAAAAGCATTTATAAAAAGAGGAGAGTGTATTTGGAATATATTTAGAGCTTTATTGAACAGTTCCAATGAACTTTTGGCACTGAATTCTAAAAACCAACTGCACAGGTTTTTCTTAAACGGGAATGAACCCCACTTTGATGTTCAACATGGTATTCCCACGTGCACATGACCCCTCCCTTCTCCATGTGCCTTTGTAGCTCTGTATACAAAGAAACCCATGTTCAGAACTTCCTTCTCTGTTGAAGGACACAGGGAAGCTTTTGCTTTATTCTATTCCAGGTACTCAGACTTCTCCTAAGAAACCACAGGATCTAGCTGTTTGCATTAGCCTTGACTTATGAAAACATACATTTTTAGGCAATACAACTCATGATGATAATTTAATATTTAAAGGAATCTTGCTCTTAAGCACTTGTAGGTAGGTACAAGACTGCACCCTCAATGTTTACTAAAAACCAAATGCCAACATTTGTTTTGTCTCAAAAGTATCCATGACTAACACCCTGTGTACACTCACCTGAGAGTAAGACCCAGTAAACACAGTTAGATTTGCTACTAATGTAAAGGATTATAAAGTAAGGCTATAATTTCATGAACACTTACCTAGAAGCAAGCCTCATTGAACACAGTGGAATTTGTTTTCTGATTAAAAATGGAGATATCTGCATATATCTGAGGCAGAATTTAACAGAAGTCCTTGAATAAAATAAGAAATATACTGTGATTAAAAATACAAAGGTATATCCACGAGCAGTGTCTTTGAGCTGCAAACATCTCCATTTAAGACCTTCTGAAATCTACCAGGACTTATCCTGGAATTTTATACATGTGGATCAGAATAATACAGGAAAGAATCACTGCTAAGTAGTGCTTTTACATCCCTTAAGATATGGCTAACACCCACATGCTACATGCTTAGACTTGGATGGCAATTATAATTGAGCTGATAAACGTTTTGGCAGTTTTTAACCATTGTGTGGTAACTAGCAAGTCATCATAGGAGGCCATTGCGGCAGTCTAATTTAGGTTATTCCATCAGGTTATGTTTGATATATGTAAAAAGGCAAAAAAAAAACCCTTTCAAAATAAGTAATCAATTACACAGCCTTATGTTTTACAGCCTTATTACAATCAATAACAGCCTTACGTCTGCCTGAACCATCTTGTTCCACTTTTTATTCCAAGTAGAGAATTGCTGTGCTTCCATAATTCCTTAAGTAATAATGATAACAACATTCTGTTTTGTTTTGTTTTTAAAAATTATACAGGCTTTTACTGTATAATTGAGGCTGCAATCCTGTATGCACTTACCTGGGAGTCAATCCCGTTGAACTCAATGGGGCTTGCTTCTGAGTAGACATGCAGAGAAGTGTGATGTGAATGCTTAAGTTATACCAAGTTTTTAATAACAGGTGTTCCAATCCTAAACAAAGAGTGTTCATAGTCTGAATAACTGTGAATTTTCTGAGGGATTCAGTATGTTACAAACTGGGAAGTCAAAGTAGATTTATAGTTCCGTTTCTAAAGGGACTATATTTATCAGCCTTAATTTTCCCTTTAATAATGTAGTTTGTTTTTTTTTTTTAATCAAAAATGTAACACAAGCCCAAGCAGTGAGCTGAATCTGAAATGTGTGCAAGAAATGTTGCAGTCCTTTTAGTAATGCATCAGCCCACTTAAACTGGGCACACAGCCAGTTTAGACAGAAGAATGCAAGTGGGGGTTTTTTTTGGGGGGGGGAGGTAACTGTTTGCTCAACAGACAGCTGTTAGTTGAACCTGAATCATCCTTCAGAAGTTATGGGAGAGAACTGTAACCATATTCTTCTCCTCTCCCCACCCCACCCCCATGCTGAATACAGACTGCAGTAGGTTACTTCTGGCCCCTTGAAAGAATGGTGCTTGAGCTGTTTAGGAACCCGAAAATTAAAATATGCTGGAAATGGGAATGTGTCAACAGCATATTTCACAGGTATATTAAGACTAGTATATTGAAGTCCATGTTTTCTTGAAAACAGTCTTTCAGTTGTACAAGAAAAAGAGGAAAAAGAGTTGTACAAGTAATTGTCAATATTAGTTGTTTCAACAGTACAGATTTTCAAGGAATTAAAGTGTGAATTCAGCTATCCATCTCTCTTTTTCTTCCTCTGACGCAAGGATTCCTTGATCCAGATGAAAAAACTTTAGGATTTTAAGTAAGATATAAAGGAAAATAGTTTTTTTGTTTTTTTGTTGGAGTCGATAAATGATTTTTGGGAGAAAAGGTTATTTCATTAAAGGTTAAGTGCAGACCTAGAGTATGGTATGTATAATATAAAAAATTACAGAGAAATTGGAGGTAGAAGAATGATGGATAAAAATTGCAGACTTGGACGAAAGGGATAAATGTTAAAGTAACAATAAATACACATGTTTGGAAATAAGTTTTCTGTATGATAATTATTTTTCAAATGATATATTGGTGGATGTAACATAGAGAGATTCGATATAGGGAGATGTTTCAAACCTTTGTTTGATAGAGGGAGAAGAGATTCAAAATAGAGCATGACAAGCCTTCAGAGAGCAAATTGGGAAGATTGATAAGGAGATAGAAGAAATATTAGTAATTAGGATATACTTCTTCGCTTTTGCTGTAGGTTATTAGATAATGCTTGGTTGTTTTATTGTTTTGCGTTTTGTTTGATATTGTATTTTATGTTCAGTTAAATAAATAAATACTAATAAATAAATTAAAAACTTTAGGATTTTGACCAAGATATTGTCAAGTCACAAACTTCAGGCACACCAGTAAGAATATATACAGGTCCATCCTCCTTTTCTGCGGATTCAGGACCTGCGAATTTGACCCAATGCCCTACCTGTATTCCCGGACGTGACTGGAACATAGTTCCAGTTGCCTTGGGAGGAAGGCTTTCTGAAGCACATTTTTGGTTTTCGCTAAACCGGAAGTGTGCTTCGGAAGGTTCCGGCAGGCCTTCTGAAATATGGGTAGGCCACGCGTGACTTCCGATCATGTGTGTTCCAGTCATCTTTGATGAACCAAACTTTATCCACAGGTTTCAGTGTGTGTGTGTGTGTGTGTGTGTGTGTGTGTGTGTGTGTGTGTGTGTGTGTGTGTGTG
>JAJKFI010000054.1:5082720-5095012 GCA_029204185.1 Lerista edwardsae | reverse complement strand
GTGTGTGTGTGTGTGTGTGTGTGTGTGTGTGTGTGTGTGTGTGTGTGAGAGAGAGAGAGAGAGAGAGAGAGAGAGAGAGAACAGATCCACTACAGATACCAAGGTCCAACTGTATAAGAGCCTGTGTTCAATTGAGGCATGCCCTGTTTTTTGCCTATTAATTGCCAATATTTCCTTATTTTTTGACATTTCTAACCCCCCCCCCAGAAGTTTCTTTATTGGCTCAGCAGCCTAAAAGCTACTAGAAAGAGCTCCTGCAACACTCTCTGTCCTTTGTGCTGGGTGTACCTTGTGCTGGGTGTGCATTTAGGTCCTTCATCATGTCTGGAATAGCCAAGCTTCCTACTGGCACACACCTACTGATTGGGCAGCCAAACCTGTCTGTCTAAGTAAAGTGGTGGGGTGGAATGGCCAAGTGGGTTCCACTTCTCCAAGTGGGTAACTCTATGACATAATCAAACTTGGGTTACTCGTTGAAAGGCACAACCAGTTATGGCCCAATCCCTCATGGATTGGGCCAGTATGCAGAAGAATTATGAGAGCAGAACACAGTTCCACTATTGTAAATGCCCTCCAGCAACACCATTTTAGGGACACTGGTGCAATGCCACACCAGGTGGCAGTGCTGGAGGCCTGCCGCCAGACCTAAAAAGGTACATACGATAGCAGTGGGGTTGGAACAGAGAGAGGAGGGGTAGAATGGGGAGAGGGGAGGGAGGAGGACCAGGGGTGGAACTTGTATGCATCTAAATCCTAACCCTGCCTGTCTCCCGTATTGTCACTGTTACACACCTCAGATTTATGCCTACTAAACAGACATCGGACAGAGCCCCAGCAGCCTTACTAACACCCAAAACCTCACGGACTGGGGAGACTGCCAGAGTCTCCTCGGCACATCCATTGAAGTGTGTGGATAGTGAAAGAACAAGAAGCATAATTCACTGCTCCAGTGCCTGGAGCTGGAAGTTGGCATCGCTTGAACAAGGCTGGCAGCATGATATGCTTTTTCTAGCATATACCCATGCTGATTCACTGATTGAGAGGGGAGAGTTTTGATGGTTAACTAATTAGGTTTGTGGCAAATCTGTTTACAGAGTTGTAACTCATATCTTCCTTTTGTGGTTTGGTGGCAAATAAGTGCTGTAACATGGAAATTACTTCGTAAATGCACATTTTATGTCTGTGGACACATGAAGATCTATGGCTTTTGGCAGCAACACATATGGACAAAGTAATTCTGATTGCAAATCCTGCCCTTGCATCACCTGCCCACGCTTGTGGTATCATTCTCATCAGTGAGGCAGCAACCTCCTCTGCAGAAAAGATCTGCACAAACTTTAATGCATTATTAGAATCATCTATGCCTGCCTTTCTGCATAATCCTATGCATGTCTGCTCAAAAGTAAGCCTCGCTAAGTTCATTGAGACTTAGAACCCAATCCTATGGGATTTAGTGCTAGTGATACACTTGTACCGCCGGCTCCAGGTATTGTAAATGTGCTGGTAAGCCAGCACTGCATCAGTGCCAGTTGACACTGACCTTTAGCACTGCACGAAGGACAGACCTGCGTCCCTGCTGCACCGTCTTAAGGTAAACTGCATTGTGGTGCGATGGAGGTGGGAGTAAGAACAGGGCAGAGTGAGGGTGGATTTTTTTCATAACAAGGTTATGAACAGGACTTCATGACACAATTATCATCAAAATGGTGTGACTAACCTGATCTCTTGATTGGATTCACCTTTTGCATATGCCTAGGACGTGGTGGCGCAGCAGGTTAATTTGCTGTTGCTGGGCTTTCCAACTGGAAAGTTGGGAGTTCAAGACCGCGTGACGGAGTGAGCTCCCGTTGCTTGTCCCTGCTCCTGCCAACCTAGCAGTTCGAAAGCACCTAAGTGCAAGTAGATAAATAGGGACCACTTTGGTGGGAAGGGAACGGCGTAGAGTCATGCCGGCCACATGACCTTGGAAGCTTGTCCTCGGACAAAACGCCGGCTCTACAGGCTTTGAAATGGAGATAAGCACCACCCCCTACAGTCGGTCACGACTAGACCATCCGGTCGTGGGGAAACCTTTACCTTTAGGCACATATAGGGATGAGAGTAGACTATATTTCCAGAACTGCTGATCAGTTGCTATTTTTTCTGCTATTAGGACAGAAGGAATGACTACCCCAAGGTTTCCGTTTCACCTTCACTATGGCTACCTTTGCCGTAGGTTATGGTACTTACTGTCCCCTTTGCTGACGTGCTGGTTGAGAAGTCAGCACCGTGAGAACAGGCTCAAGAATATTGTGTAACACACTATCCATCTTCAGATTCTGTGTAGTCTCTGGCAGAACGTGTTACTTGTATAACACTTAAGAATCCTGGCTCTTTGAGCTGTTCATGTGACTCATAGCACTTAAACATCTGTAGTGCTGATGTTCCAAGATTCCAATGGATTGCTTAAGTTTCTCGTTCACCTTCTCTTGTATAAATGTAGTAGTGAACATTATCAGATATTTAGATTACAATCCTAAGCTGCACTGGAACAGCAAGGCCAGCGGGCCTGCACTGTATCCAGTGCAGCTTTGGACCACGCTGGAGGTTCTCCAGGGCAAGACCACGGTCACACCTCCCCTATGGGTTCCTTGGACCTGTGCCTGCTGTATAGCAGGCGCAGAGCTGAGGATGGCACGCAGCCTGAATTGGGGCACCATCCCAACCCTGTCCCGCTTTCCAGATTGGCACGCCTCCCAGCCTGTCCTTGCCCAATTCCTCCCCCACCCCACCCTCCCCTCGCCCAGAACTCCTGGCGCCCTTGGGCCGATGCTGCTGCTAGTGTCAGCCCAACTGCACTAGCGCTGACACAGGGGTGCCAGTTGGTACCCCCACATCATCGCTACTAATACTGGGCTGACGCAAGCGGTTAGCATCGGCCCAAGGGCACAATTAGGGTTGCACCCTCAAAATGCACCCACAGCTGGCCTTGCTGTGTCTAGGATTGTGGTGCCCAAGGATGTGCATTCACATAATAGAAATGGCATCTCATGCAAAAGTAGAAATATAGCATTGATTGAAAAATGATACACAAATGAGATGATTATATATGATAAAAATAATTTTAAAAACCAATTATTGGGCTAATATGCAATATCTTTTATTATACTGTATACAGTAAATTTTGAACTTTCATCTTTATTGTTTATTGTAGGCCTCTATAAAATGTTTAAAAGCAGTGTTTCTCTTTTTTCACTCTGTCAATGTTATACCAATCAAATGTTATTAAGATTTAAATAATTAACCATGAAAAGTTCCATTGGTTTATGCTGTTTTGATTCTGGGGGCATGCCAATGTCCCTTAACCTTCTAACACTGGCATCAAGACACGTAAGAATGTGCAAACATCCAGATGTCCTTGTGTCCCTAATTTGTTCAAAATTCTTTGGATAAGTGACAGTGTGTCTTCATCCACAGGGGTTCTATTCCAGGAACCCCCGCAGATAAGAAGAACTGCAGATTCTGCAAAATATTCAAATATCACAGTTTTCAGGGGGCTACTCTCTGAATCTAGCTGGAGCTCTGGTCTGGTCTGGAGGTATTCTGAAGCTCTGTTCATCTAAGAAAGGATGTATTTGTCACCTTGAATGAGCCATTAATATCTCACTGGAAGTGTTAGGTTGCATGTTCCAAGTGATTGCATTTTGACTTCCCAAACTTGGCTTTTAAAAACCATAGTCTCTATTCTAAAAATATTTTGAGAATGAAAATCTTCTAGTGTATGTGACTGACAGCAGATATTCTGCAGGGCATAAGAGTTTTAACATTGTTTTCCAAATCTTTCCATCAGTATCATGTCATATATTGAATAGATGTATGAACAAGACGCAATATTTTGATTGAACATAGAATACTTTCATTGGACTAAAAGTATATCTAACAGATTCTTCTTCTGATAAACAATTAAAAGCTTATGCATAAGCCTGTCAGGTAATAAAGCATTTTCTTTTTTGTTGCAAGTTTGAAATAGCTTTAGGCGCATGCCAATCAGAAAAGTATATGGAAATGGGGCTTAGATCTCTGAAACTGGGAAGACCTAGAACTTTACTTCATTTGCAAGAATTAAGAGCACAATCCTTAACTGAAGTTAGGTGGCATAAGCTAAGCCAGCAAAGTGTGGCCAGCACAAGGGCCACCATAAAGCGCATTTGGACCACTCTCGGAGTCAGGGATGGTGGCTCATGTCTGTGTGCTGCCTCTCTGACTCCGAGAGTGGTCCAAACATACTTAACTTTATTGTGTCCCTTGTGCTGGCCAAACTTTGCTGGCATAGCTCATGCCGGCCTAACTCAGTTTAGGATTGCGCCCTGCTGCCAGTCTGAAATGTTCTTCAGGGCATAATTCACAAAATGACATTGTTCCGACACTACGTAATGTCACTTTTGCCTACGTGGGGGCACTGACCGCCACCCCCTAATTAGTGCTAGACCTCTCGGGCCGATGCTAGCAGTAGTCTCGGCCCAGGAGCGCTGGTGCCGAGTCGCTGCTGCACCAGCCGAACTCGACTGGCACAGGGGTGGTTATGGGAGGAGGTAGGCGTGCCGGCCCAGGGGGCAGGGCTGGGATGCAGCCGGTAGGCCTCATCCTAGGCTCTGTCCCTGGGCTGCACGGCTTCCTTGGAACTGCGCCTGCTATATAGCAGGCACAGATCCAAGGGACCCCATGTTGAGGCTGGAGCCTCCCCTGGGGCAATGACACGGGAAGGCTCCACAGTGCACGTAAGGTGCGCTGGATATGGCGCAGGCCCACCAGCCTCACCATTCCAGCGCAACTTCAGATTGCACCCTCAGATATATTATGTATTTTATATTGGAAGGTGAAAATAAAGAGAAAGTACATTGCCAAAATATTTGATAAATAAGATTGTTCAAGCAATGGGGTAAAGATCTAACCCTGAGTGTTAGAAAATGGAGTTATACATGTTGTTTGGGATTCTCTGCTGTTCCTTTCAAAAGGGTAGGTAGCCCAAAAGCTGTCTGCTTCCCAGTTTGGGGATTTTGTGTCGACCATCTTTTAGCTTCCATCTTTGAGCTTTGTAATCATCTTTTAGAAATCCAAGGCAACCAGAAAATTACACACACTGAGCATTTACATGCTACTGTTATGAATTGAAAAGATGACATAGAAATTATATTATCTGTCCATTGCCTTAGTCATATGAGAGACCTGTTTGCAATCAAATTATTGTTGCTCTAATGAAGTCATAACAGTTTGTTGCATTCCCTGTTCTAAACTTTTCCTGGTCCCGCTACATTCTGATCTGAAAAGGCTCCTCAAGGCAGACTAAGGTTATTCTTTTATCTTGCAACCCTGAAGTATAAACGTACATATGCAAGTGCCTGACAGGCAATTTCAACCAGTGTGCCTAAGAAAATATTAAGAATTGTTTTTCTCCATAGGCTGTGTTCCTACTAGTCTAGCCACGGATGCATGCCAGACAGTATGCTTCTGCTTTTCCTTGCATGCCTGTTATTGAGAATACAGAACATCTACCAATAAGGAATAGTTCATGTATTCCCAGTTCATGTATTGGTTTTTGTTTTAAATTGAAAATAGGATTTCCCTCTTGTTTCACTCATGCAGTGGCATTCCTGGGGGGTTGGCACCTGGGGGCAAACTTCCAGGGTGCTACCCCCTGTGCCTGCTGCCACCCCGGAGGTGTTCTGGGGATGTAATGAGAGAGGTCACACACAAGAGCCCTCAGAGGGCTTTCTGGGGGGTGGGGAAGCTGCACGTAACCTTCCCAGCCCACAGAAAGCTTTCTGGAGGCCAAAAATCTAGTTTTTGACCAAAAACCAGAAGTGACAATTCTCGGCCTCCAGAAGACACTCTGAGGGCTGCCCTTCTTAAGAAAAAGCTCTGGAGTGGAGTGCTGACGTGGAGCACAGCTGAGGGCAGGAGGAGGCGATTTTGCTGCTCCTTCACTTCCTGGTGCCTGGGGGCATTTGCCCCTGACCCCCCCCCACGCCATCTCATATTGATTTCACGTCATTTTCTCACTACGTTGCCTTTCATATTTTCACCATTACATCAGTTCATTAATTGGTGGTGGCAGTGTCAGCCAAAATGAAAGGAATTTCGCATAGATGCAAGACACTATAGAATTTTTTTTAGTTTTTCTCTTTTCAGTACACTCAAAAACTGCAGAAAAGAGAAAGGAATCTTGTTTTTTATTAAAAGAAGAATTGATAACGTGAAATTACAGAATGCAGTGTTGCTATGCTGGTGTCTTGTTAACTAGCACAAGAGAAAAAACGCTATCAGGTGAAGCAATGTTTTTGGCTATAGGAAATTCTACTTTTATGGTTTCAGTTTCAATAAGAGTACGTTAATATGCGGAGAAACGTTCAAACCATACATTAGGTCAAAGGGATATTAATTTAAATGCTTCATTGTGCCTCTAATTCTCCTCCTTGGAATGTAGCTATCAAATGAACTAATTATTCACTTTATGTTAGACACCAGCAAGAGTAGTTTTGCCATGGATCAACTGAATAGCAAATAAAAACAAATTGACTGGAACCTCTTAGCCTTGTTAAGAATCCTAATGAATGTCATCTTTCACTGTGCAATTTAAAATTCATGCTAGTCTTATCTGTCCTATGGAATATGTAATTTAAATAGTTTTGAGTGCTTTGTTTGAAAGACTCAAATAAGCCCAACTTCTCATTACTTTCTTATTTTTTTTATTTTTGGAGCGGAAGTTGATGTTAACTTCCACAGCCCAGATCCAAAGAGCTAGGTAGCTATGCTGCACAAATACCATACAATTTCATAGCGAATTATGTTTGTGACTGAGGGCGCAATCCTATTATGGACGTAGCACCAATGCAATGTTGCTGCAGTAGCTTTGACCTGAGGAGAGCCGCCCTTGCGCTATCAGAACTCGGCTGGGGCAATCAAAGTATTTATGTACCGCTTTTCAACACAAAGTTCACAGAGCGGTTTACAGGCTAATAATAATAAAGTTAAATGGCTCCCTGTCCCAAAAGGGCTCACAATCTTAAAAAAAAATGCAGAACACCACCAGCAACAGCCACTAGAAAGACACTGTGCTAGGGTGAAGAGGGAAAATTACTCTCCCCTGCTAATTATAAGAGGAGCACCACTTGGAAAAAGTGCCTCTTGCCCAGTTAGCAGGAGTCGAGGGGCAGAGATGGTTCTGGGAGGAGGGAGGGCAGGCAGGAGGCATTTCTGGGTGGGAGTTGGTGGGCTGGTGGGCGTGCCGGCCCAGGGAAGGGAGTGGGATTAGGATGCGTTAGGCTGCATCTAAGACCCCGTCCCCAGGCTGCGGGGTCCCAATTTGGCCCGCGCAGCTTCCTTGGAGCTGCGCCTGCAATTTTGTGGGCACAGATCCCAGGAACCCATAAGGGAGGCTGGATCCTCCCCTGGTGCAAGAGCACAGATGTGCCCTTGCCCTGGGAGGGGGGCTCCAGTGGCCTCGCAAGCTGCACTGGGTACAACGCAGGCCTATCGGCCTGCCTGTTCCAGTACAGCTTAGGATTGCACCCTGACAAAACTTTCAGAATTGGTTTATGATGAGACAGCATGAGAAGCTGCTGTTAAAGAAATACAAATTCCAATGTAGGCATGCAATGTTAATGTTTCTTAAAGCCATTAGTTGAATCCTAATCCATGTGTAGATGTCAGTTTTTATAATATTCATTTCTAAGGGTCAAACTTTAGAAGGTCACAAATGAATGTGTTTACTCTTTTAATTTTTTTTCTTTTTTAATTAATTGTGTGAGGAAGGGAGGTGAGCCTGAAAACAAAAGCCAAGGGTGGAGGCCTTAGTACAAGGTCTGCAGCAGGTGCCAAAGTAATAAAGTCTCCAGTTCTGCTGTAGCATTTAACCATTTTGCCTTCTCCCATCCACCCACACACACTAATGATGAAAAAGAAAAAAGTTGGAAGGGTCAAACACATGTATTTGTGTGCTAGAGAACTCCTCAAGGTAAAATTTGTTCCCTTGCTCAGAGCAAGCCTCTTCTGCCCCAGTGAGTCACCTTGGATCTGCACCAGCAATTTTGATGACACAAGTCCAAGGAGAGTTAGGGAGAGGGAAGGAGAGAGGACTGGGGATTGGATCCAGGCATGCACCATGCTGCTGGGGTCTACCCTTCCCTCCCCCCATTCTGTCTCCTGCCACTCCCCTCTTTGCCCAGATATTCTCCCTTTCCTCCCCCTCCCTGCCCCATTCGTCCTACCACATGCCCTGGGCTACCTGACGTTCCGCCAGTAGTCAGCAGGAGGCGGCCAACACTGCCACCATTTGTAGTGGCTGTTTCAGAATGGCTGCAATATGTTTCTTTTACACTGTTCGTCTTATAAGCCCTGTTATGATTCAGCTGTAAATACAATTTGTTATTGTTTTCACTTGATGTTCTGTGACATTGTAGCATGGACATGGGATCACTGGGACCAAGTAGATTTAAGAGAAGGATGAGGTAAAATTGCTTCCCTGAGCAAGTCTCACAGCCCAGTCCTAACCTCGGCTGGAACAGGCAGGCCACAGTTACCTGAGCTGTATTCAGCGCAGGTTAGATGCAAGCTGGAGGACAACTTGGAGTAAGGGGATATTTTCAGTGGTGAAATTCAGCCAGTTCTCACCAGTTCTGCAGAACTGGTTAATTTTAGGTTGGGAGAGGGAAGAAAGGCAGCGGCCGCCCTGAAGGCAGCCCTGAGGGACATAGAACCAGTTGTTAATTTATTTGATTCCCACCACTGGATATTTTCCCCTTTACCACATGTTGAGCCCCAAACATTCATATGGAGCTACTTGGCTCTGTGTCAGTGAAATCACTGGCGCAAATCTGAGCAGCTCGTATAAGGCAGTTGTTAGGTTGTAGCCTGCACCACTATGGCTGGGACCATTCTGCCTCCCTTTCTGCCCTTTCTGTTCCAAAACACCCCATCCTCACCCCCCCCCCGAATGCCCTCCCGCCACCCTCCCCCATCCCTTGTATTGCTTGGCGCAAACTCACCTCTAGCCAATGCAAGGGCTAGATCTGCATCGGCTCTAGTGGTGGTCTGCATTGCACCTTCCTACTCCTATCAGCAGATCACTTGCTGTCAGGTACCATCACTGAAGAGCAACCCAGTTGATGAGGGACTCGAACTGCCCCATCCTGGGTCAATCAGTTTCCTCCCAAGGTATCTTCTCCCACCTCCTCCATTGATGACTATGACCTAGGAAAGAACAGAGTGAAACCAGAGGAGGCCTGTGTACATGCAGTATGGGATCCAAATAGATCAAATATTCAAAGACCTAGCTCAACTTGATAAAAGCTTGGATTGCTGTAAGGTAAAGGTAAAGGTTTCCCCACGACCGAATGGTCTAGTCGTGACCAACTGTAGGGGGTGGTGCTCTTCTCCATTTCAAAGCCTGTAGAGCCAGCGTTTTGTCCGAGGACAAGCTTCCATGGTCATGTGGCTGGCATGACTATATGCCGTAGCGAACAGAATGCCATTACCTTCCCACTGAAGTGGTCCCTATTTATCTACTTGCATTTAGGTGCTTTCGAACCGCTAGGTTGGCAGGAGCTGGGACAAGCAACAGGAGCTCACTCCGTCGCGCAGTCTTGAACTCCCAACCTTCCGGTCGGAAAGCCCAGCAGCCGCGGTTTAACCTGCTGCGCCACCACGTCCCATATCCCACGTCGGATTGCTGACTGGGCTATAATTAAGACAAGGTTTAGTGGTAAAAGTATTGAACTCAATTCTAGGAAACCTAGATTCAAAATCTGTGCTCAGCCTAAGTCTATTGGCCAGGCAGCTGTACCTATCTCATGGTTGGGGTTGTGATAAAAATTCAGGAGGATGGGGAATATTTACACATATACAGGATTTGACATCCTATGGGATGAAAATGTAAGACAGAAAAAAATTAACGTTCCAATGTTACCGTTTTCTGTTGCTCTTTGCTTATTGTAACAATTTGTAAATAAAATGCTTTTAGGGCCAATTCTATCCTTTCCCTCCCATGCCAACGCACCCACACGAAAAACACTTGCTCTGTATCCCACAAGGGAGGATTGGGAGGCTTCAGAGGAGAAATGGCTGCCAATGTAGTGCTCAGCACTCCCATTGGCAGCCATTCTGCAAGTACTGCTACAACAGGTGGCAGTGTGCTGCTGCCAAACCCCACCACACCTGCGCAATCAGGTAAGGCAGCAGTGGGAGTGGGGGTGGGCAGGAAGGGGAAGAAATGGAGTGAGGAGACATGGCGTGGATCCAGCAGCAATGGCACTTGTCAGAACCTATCCTCTCCTTTTCAAACCACCTTGCCCCTTTCTTCTCCTCAAACATGCTATCTACAGAGCTGGAGCAGGTTTGAGGAGACCTATTGCAGACCAGCAGGAGGGTAAGGGGAAATAAATGCTTTTTTGACAGTGGAAGATAAAGCCATGCCCCCAACAACCCAATAGGATTGGGCTGTTAGTCTGCAAGATGTTTTTTTTATTATACAATATGTCATTAAAGAAATTCATTTGTTCTTCGTGCAGTTGGACCTGTTACTTGCACTTAAGCATCGTTTTTTAGTATCACTTCTGTGCGCATATATTCGTGCATTAAAACTTGAAGAGCAATGAGATGCATATTTTGCTTGCGATGAAATATTTCGCTGTGCGTGTGTGTGTGCGCACGCTCTTCTAAAGGTTATATGGATTAGGTAATATCATTCTGCCTTATCTGTGGTTTGTTTAAATAATCATACCTTATTAGGCAAATAGTCATTAAAAATGAAAAATTACCTTTGCGGTATTGCTGTTACACTGACTGTAAACAACCTTCCCCACAAGCACTAAAAACATAAATCAGAATATGTGTGAAGTTGACAGTTTTAATTACTTAGCACTGACATGCTTTAGTCAAGTGGGGGCATCATTGGTCTTTCAAAGACAGACAGTATGGGTGGGACCATTTCTTCATAAAGTTGTCCTATTGAGAGCTGCTAAATGCTTTTTTTCCTAACCTGTGAATTTGACAGCCCCTGTGCACTTGGCATTGTTGGGATGTGTGTATAGAGATTGTTTTCAAAGCCAGATAGTCACATTAATGTTCATGAATTAATGTCATTTTTCACAGTAATGGTTGAGCATTTTGAATGTGTTCCAATCAAACAGCTCTAAGTGCATGTAAGAAATATTTTTAAGCTTAAGAAAATGTCAACACATATTTTATGTGAAATCTGTGGGAATTTGTAATTCATTAAAGACAGAAATCTCAGTTCTGATGTCTTGAAAAAAAATGGTCATCAACATTTTCCACTTTTACATCCTTGTAACCAGCAATCCACATTCTGACTTTGATCTTTTGTGCCAAGGCAGTGAATCCTGACTTTGACCCTTATTTGCTTTGCTTTTGAATATTCAGAATGCTGTGTTCAGAAAATATACAACAGCTTTATAGGAAGATGTTTACATGACCCTGTTTAGAATAATCTCTTTAAGGATGGGAAGTACATCCTTACTACATCCTTACATGCTCAGAGGCAGCCCAATCCTGAAACTGCTTGAACCCCTTGATGCAGGTAGTGACCTGGGAAAGGCAACAAGATGATTGGAGATGCCCCTTATCTACCCACCAGCTCCACTGGCCTGTTACCTGCATATGACAGGTAGATTGAAAGGCTTACCTCTGCCTGCTATAGCTCTGCCGCCCCCTCATTTTCTCCCCAATTACTTCTTGTAAAGTGATTGTATGGAGAGAATGCTAGGAGAGGAGGGGTTCCATTTTACAAAAAGCAAGGGCAGAGGAAGGTGGTGAGGTACTCAGTGATGGGGGCAGGGAGATACACACTAGTAGTGGTGGATGGGCTACCAGGGGCCACAGATTGGTGCCATTTCAGGCAACGCCTTAGACTGCCCCTGAATATGCCTTAAGCCAGTGGTGGCCCTGTGGCCCCTTCTCCCCAGATCAGTCAGGCACCACCATCTTCAATGTGTGAAAATCTTGTGAGATGATCCTAGATGACAGTGCCCAGACAGGTATGATGGGCCAAGGAGGACCTCCTACGGTGTCCTTGTGAGTGTGTCATGACTCCCTAAGGCATCGTGACGCACATTTTGGAAACCCTGCCGTAAGCTTTAATAGACTATACAATAATATGCTTTATGTCTTTAAGATAACTATACTTCCATCAGTATACCTGACCTGTTTAAGTAAGTAAGTAAGTAAGTAAGTAAGTAAGTAAGTAAGTAAGTAAGAAAGAAAGAAAGAAAGAAAGAAAGAAAGAAAGAAAGAAAGAAAG
>JAJKFI010000054.1:5055018-5082710 GCA_029204185.1 Lerista edwardsae | reverse complement strand
AAAGAAAGAAAGAAAGAAAGAAAGAAAGAAAGAAAGAAAGAAAGAAAAAGACTTCAAAGAAAAAGGCCAAAGGCTACCTCTGTTAGTAATGACCTAAGACATATATCTCTGTCCACGTAGCAGTGATTATAAACTTAAGAGCTTTGAAGGAACTAAATTGTCATGAAGAATGCAAATCATTAAGTAAATTAATGTTAATTCTCATCTTCCATTCAATTCTTCGTTTTCCTTTTATTCTATTTTTCTAGCCAAGCCCAATACCAAGTCCTATTTTGGGGAGGAAGCCAAATGCCAGTCAGTCATTGCTTGCTTGGTGCAAAGAAGTTACAAAAAACTACAGGGGGGTGAAAATCACGAATTTCACTACTTCCTGGAGAAATGGATTATCCTTTTGTGCAATATTACATCACTTTAGGCCTGACCTAATGTAAGTAGAAATCCTTTTTTCCTTAGGCTTAAATTCCTTTCTTATTCTGATGAAATAAATCCAGCTTCTATTTTTTGGTTTGCATCTTTTATTATTAAAAATGTCATCCTGTGGGGTGGGGCAAAAATTTACAAATGGCCATGCCTTATGACCTCCAAAATCAATTGGCTTTTTCCTTCATAGAGTTTGGGGTGGTGTGTTTTTAATCTTATACAAAGAACTGTCTTAAAGATGATTATGAAAATTGTGTTGGTATTGAAATGAGATGAGACAAATAAGCCTGTAGCTCTTTTGTGCACTGACAACGAAGGATTACCTCATGGCAAATTTGGTTGTCAACGCTAGCCTGAAGTCTCTGCCTTAACTTCTCTTTTTAGATAGAAAGCTTCAGGCAACAAAACATGCAATCTCTGTATTTATATTTATTTATTTATTCTTTTAATTTTCCACACTATTAGTTTGGCTGATTGGATTGCTGCAAAATGGCTAGTTACTGTATGATGCTGTTTTTATGTTGAATATTTTTTTAGATAGTGGTTTGTTTTAAAAACTGCTGTTTTTATCAAATACTGTACATACTCACTGTGCCATTTTCCCCCTCAGTGACTACAAGTCCCTGAATCCTCAAGATATTAAAGAGAACAACAAAAAGGTAAGAACTACCAGGAGGAAGGGAGGGGAATAGATACAGCTTCAGTTTTGGATCACTACAGGTTTTTATTAATTTTGGGAAACTGGGGTTGTTTTGTAAGGTCATAACTAAAACTTACAGAAGGTTTGGAGCCTCCTGTAGTTCCAATTGGATGCATTATTTACTCTCGTTCGTTGTGTTTTAATGTTTGCAACAAATGCCATGTTGGCATTAGTGTGACATGTTTATATGGCCTACATTAACTGTAAAAAACTGCAAAAGAAAGACAGAGGAGATGGTACGGTAGGTCTCTTGTGATCGTTCTGGGTTTTTTTCCTTAATAATGTAGTTAATAGTTAAAAATACAAACTATAATTGTTCTGTAATTATCTGGCTTCAAGGCTTGCTTGTCCACAACTTACATATGAAAAATCTCATTGCTATGCTTATAATACGCAGTTTTGACTATAGCTCTTATTTTAAAAAGGAGGGAGGAAAGGAGATAAAACTTCACATAGGCTTTTATCCAACACATTCAATTAAACTAAGCAGTAAGATGCATTGAGTTTTTATATTATGCGGAGTATTGAACAATGTTTTTAGTTGGTAACAAGATTTTTTTAAGAAGGCAAAAATATTAATGAAATACTGTCTGATAGTGTTCTGGGTCCAGGTTTATAATCCTCAATAATATTAGGTAATCTAATACCCTTTTGATGTAAAGGTTATAAAGGGACATTCTGAAATGAGTTCAGTGATTTGAGACTCAATCTTAGAATCACAAGGAGACATTTTGGTTCTTAGTACTGCTTGCTACTAAAGTCTTTTGCTGTAGTTACAAATTTTAATTTCCATAAGATTCTAGGGCATTGGCCCTAGAGGGATCCATTTAAAAATTGCTCATTTTCCACTTGATTCGCCTACAACAAAACTAACTGCAAATCAGCTCAATTTGTTTTATTAGCAGCTTTTTCATCTAGGCAGTGTGACTTAATATTTCTAACTGATTTTTTTAAAAAATCAGCTTAAACATTCAAGATAATGTGTAGGAAAATGTAATAACCCCTCTCCTCCCTTTAAAATGCCCCTTTTCTCTATCTCAGAAATCTACACAACTCATTCAAGAAATCCATGCATGCACTTCATACAGGAAATGTGTGTGATGAATGGCAGATTCTTGGTATCAGTCTAACCTTGCTGGTCACATTCAAATTGCTGTATACTCTTACAGTACAGCAGAAGGGTAATACTACATTTTGGTGTTTTTTTTAGTGACACATTCATAGTCTCTAAATATAGAAGAGTTGCCAAAAACCACGCCATCATTGCAGTGGCAGTAAAGTATACAGTTTCGGCTGTTTGAAATAACAAAAAAATTGTGAACTAGATGCTTTGCCATCTTTTTCAGACTTGTGTTAAGCTGTTTGATGACCTAAGAGGATTATATGTGACATCACTGATTTCTCTTACAATGTGTTTAACTTCAAAATCCTACAATTGTATGAGCTAATCAAATGTGACTTCAAGGTCCTTTGAGTATAAGAGCTAATCAAACATGATTATAAGCCACTGCAAATACAAGTTTGATTTTTGAGCAAATGCAGTTAAATGTACAAATCAATTAGGTCATTTTTATTTATTAAAATGGTAGCTGAAATTGGAGAGGAGCTATTGTAGAAAACTCATTAGCTTATTTTTCTAATTTCTAGATTTTCTTTATTAAAGAAGCAATTGTTGTTGGCATGCTGTGGGTTTTTTTTTTCTTTCATCACTTTGCAACTTCTTGCCTGACAGCTACATTGAGTATCTCAGTTGCTTCCTGCAGATTTATTTCCTAGGCTCACACAGTTCTGCCTGATAACCCCATGTGCCCTTGATTGGAATGAGCACAGCCCTGGGAACAATTGCCAAGTATAAATTCCATGCAGATGTATAGCACATTTGACAATGAACGGTTCCTCCTGACCAATTAAATCCCATTCATGGATAAATAAGATCCTTTTTGTCCCCCTCCTTCTGTCCTATATGTTAGGGATAGCAGAATAAATTGCTGGGCTCTGGTGTTCACTGTGATCATTAATGTGTAGTAATGGAATTTGTTCTAGGAGAGTTTGCTTGTGAATTATAATTTTTTTCTTAAACAGGCAACTTGTGAGATGAGTATTAAAATTCTTTGCAATTGTATGTCCTACTAAGTCTGTTTTCAGAGTTTCTCCTAAATTTTTTTTCTCCCCTAAAAGCAGTAATGAAGGGAGGTTGGGGGGAAGAAAGATGTTTTCCTCTGACATCTGACCTTGACCAATATGTCAGTGTGTTAAATAATAGAAAGATATTTAGAATACTGCCTGTGGTGCTTTGGTTGATGGGACTGCAACTGATGTCTGTCAGTCACCTGGTCCAAGTGTATGTTTGTTTTTAAAAACCTTAATTAGGAAATGATTATGGTAGAAAATTAAATTTCAAACATTTGATCTCCAGAATGTTATAAATGGTAATAAAACTAGTTGCTCTGAAAAAAATTTAACCTAAGCCCAATATGGCTTCAAACTTGTGTTCTACTAAAATTTGCTAGCCTCCCAGTCCTAAACCTTTGTACTTCTTTAGTACAAGCACAAAAAACTTTGTGTTTTCTGAAGGGACATTGGCATGGTAATTGCTGTACACAAACTAAAATGCTTATGCTGGTACAGCAAGTCTTTAACATGTAGCTGCAAATCACTTTAAGGGTAAAGGTCTTCTCAAATTAAAGGCAAGATAGTTTTTTCAGAAATATGAATAGCATTCAAACTGCACCGTAAGCAGTTTAGTTTCATCTGGTTAAGAATAATTAACATGTTATTCACAATTTAGTTTAGTTGCCCATTTACTCTATTAGGAGAGGTCCTTTTGAAACACTTTACAATCGTCTTTGATTTTTTACCACACAAATAGTGGTGTCACCTGAAATCTTATCCAACTTGCTGTTTACTGCAAACTCCAGATCATTTATGAACAAGTAAAAGCACTCATTCGAATAAAGAACCCAGTTCTTACTTCCCTCCACTAAAAACTGTACATTTACACTCGGCCCTCATTTTCCATGGGGGTTCTGTTCCTGTAACCTTCATGGATACAAAAATCCATGGGGAGTCAAGCCCATGGGTTTAGGCCTCCCTGACCCTCTGAACCTCACCAGAGCTGTGCTCTGCAGGCCTCATAAAAAAAAACCCAGAGGCAACTGGAGCATAGCTCCGATTGCCTTTTGAGGGTCCAGGAGGGTTTAGAACCCACAGATTCTGAAATCCACAGGTCCCGAATCTGCAGGTGTCACAGGCCCTCCTGTATTTCTACTCTGCTCCTGTTCTTTAAGCAGTTATCAATCCATAAAAGAATGTGACCTCTTATTCTTTGACTGCAGTTTGCTCAAAAGCCTTTAGTAAGGGACTATGCCAAGAAGTTTTTTTTTAAATCTAAGTATACAGTGTAAATTAGATCGTCCCTCTGTCATCTCTATCCACATGCCTATTGATACCCTCAGTAAGGTACCCTCACTAGTAAGTTAGTGTGGCAGGATTTACTTTTGCAGAACCCATGCTGATTCACCTTTAGCAAAGCTCATTCCTCTTTATTTTTAATAATTTCATATTTAATTATGCTTTCCACCAGTTTACCTGGAGCAGATGTTAAGCTGACAAACCTGTAATTTCCTGCATTTCTACCTCCCTCCCGCTCCTTTTTTAAATATCAGTGTTACCATTGGCTACCTTCCAGTCCTGTGGCTCAAAGCCTTATTTTAAAGAACAAGTTACATATTTTTGTTAGAAGATCAGCAATTTCACATTTGAGTTCCTTAAGAACATTTGGGTGGGTGCCATTTTCTCTCATTTCCAGGTCTGAACACAAATTAACCAGTCTGAGGGAGAATAATTAAAGTCACCATTAGTACAACACTTTCTCTTTTGGATATCTTCCTTGTTTCTTTATGTCAAAATCACCCTTACCATTTTGTTTGGGAGAGCAATAGCATTATCCCAATTACTAAATTATTATTTTGACCTGTTTTTTTTCACCCACAGTGAAGATAGTCTGGTCCCACTAAGTGTTCTGTTTTCTTTTACTATCAACCCTCTTAGAATTACAGAGAAACATCACCCCTTATACTCTTATCCTTGTCCTTTCTATAAAATTTGTGACCCATAATGGTATCTCACTGGTTCTCTCTGTTCCTATGTGTTTCCAATATGTTGCTATATTTATGTTCTCCTTTGTAATAAGTACTCTAGTTCTCCCATGTTGGCTCAATAGCTTCTGGTGTTCGTACAACCTATATATTCCGTCCTCTTCCAAATATTGTTGGCATGCAATCTTTTCCTTCTTTTGACCAGCTGTCCTGTCCTGCTGCATGTTCATTTCCAAATAATTAGGAACATTAACTTTATATCATCCTTTAAAGATGATTTGGTCTGAACTTGATGTTACCCAGCTCTTGTTCATTTCCCCTTAAGGATCAGTTTAATAGCTGCTCTGCATCCTTTTTTTAATGTTAAATGCCAGTAGTCTGGTGGAGCCCATCCCTATGTATAGGCTCACCTTTTCCCAAAATGTTTCCTAGTGCCTAAGAAATCCAAATCCCCTTTCATGGCATCACTGTCTCATCCACACAGTAGACCACTCAGCCATGCTTGTCTAGCAGTCAGTGCTCATGGAACAGGTAGCATTTCCTCAAATGGGTAGGATTTCCACAAAATGTTACCCTTCAATATCCTATCTAGTAACCTGAAATTTGCTTGCAGGATTACAAGATCATTGGTGCAGCTCATCCTATGTAGATATGCCATGTCCACAAAATTTGAACCAAGCATGCAAGCCTCCATTCTGTCTAGGTACCTAACACAAGCACATCTTTCTTGTCCCTAATAAACGAATCATCCATTATTGGGAACCTCACCCCCCTAGAGAACTATTCTTAGCATAAGAGGGTATGGGTAACTTCTAAAGGGTAATTTCCTTCTTCCTGAGAATGATGTCATCGTTTTTTGAGATGTTTTTTCTCAATAGTGATAGCAGAGCTCTCAGACCAGGAATGGGATCCTTTTATCATGTTCCAAAAGGTCTCCTCCGCATATGTCTCTGACTTTCTCAGCTTCTCCGGGTTACCTGCCTTGGCTTCAAGGGAACAAAATTGTTCCTTGAGAGCCAGGAACTCATTGCTCCAAGGACACGCCCATGACTTATGCCCAACAGGCATACAGTCATTTATATGGAACACTATGCAATGCTCTGAAAAGCAGCCATTATTATGCAAACTGACATCATCTCATGAGAAATTCTCACAAAATTTGCTTCTACCTTCCAACAGTTTTTTACCTTCTACAGTTTTCCCAAACTGTGTCAGTAAAACCTTATCTGGGTAAATTAAATGAAATGTTTTCATTGGAAACGTATAGTAAATTATTAAACGTATAATTGGAAATGTTGTGTGCATTTGCCTCTTCATGGCTAATGGTAATGCCAGAGGAGTCTATTCCGTTGATGAATCACTATGATTTAACCCCTTTCCCCTTGCTGCAGCTCTTATACAAATGGTTCCTCCTCCTGCAGCTCCTCTCAAAACATTGGGAGATGCATTCATACATCATAAGAACATAAGAAGAGCCCTGCTGGATCAGGCCAAAGGCCCATCTAGTCCAGCTTCCTGTATCTCACGGCAGCCCACCAGGTGCCCCAGGGAGACACAAGACAACAAGATGCGAGGACAACATCCTCAACATTACATGTAGTTTGGCCTTTTATATTTAATAACTCTAGACTGCAGTGTGGTATTTTCTCCTTTAAACCATTTTTGCAGTTACTACTTGTCCATCGTATCTAGAACAGCATACCTTCTGCTAGTTGGCCTCCTATCACAAAATGATCAAGAACCAGGAGCCACCAGGCTTGGTATTCTGGTCTTAAAAATAAAAAATAAAAGATGCTTTTGGTTCAAAGATTGAGAATGCAGCAGCTTTCCTCAAGTCAGGAGCAATCTGTTCTTCAGTGTCTCACGACTTTGGGCAGTGAACATTTCCCACTTCCAGACAGCTCAGCATCTTAACAGAGCTCTTTCCTGCAAGGGCTACATACCCACTTTCTGTCTCTTGCCTCTTTCTTTAGCTTTTCCCACAGGACATGAATTAGCTTGCTTTGGCCTATTTTATATTTTGTGTCTTTCCAATCTTCTCCATTATTATAATTTGGGAAGACTGTGGCCAGTGTCCCTAATCAATGTCTTCCCCATGTGGCAGGCAGGACCAATTTAATCTCCTTGAGCATCTTTTCAACATCTTGAAAATAAATGTTTTGAGCTGTAGGTAGGTGTCTCTGTGCTAAGTATCTTCTTTCTTGAAAAGCATGCGTGCATTGTGTGTGGGTTTGTGGAGGAAAAGTCCATCACAGTTTACAAGCCAGGTTGACTATATGCATCCTCTGGGTTTTAGAGGTAGCCTGTCTCTGAATGCTAGATGCAAGGGAGTGGCAACAGGAAACAGTTATCCTGTTGTATTGAGTGGTCCTTGGCCACTATTAGATACAGGAAGTTGGACTAAATGGGCCCTTGGCCTGATCCAACAGGGCTTATTTTCTTAAGTCGCTGTGTTCAGATATGCTATTTATATTATGCAGGCATATTCATTTAAATATTCCAGTTGAAGTTTTCCTGTTGATAAGATGATAAGCAAGCAAGTTAAATGGTGAAAAATTCCTAACACTAACACAGAAGAATAGTTTCACAAACAAAACAGGCATTTCCCTTGCAATGCACCCAACCTTCCCTGTATTCGGCTGAAAAGGATATACAAAAAGACCACTATTTTCAGAAGTGCTTTTCAGAACAGGCACACTAAAGAGAGGTTTACCAGTCGTGCTCTTTATTTGGTTTCTGACCATAACTTTAATAATTCAGAACAGCTGGTTTTCTCTCTCTAGAATCTACTTATTTCTCAAAATATTTCTGTTTAAAAAAATGAAAGCATGTCTTTTTTTTTCTCTTCAGAATTGCCCATAGGCCCAATAATACCTTTTAAAAGACTTCCTTGAAACACTATCCTGTTTTTTTCAGACTTGTCTTGGATAGTAATAATTAATTGTAAATTGAGAAACACCTGTGCTTCTCCAAAACTAGAAAAACCTGATGCACCAAGTTCATTCTTTGCCAGGATAGCAGGAGGAAAGGTGGTCTCATATGCCTTGTTTAAAGCTTCTTAGCAGTTTGCTAGAAGTGATCAATGCATCTGTTGCTTGCAAAGTACAAAGTTAAGCAGATTTTTGGTAGACAGATAGATGATCAGACAAAAATAGATAGATTTACTGTACTTAAACAGCATGGATTGTATCAGGTGATTTAGGCTGCATTGCTTTTTCTGTTATCTGACTACACTTTCAAACCGACACAGATCATTTTCATTACATGGCTAGTAGAAGATTGTCCACCAGTGATAAATTCCGGAATGGTTTAGTGGAAGGTTTCTTTTTTTCTTTGTTTCTTATCAATGTATGCAATTTTTTTTGTTTGCGTAGTTAATGTTTCATTATAATTTCTCATTTTTCGTTGCTTTGAGCAAGAGTAATTTAACAGGACATTAAACACCATCTAAAGGGACAGGATTTCTTTTTGTCTGAATTGCACACTCTTTGTTTGCTTCACTAACAAAATGCTTAATTGTTATGATGAGGCGAGTGGGTGTATGTACAATTGGGATTTGTATATTGCAAGAACCATTGTGATTGTGTCTGTGAATCAGTCAGCTTGCACTCTCTGCAGGATCTTCATCAGTAAAGGCTGCCCAGAGATAGTAGAAGAGAATAGCCATTATTGCAATGCTGTCCCTTGAAGTACAACATTGTATGGCTTCCCATTGGAGAGAATTGCATCCATTCGCTTTTGGCTGAAAGTAAATGGGTGCACTTTTCAATACCAGGCTTTGGAGAAACATCCTTCGAAGAAATTGCACTTCTGAAAGAGCGGTGCTGGGAAAGCCCGATTATCATGCAGAACACCCTTTCAACAATGCTGCTGTGTCACTGCTGAAAGGGTAATCTATATGATAACTGGGCTCTCCCAGCACTGCCCTTTCAGCAGCATCATTTCTCCTAAGGCTCTGGGAAGGAGAAATGGAAGAAAGCCTCAGAAGGCAAGGAATGATATGGAGGAAGAGGCAGACCAAGAGAGGTGAAAAAAGGGGAACCTGCTAAGGCCCCATTATCATGCAGGACTCCCTTTCAGTAGCACCGCTTCTGTCGAAGTAGCATCACTTTGCAGCAGAGCACATCTCACACAGCCCAATTATCACATGGACTGCTGAGCTGCAAAGTGGCACTTGGTAGAAGTGGCACTGCTGAAAGGGCATGTGATAATGGGGCTCTCACATATCTTAAAAATATTGCATATAGCATTTTCTTTGGATCAAGATTGTATACAGTATTTTCTCTTCATTCAGCTAATGAGTTCCTAAGTGAGAAAAAGTGCTTATTTCTAGTCATCACCTGCTTAATGACATCAGTTCCTGCTTAATGATGTCATTTGCAGCCCTCAACAGGTTCCTTAAATGTTATTTGGCTTGCTGTATGAAATGAATTTGACACCCCTGCACCTTGAGCAGTGTATTAAGGGAAGTGACAAACGTATGAATGAAGGCCTCATGTGAGGATCTCATCACCCAGAAGCAGCTTTCGAATCCATTGTAATATGTTTGAGTGGACCCTCTGCACCTGCAGATCCCTTATCCTTAGATACAACCATCTGCAGATACAGAGGATGTATTCTCTGCAGGCTCTCTGCAATTACTTACCTTGAGCCTCCAGAGATCTTTCCTGGATCACATCAGGCCAGCGACTCACTCCCTTGACCTCCATAAGCTTCAGGATGGCCTGCAGAAGCCTCTGGAAGTTACTTCTGGTTTTCTGAGGCAATTGCTGAAAAAACCGGAAGTAGCTTCCTGGACATTCCTGGAAAACTGGAAAGAGGCTTCTGTGAGCCCTTCTGAAGCCAGGAGAGGCCAATAGAGCAGGTCACCAGCCTACAACCTAGGAGAGGCCTCCAGAGGCTCCAGGTAAGTAATTGTGCAAGCTTCAGGAGTGAACCCCAGCATCCATTGCATTCCTTATCCAGGAGGTGGTCTGGAACCAAACACCAATGGATAAGGAGGGCCCACTATATAATCAAATATATAAGTATACTGAAATCATGTAGATTGAACAACAAAGGGATTTCTGCTCTATACTACTTGTCAGTTTATATGCCAGCTTTACAATAGGAATATTTTTACTACTACTACGTTTTTATAATGATGCCATAATGGAGAGCTTTACTGACACCTGCTTGTGGCAGAGCTTGTTGTCTACATCTCATTTGAAACTAAAAAAAATTCATTAGTTTTTGAAGGATTGTGCACTCAAAAGTCAAATGTTATGGTATTTTTTAATGTGCAACTTCTTTGTTTGGTTTTTATATGAAATGTTCACTTTTGAGATTCACATGTCTAACAAAAGAACTGACTTTGCTTCTGTTTATTTTAAGGCATATGATGGATTCGCCAGTTTAGGGATATCCCGGCTCCTAGAACCTTCTGACATGGTTTTGTTAGCAATTCCCGACAAACTGACTGTTATGACCTACCTTTATCAAATACGGGCACATTTCAGTGGGCAAGAGCTAAATGTGGTTCAGATTGAGGAAAACAGTAGCAAAAGCACATACAAAGTAGGCAACTATGAAACGGATCCAAACAGTTCTGTTGATCAGGAAAAGTTCTATGCAGAACTAAATGACTTGAAGCGAGAGCCAGAACTGCAACAATCTGAAGAGGGGTTGGCAGACTTGGTTTTTCAGGAAGACTCTGTATTTATACATAATAATGGAGTTGGGGAGTCAGAAAGTGAGTATCAGGCACCAGAGGACCATGTAAGCCCAAGTGTGGCTTCCCCTTCCTCTCACAGGACTAAAGGTGACACAGATCAACAAAAAACCCAGCCGAGTTTGGGAAGGACTTCTTCTGCCTTTGAGGAAAGTGGGCGAAGCAGCACAGCACAGGCACAGCCTACGTTAGGAAGGAAGAAACTACTCAAAGCAGACACTTTAGATTTGAGTGATTTGACACAGATCAGCGACAAAAAAGGGGATGCATTTCCAACTCCATTATGTGAAGATTCTGACAAGAAAGAACATCAGAATTTAGATGGTACCATTAATTTCTCAGAATTAGAAAATCATGGGCACCCAGAACTTGAAGAGAGAAAGAGGCTGGAAACTGAATCACATTTTGGAAAAACAAACTTGGAAGTGGGAGATAAGCCTGGATACAGTAGGGATGTGGATGCTGACAAAAAATGGCATTCCTCTCAGAGGAAACTGGAAGTGGACTCAGAATTTGAGACCAAAACAGCTATAAACCAGGCAGATTATTTAGCTACAAAAGCTGCACAGGTAAGAACTTATAAATAAAATGTTTTTACTTTATTGTCTACAATTGTGATATTGTACTATGCTATTAATACGCCCTTAAAATAATTATTTATAATGTTTAATGCACCGTGAGTGGTTATTTAAGCAGAGCTTATCTTTTATTGTATGGTCTAATATATATATGTATAATAAGTGTGTATCGTTTTGAAAGCACATTGCCTGAGGAACAATTCCTAACATCTTTTTGTAAGAGTGTTCACCATGTAGATCTTTTGCATTTGTCTTTCTGTCTCCTGCTTTAACAAATCGTTTTGTGCAATCTGCTTACTCAATCAATGTTCTAAGTGTTTTTACTACTGACTGTGGAACATGCACACACAAATGCACACTTTTTCGTACATGTTGAGATCTAATGTACTATTATGGTCATATACTGGACATGAAAATGTGGAGCTGGCTCCCCCAGCTGCCCTTATCCAAGGGCCAGCGCTGCTTATGCTTACTATACCTGCTAGATGTCAGTTCCATTATCTTTAATGGGGCTTACTCTCACAATTGTGAATATTATTGCAACCTCAGTACAGTGATGCCTAACTACTAAGATGTATGACTATCATGTAGCAGACATATCCTTGAAAATTACATTTTAACAAATGACATCGTTTGCTAACAGGATCACATGATTGAATGCCAGGAAGTGGTGAGTTCTAAATTCAGTGCTGCTCATTATGTATTTTCCTTGTATTATCAAACATCTTTTCTGTACTACTGATCATACTTAAAATACATAGCTTATTAAATTTGTGAAAATATAACTTATCACTACTGAAACAGCTTGGACTATAATTAAGAATCCTTTCTTTTCCTGCTTCAGCATGTTCTCCAAATACGTTGCCAATGTTCGTTTTTTTTTTAAATCACCTTTTCCTGCTTCACAGATCCTGTATATAGGATGCTAAAAAATTGTGGTGTGTTAGTTAAAAACATGCTATGTATATTACAGGGAGCTCCTTTTTTGCATCAAAATTAATAAAAAAAATTCTGGCTTTATAATTATTTATGTGATATAAACTGAGAGAGTCCACTAGATTATTATGCAAGTTTAATATTCATGGTGAGTAAATACATTTAAACATTTAAATGCTTTTTAAAATATTCTCAAACATCTCTCTTGCAGCTCTAAAACACTTGGCTCATGTTAAGCAAGTTTGGCTAGCTTGGTATGTTATTTGCAAGCAGTTATTTTTTCAGACAATACAACAAAAGATTCATTAAATTCTTCATTTACCTATTTGAGTAGGAAGGAATTCCATGATTGGCTCTCCTCGTACAGTTCATATAATCAAATGCTTCCCAAATTGGTATATGTAGCTGCCATGGGGAAGCAGCCCCCATATACTTAGCAGTAAGTGTGAATGGGACCTCGATTTCTCATTCAGGAGTGCCCTAGTATCCATAAGTTCAGTTGTCCATGGATACCATGGATACTGGGACTCGTGTTAAAAAGATAGGGGAACATCAGTTGTGTTGCTGCAACAAGGTAAAAAAGAGATTTGTTTAATCTCTTTTTTTTTTTACATTGTTGCAGCAACACAACTGATGTTCCCCTATCTTTAAAAAAAGCATCCCTGGCATCCATGGTTTCAGGTATCCACAGCGGTGTCCAGAAGAGGAACCCAACAGATACTGGGTCATGCCTGTGTTAGTAAAATGTTCATATATAAAAGGGAGTGGTTTTCTCATTGCATTCATGACAGTGACGGGAGTTATTGCTTGTAAAGTTGCACAATTTTCAGCACCAGTTCCTAATCATCCTGCATCAGTATTGTTACATTCCTTTGCAGGATTTTTTTTCCAAGCTTTTTTTTTTTAAAGGATGATTCAGGAGAGTGTTAACCCAGTGAGGTCCCTGCCGATATGTGATTGTAAATAAACATAGGACAAAGGCCTGCAGTACAAAGCCTTGGGATGGCCTTTTTCAACTGGGATCACCCATCCAAAACCACAGGGAATGCTTCTCATTTAGCAGCATTCATAGAAAGCCTCATGAGCTAGAACTACAGCAATAAAATGCAATATCGGTAGGAATAATAAAAGTGTTTTTATAACACTTTTGATAGTTCATAGCACTTCACATATGTTATCTTGCATTCCTCACGACAAGCCTGTAAGGGATGCTTAGGGTATTCCCCTATTGTATATGTGGGGAGAGAATGAGACTGATGCTACAATCCTATGCACACTTTCCTGGGAATAAGCCTAATTGAGCTTTACAATGCTACTCACTTCTAAGTAGACGTACATAGGATTGCACTATGAAAGGAAGTAATTTAAGGCCACCTAATGACAGAGATTAAGAATATAAGAACATAAGAAGAGCCCTGCTGGATCAGGCCAAAGGCCCATCTAGTCCAGCTTCCTGTATCTCACAGCGGCCCACCAGGTGCCCCAGGGAGGCATGAGACAAGATGCTTGGATCCTGTTGCCACTCCCTTGCACCCGGTACTCTGAAGTAGCCTACTACTAATGTAAGGGGGCTGCACAATCCATCATTGCCTATAGCCCACAATGGACTTTTCTTCCAGAAATCGGTTGAATCCCCTCTTAAAGGCATCTAGACCAGATGCCATCACCACCTCCTGTGGCAAAGAGTTCACGGATTAACTACCTGCTGGGTAAAAAAGTACTTCCTTTTATCTGTTTTAACTTTCCCAACCCTCAGTTTTAGCGGATGCCCCCTGGTTCTGGTGTTTTGAGAGAGGGAAAATAACATCCCTTTATCGACTGTATCCCTTCTGTGCATTATTTTGTATGTCTCAATCATGTCCCCCCTCAGGCGCCTTTTTTCTAGGCTGAAGAGCCCCAAACGCTGCAGTCTTTCTTCATAAGGGAGGTGCCCCAGTCCCGTAATCATTTTCGTCACTCTCTTCTGCACCTTTTCCAGCTCCACTATGTCCTTTTTGAGGTGCAGTGACCAGAACTATACACAATATTCCAGGTGTGGCCTTACCATCGATTTGTACGATGGCATGATAATATTGGCTGTTTTATTCTCAACCCCTTTTTTAATGACCCCAAGCATGGAATTGGCCTTCTTAATTGCTGCCGCACACTGGGTCGATACCTTCATTGAATTGTCCACAGCACCCCAAGATCTCTCTCCTGAGCTGTCACAGATAGCTCAGAACCCATAAGCCTATAGGTGAAGTTTTGGTTTTTTGCCCCAATGTGCATCACTTTACACTTGTCTATATTGAAACGCATTTGCCATTTGGCTGCCCATTCCCCCAACTTGGAGAGATCCTTCTGGAGCTCTTCACAATCCCCTCTGGTCTTCACCACCCGGAAAAGTTTTGTGTCATCCGCAAACTTGGCCACCTCGCTGCTTATCCCTGTCTCCAGGTCATTTATGAACAAGTTGAAAAGCACCGGCCCCAAGACAGATCCCTGGGGCACTTCGCTTTTCACCTCTCTCCATTGTGAACATTGCCCATTGACCCCCACTCTCCATTTCCTGGCCCTCAACCAATTCTGAATCCATAAGAGGACCTGCCCTCTTATTCCCTGACTGTGAAGTTTCTTCAGCAGCCTTTGGTGGGGGACTGTATCAAACGCCTTCGGAAAATCCAGGTATATGATATCCACAGGTTCACCCACATCCACGTGCCTGTTCACCTTTTCAAAGAATTCCAAAAGGTTCGTGAGGCAAGACTTTCCCTTACAGAAGCCATGCTTACTTTTCTTCAGCAGTACTTGTTCCTCTACGTGTTTTAGGATTTTATCTTTGATGAGGCTGTCCACCATCTTACCCGGAACAGACGTTAGGCTGACCGGCCTGTAGTTTCCAGGGTCCCCCCTTCTCCCTTTTTAAAAGATTGGCGTGAAATTGGCTGTTCTCCAATCCTCTGGCACCATGGCCGTTTGAAGGGACAAGTTGCATACTCTAGTTAAGAGGTCAGCAACTTTATTCTTTAGTTCCTTAATAACTCTTGGGTGTATACCATCTGGGCCTGGTGACTTATTTTTATGTAATTTATCAATTTGATCTAAAACATCTTCTCTATTAACCATTATCTGATTTAATTCCTTAGTTAGGAATGGCTGTTCGGGCTGCGGTATCTGCCCAAGTTCTTCTGCTGTGAAGACGGACACAAAGAATTCATTCAGGAGGGCATTTTCGTTGGCCCGTTACCAAGTATTACCCTCAGTAGTTTCTGAGGGCCGATATAAAAAAATTCCCTACCTTGAACGAATTTGTCCCTGTGGGTTGGAGGAAATAGAGACTACAGAACATGTATTACTGCGATGTACCTTTTATCAGACTATCCGAAACAAATTTATTCTCCTGTTGTTGACCAAATTATCAGGACGATCGGACCTACAGCTTACATACTTATTTTGGCTGATGGTAATCTGTCTTCTGTACACAATGTAGCCAAATTTTTCGCTGCTGCTATAAGTATCCGGAAACTTATCATGAAATCCCCTGATTGAGGATCTGTCATAATATTTTATGATATACTGTGTCAGGCTAATTTTATCGTCTTAACATTTATGTAATTTTATTTTATTTTCTCTTTTAACATTCATGTAATTGTACTGATTTAATTCGCTTTGTACTGGTCCATGACCGTAATAAACTAAATCAAATCAAATTTAATTTCTCTGCAATCTCCAAGTCCCCTTTTATCTCCTCTTTCCCTCCCTCACCATCCAGTGGGCCAACCGCCTCTCTGGCACGTTTCCTGCTTCTAACATATTTGAAGAAGCTTTTATTATTCCCCTTTATGTTGCTAACCATGCGTTCCTCAAACTCTTTCTTGGCCTCCCGTATCACCTTCTTACTTGTCTTTTGCCAGAGTTTATGTTGTTTTTTATTCTCTTCACTGGGGCAAGTCTTCCATTTATGGAAAGAAGCTTCCTTGCTCTTTACAGCTTTTCTAACAGCTTCAAGGTTATACTTGAACTGGGAATGTCCTGATATGCAGGTTTCCTACTGTACTAAGACATCAGGAATGCTCATTCAGTAGGTGTGATCCTAGGAGCCCTGGGGCTCCCTGAGACCCCTTCAGGGGCTCCATGAGCATAACATAAGTGGCCACCTTCTGCCCTTTGCCCAGTTTGTACCAGCATTCCACACATGTGCCAGCAGGGCTCTTTTTTTACAAGTGTAAAGGCCTCTAGAGACTGTCTTCAAATCACTGTTTGCTCTCGTCAAGTCAGTGCTAGACATGGGCTATATCAGCTAATTCATATTCAAAAAAGCAACATCCAAACGTGTAACAATTTGCACTGTTCATACTAGATCAAATCAGCTCAACCGAGACGTCAAGCTCTGCATTTCAAAAGATGGTGCACCAATTTCATTTTCCAGAGTGCACGTTTTATGCAATAAGAAACTTATGGCTGTACAGTCTAACTTGGGCATTATCAGTGGTCTCTACCTTTCCCATTCTCCTTCATGAGGTGGAGCAACTTGGGCGAAGAGCATTATACTTACATGTGGGTGACTCAGAGCACAGTCCTCACTTCTACTGGAACAGCAAGCCCAGTGGGCCAGGTTGGGAGTGCTCAGGAGTCTCCCCTGGGCAAGGGCACATTTGCATCCTTGCCCCAGGAGAGGCTCCAGCCTCCCCTATGTGCTCCTTGGATCTGCGCCTGCTGTGCAGTAGGCTCAGAACCAAGGAAACTGCATGGCCCAGGGACAGCGGCTTGGATGCAGCGTAATGACATACCTCCGAGCCAGCCCCCCCCCCCCACCCAGTTTCTCCCACCTCCCCCTGCCCAGAACCACTCCTGCGCCAGCGAAGTACAGCTGGCGCACGAGCATCGCAGCACGGCCTTGTGCCAGCGCCCTTGGACCGATACTGCCGCTAGCGCCAGCCCAACAGCACCAGTGCCGGTGCGAGGGTGCTGGTCGGCGCCCTCGCATCATTGCTAGTGCGTTTGGGCCAAAGCAAGCAGCTAGCGTCGGCCTAACGGTGCTTATAGGGTTGCGCTCAGGCTCAACCAGGAAGGTGACTGACCATCATTCTGTGTGAACAGAAGTGATCCCCAATTAGCCATCTTATCATGAGTATTCCCTTAATTACTGATCCAGTTCAGAAAGTGAGGTATACCCTCAGAATGGATTATATGAGCAGGGGATGGTCTTGCTTAAAGAGGAAACGCAAGTTGTTTCAGTGAGTACTGAAAATTCCATCTAGTGAAGCCCTTCCCTGGAGTGGGGAAATTCCTACTACCCCTATAGAGACCAGCCTCAGGCACAAAGCCTCCCTTAACACTTCACAGTGTTCCTTTAGCTGCTGATTTGCTTCTGATGCCTTGTGAATAATTATGTCTGATAAGTGTGAAAAAGACAGGTTGAACTAGGGCTTCCTCCTACTGTAGGTGTGACTCTGTTACGTAGTGGCCAAAAACCACAAAGGAAGATGCCTGACCAGTCTGCACCTCACATTTCCTTTGGTTGGGGCACTGTACTACAGTATGCTTCCCATACTTCATGGAGGATGAACACCAAAAGTTCCATACTGCCTTTTTCATATATGATCAGATTTGAACACAGACTGGGGTATGCTGGCTTGAAAGACAGTCCTTCACTTTTCCCATGTTCTTCTGTGAGATTTTTTTTTTTTTGGTTCATTTGCTTTGGGGGCCAGCCTATATTAGCAGATGGCTTATGTAGGATATTCTGTGGCTTCTCTAGCATTAATCTTCTATTTATTTATTTTTTTACATTCTTTCTAAGCAACGGATGTTATCGAGACAAGAAGAACTAAAAGAACGGGCAAGAGTTCTGCTTGAACAAGCAAGAAGGGATGCCGCTTTAAAGGCTGGAAATAGGCAGCTCTCCAGTTCAACTGCGCCAGGCCGCTCTAAGCACCTGACTGATGTAAGGAATACTGTATTGGCTATCATGGCTGTTAGTGGAAGGAATATGTTTTGCATCTTCAGTATTTTTTTTTTATTTGGGTAGTGAACTAAATTACTGCACTGGACATAGCACAAAAAGCTAGTAGTATATGTGAAGATGGCAGCAGGGTATTATTTATGGGTGACTCTCCCTCTCCTACAAGTGCTGAGCGTTCATCTTCTCCTACCAAGAACTGATTATTTTCCCACTGACTGAGGCCAATGAAAGATCGAAAGTCTGTTGAAAGCAGTGCACTTTGAGTGCCAGCCGATTTAAGACATTAGTCAGATGAAAGGCAAAGTTATCTGTCACGTTACAGTGTTGCACCCAATGCTATTTCTCACAGTGACCCTCCTTTTATCATCAGAATAGAATGAATTATTCCGATGGCACTGAAAAGCATAGCTAAGCAAACCTAGGTCCAATGGCGAGACAGCTGCAGTTGCCTATTGCTCCACCAGTAACCTCAATGGTGACCTGGAGGGGGCTGTAATCTCTGGAGATGAAAGCTAATTAAATTTTTATGCAATCCTTTCCAAAGCAGAGGTTGCCTGTTGTGTCACATTATGTGCTGTAATTTTGCAATTCTAACCATTTGCACATGAGAAATGGTGCTAGCACTGCAGTGCTCATTTTGCTAATGATTGCAATATGGCCAAATTATTCTTTCAAGCCTTACAGTTAAATGTTGATGTATATTTGCAAGTGCATATTGTCTTGTGGCGGTCCTTAACCTACTTTACTAGTTTTAATATGTGTGTAACTGCTGGCAATGCCTTATTTCTTCAGTTATACTGACTTTGTAACCTTTTTATCTCTAGAAAACAATTTTTCCCTATACAATGGACCACGATTTCTCTGTGAATCTAACTTCAGAAAGATATCCGTATTTTGAATCCCATACGCCATTATTATTGTGTGAATGTTGCATTTACATCTTAGGTTGTCATTCAAGAGGTTTTTAATTATTACAAACTTAAAAAAGGAAGTTGTTTTAAACTCTGTTTCAGACACTTTTGGGGTAAAACAATTCTTCTGGGGACCAAAAGTAAACATGGTGGAAAGAACCATCATGCATTTCTTATTATCAATTATCTGATACCATTCCTGGATAATGTATGTTTAGCACTGCGGAAAACTATACAACTGCTGTGGATTTATGGGCATGTGACGAATTACCAACTTCCATGCAATGCCTCCCATGGTAGTCTTGTATGATCATCCTACGATAGTCATCATCTTTGCCATTTTTCAGTCATCCCTCCCTTTCTGAATAGCTTGTCTTCCTTAATTTTTCCAGCACTGATATTGCTCTTGCCTATCTTTATCTTTATAGTCTTCCTTAGAAAGGGTTGTTTATTTTCAAGTATTTTGGTCCAAATTGCTATAAAGGATTTATTATTTTTAGGGGGAACAATGATAGGAATGGCTTCTATACCAAACCAACTAAATCATTTTTAAGTTATCCCGTGCTCTGTATCATCGAGAAATTTCTTCTTTTTAATTATTTTTCTTTGGACCTGCTTTCGTGTTGTTTTCCAAAAAGATGTCTCAGCTGGTATAAAAAGCCATGATCTTTCATACCTCTCTTCCCTCATCCTGGGGAGAATGTTACCTTGATGCTGGGTGTCTCTCCCCAACTTACTCAGTGTGCCATCAAAAAGTTTGGAGGTTTGTGATCTTGTGGTCAGGGAGATATTGCTTTCAGATAATCATGATACAGCCCAATTCACTTGTTAATTTTTTTTTCCTTGAGGTAAACCAGGTTGAATTTACTCCACAGGAAGTAATGAACAAATAGGTCTCTTGACTATTACGACATTCAGCCAAGGTATTTTTAGTCAGTTGTTGTCATCCACGTATTATTTCCTTTTCTTAGGCTTATCTCGTATCTGAATATTCCACTCCTATCAATAGAATAGTTTATTGTATATAATAGTTCATTGTTTTGCAAATAAGGATCATCTAATCATGACTTGGAATGATGTAAAGTTTTTCAGCATGCACACAACAAAATTACAAAAAAGAATATTTTATTGTAATGTCACATTTTTCAGCTGCCTGCCAGCGCGAGGGAGGCTCCATGTCAGGACATGTGGGGATTGGCTGCGGGAGGGAGATTGTGGGTGGGGGGAGGGCGGGACCTGGGAGGACTCTGTATTCGGCCATAAGGCCCATCCAGGAGGCCACGCAGCCCCGAGTCAGACCGCATCGTCTCCACGGATCTGCGCCTGCTGTTTAGCAGGCGCAGATCCAAGTAGCTGGAGCCTCCCCAATGGTAAGGGAGCACACATTCCCTTGCCGTGGGGAGGGTCTAGCCTCGCCAATCCAGCATTGGATTTGGCGCTGGCCGGCCAGCCTTGCCAATCCAGCGATGGGTTGGATTGCGCTCTAAAAACTGGCTTGTGCTCATAGTGAAGACATAGCCCAGTATAATTAACAGCACTAATCCAGGCAAATTTCATACTTTCTGAAAGCTTAAATCCCTTTATGTTGCAAATATGACTAACCATTGCTATTACTCGTCTACTACAGAACTACCAGTCTTTAGTGATTAGGTAGGTGTAAGGAGAGCATCTGTGAACACTCTCCACCATAAGAATGACTGGAAGCCACCTATTTATATGGGAAAAAGGTAAAGATGGCTAGTTGGGGAAACCTATTCTTGGTTACTCCAGTTTCTTGGAGGAGGAGAATTTGCCTCTCCCTAAAGTCATTCCACGTTTTAGCCCTTTAATTTCTGCCTTTGTACTTACGGGGAACCATTGGGATCTATCTTAATGTGTACCTTCATTTGCCATAGCCCAAATTATGCACCATAGCACAATTTGGGCACTGCAGCACACTCCTAGCGTAACGGCACATCCTGCCCAACTTGCTGGGTCAAGATCATGCAAACGCTTGCATAATCATGTGAGATGTTACACAGATATTGCTGCCACGACAGGTGAAGAGCACCGTGGCAGCAGTTGGTTTGGGAGCTGCTGCCATAGCCTCACCCTGGATTTCATTTATTGATTAGTTTAGATTATGACAGTGTTTCTCAAACTGTGGGTGGGGACCCACTTGATTGGTTGCAACCTGATGTCATGTGAGTCGTGGAAGAGTGGGAGCAGCCATATTGGAAGCTGCAGACCTTACTCTGGCTATATTCCTTTTCTGAATGTTAGAGATTGAATTTTCGAGATAAGGTTTTTTTTAAATTGTTTTTAGTTCAGTGCTTTTACATAATGTTTTGTCCTAATCTTGCTTTCTGTCAGGCATGTTTCATGGTTGTGCAGTTGCTGTAGTCCAGGAATGCCAGTTTGCATTCCAGGAGTGTCATTTTATTATGACACAATGATGGCACTTCCTGCTTAATGATGTCATTTTCATCTATGACATAACTTGCAAGTTAATGACCTTACTTCTGATGGGTCCTGATACAAGTGCCATTCCAAAAAGTGGGTCCCGGCCTAAAAAGTTTGAGAACCACTGGATCATAATAAAAAGCAGCAGAACCCAGGAACTGGCTAACAGTGCAGTTCGGTGCATGTTTACTCAGAAATTAATTCCACTGAGTTTGCTGGAACTTGCTCCCAGGTAGGTTTATACAAAATTGAAATGGGCAGCCCATTCTTGAGCTGCCTGGCCTACTGCAGGCGCAGCAATAGCCAAACAGCTACTCCTGCATCCCGCGGCAGTCAGGCAGCTGCTGAAGGCATCTCAGGAGGAGGAGACAGTCATTCCCTTCCCCCGTAAGCCTGGAGACCTGCCAATGGGTCCCCTCGTGTCCGCACCAGCTATTTAGCCAGCGCAGATGTGAGGGCTTCTGTGTTGGTCCCATTGTCCCACCATCCCGCGTTGCCGACCCTGGATGCATCATTCTGGCGCTGCATCAGCACAGGCACGTTTGCAGTACCAGCACGGGCAGTACACTCGTATCGCCAGCTGAGGACTGAGCCCAGAATCTGCTAATATTTCTAACTGCAAAGTAATGTATCAATTGTATTAATGTTTTTTATTACACTTCTAGTGTTAAGAATACAGGTCGGGCCTTTTTATATGCAAGGGTTCCGTTCCAGGTCAGTTCTGAATTAAGAAAACCCACTTTTTGTTACATACGGCAATTTGGTTTCCTTTTCTGGTTATTTGGCTATAGCATTTGATAGAATGCAAATATTTCAAAGTAGTCTATTTCATTGCATTCTGCATTATATTCAGCATTGAAAGATATATAACATGATGGTGTTATTAAAAAAAAGATCAAGATTTTCACAATTTTTGCCAGTAATGGTGCCACCACCTTCCCAAGTACGTCACGGTCACTTGGTATGATCCGAACTCCCAAGCAGTGTCACCGTATCTTCCTAAAAACCACGTGTGAGACTATACAGGCAGTGGTGTCATCTACAAACGAGAGGGAACGCTGGGTGGGACTTACGCTTTGATTGGTAGCCCGTCCGTTGTGTTCCGCCGCCTGCCCGCCCGCCGTGCGGGGTGTCCGCGGTTGGCACGCCCCACCGCTGCTCGCCCAGGCACCCGGTGCGCGCCCCCCCGGCGAGCCGGCACCCCCTCCGAGGCCAGGGCAGCGCGGGCAGCGCGGGCAGGCGGCGGAACGCAACAGACGGGCAGCCAATCAGAGCGTAAGTCCCGCCCAGCGTTCCCTCTCCTTGTTTGTAGATGACATCACTGTATACAGGCCTTTTTAGGAAGTGAGCCAGAACTGAAGGTTTCAAAGTCCTGTTTCAGCCCTTTATTTTTTCCTGATGTCTGATTGGGAGCTACCATTGGTACTGAAAATCCAAGTGTTGGCCTGCAAGGTAAGCTTTCTGATGGGCATGGGTCCAACCTGACTGACCTCTGACATCATCCCTATGGAGCATATTTTAAGATGGACACTGACTCTATGCATGACACTGTACATGCCATATTGGCCAGCCAGTTCAGGCTGACTCCCATTCTCACACAGACTGTGTGCCTTAATACCTTTCTGAAACCACATATTGGGTACCCTTTGGGGAGAAAGGCAAACTATAAATTGAATAAATAAAATATTGTAGAGGAAGATCTGTACCATCAGACAAGGCGTCTTCAGGATGGCACATGCAATCACACCACCTAAATTGTACCCTGAATGACACACCTGCATGCATACCTTTGCACATGTGCACATTCTCCAGGAATGAAGGGAAAGGGTGGGCAGGTGAATGAGTATGTGTACCTCCATTCCCCTTTATTTATGAGGCACAATGGGCTGCCCTCCCTGCTGTGCACCACTTTTCTTTGAAGTGAATAGGAGTAGGGGATGCTGAGAACCTCAGATCACAATGGAGCAGCAGCTTGGAGAGAGTGGCAGACAAATGGGCTGGGGGCTCATTTGTTCATTACCCACTCCAAAGGTGCCTCTCCACACGACCATTTCAAGTTGCTGTGTGGCAAGGCCAGCCCTGGCTGTCTTCAGAGGAATGCCATTATTGATCTTTTCATTTTGGTATCCCAATAAATGTCCAAAGAAGGTTCACCAGGATGCAGTTTGAAGACCACTGAATGCGAATAATAAAGTGGGGAGGGGAGGTTAGGGAAGGCTATGCTTCTGAAATTTTAAATAAAATAGCAAACTTTTCATGCTTTTAAACCCTCAGTTTAATGGATCTAAATTTAACATTTTCTGCTCCATTAAAAACGAGTCATGTAAGTTTTGTACATGCACATTTCCATTGACTTCAATGCATTCAACTTAACTGACTTTCAGTATTGATGGATATCACCACATTAATTTGTTAAATTGAAGATTTATTGTATAGTATTTGATGGCTGTGAATTGCTTTCTTTTCCACAACTCTCCTTCCGTTCGTGGAAAGAACCTCTAGCCACAGAACACAGCAGACCAGAATATATGCTTGTTTCTACCATTTCAGTATGTTGAATAAAGTAATGTCTAAGTATTTCTGTTACCAGGGTTGAGGTGTTTATGGGAGGAATTTAGTATTTAAATATTAAAGTGTTGGAACAACAATATAAACTTGCTAACTAAAAAAGAAAGGCTATAGAAGTTCACCCCTAAACTAGCTATTTAAAAACATGGAAATATTGTATGCAATAAGTAGGAGCAAGGTTTATGCAAAACAGACACAAGTTTGGAGCACTTCTTTATATTACTGTCTTGCTCAAAGGACTTGTTTCAGCTGTATCTAATTCATACTTAATAAGTACTTTGTACTTCAGGTGTCAATCTGTTTTGCCCATTAACTTATCATTTTCAAAAATAAGAGGGAATTTTTTTAATGGCAAAGTAGTAATTTTTTAAACATGAAAACTAACTCAGATGAAGTGGAAATAATTTCTGGCGGCCTTCATAAATCAACAAACAGCTGAATTTTATAATATCCTCGAAAAAGAATGTTTTATATGCCTCATCCAATTTTTATTTTATTTGTAGCAATAATTAAACTACAAAAATGTTTTCAGTGTCCATTATAATTCATTGTAAATCAGCTATCCCTTCTCTAGCCCATCCAACATACTCCCCAGTATTGCTATCACTTCTACCCACCCAACATGTAAGACTTTTTTTTTGGGGGGGGGGGTTCTATTATTTTGCAAAGAAGACATTAATCTCAAACAGAATGAACAAATCAAAACCTTTTTTGACTAAGGGCCATTTCCATTTCTTTGGAAGCCATTATAGGTAAAGTTATATATAAGTGATGTGAGAAAAAAACATGGTGCAGTTTTCTTAAATATAGCACTTGTGGCCTAAACATTTCTGCGAAGATCAAAATACTGAGTTACTTTGCCGCAGATTCTATAGGCAGAAAGGCAGTCTCTCTCTTCACCCAGGAAGTAAGAACTGTTGTATTACCTGACTTAGAGAAGCACTACCAAGTTTCTAAATTATTGGGATTAATATTATCAGTAAAACTGATCATGAGCAATAAGAAAACCCAGAAAAGAAGGCTGGCCAATTAAATGTATGACAGCCCACCCACCCACAGCCACCTTTTTAAACATATTAAAAGGTGAAACATTATAGATGGCAAACTTGGTCCTTTTGATGATAATTGAAAAATATTGATTGGGTTGGGGAGACTTAACCTCTCACACTGATAATTGTGACCAGATTCAGATGTGATCACCAGATTGCTTGAGATTACAAAAGAAGCAGTTAGCATCTCATTGTTAAAAGATGAAACATTGTTTTAGTAATTTGTGAGTCCTGGAGTCTCATTTGTTGTTCTCCACATTTGTCTTCTATATGCGCCCCTGAAAAATTGCCAAATGTGGTTTACGCTGATAAGGATATTGACTACTATATTTAAATACCATAAATATGACAAGTTTGAAAGATATTTTAAATTGTGTGTTTATGTTGCCTTAACCTAAATAAAATAAAAATGAATACAGTTAACTATTTTGAAAAGCTAAACTGATATATTCCTTTTTGGATTAAAACATCAAAATAATTAACTGAATTCAGTAGAGTTGAGGCAAAAAACCAAACTAATTCAGTTCCCTATTTTTTAAGAACAGTGCGTTAAAAGATGATGAAACATCTTCCATTTCAAGATCTTAACTACTTTGACATACCTGTTAGTTGGGCTGTTCTTTGTGGGGGGGGGAGGGTGGAGAAAGGTTTACAATATTTCAGAGCACAAGATTTGGCATGCATACCTCTCACACACAAAGAGAAAATGTGTTATTTTTCTTGTATTTTGGGGGGATCAGCCATCAATATAATGAATGTGTTCTATCCATTTCAAAACAAAATAACATAGACCTATAATGTAAGCATCTGCAGTTGCAGGGAGTCAAGATCAATTTTGGATTTAAATTACAGTACTGCCAGTTTTTCAACTGCTAAAAATGTGGCCTAGGCACAATCGCTTACATTTCAATAAGCGTAAGTTGTTTGGGGGATTTACATTACAAATTTGCCTGACCTGTGTTTATACACAGACAAAACCAAAATGCACTGTCAAAATTTAGCAACCTGTTCCTTGGCCTTATAAAAAAATCAGCAGCCTAATCAAAGAATCCAAATATTTTCTTCTCTGCCCATAAAGGCAAGCTGCAGAGTGATCTCTGTTTCAGAGGTATCACTTTTGTGTGAAACCAACACGTAGGGGTGGTTTATTTTTAGCACCAGGGATGCTCTCTTTATACAGCTGCTAATGACCATAAATGTTTTTGTGTGGCTGTTTTCAATTCATCCCAGGATGATATCAACATTACTTAGAGCCATATGTTTCATTGCCTGTTCTGTTATTTCTCAGCATGCACGAGGGTAGAGTTAGAATCTTTATTCATTTAATTTTAAAATGTTTCTTTTGTTCTCCTTATCATGTTTCTGGCTTTCCCAAGGATATATGCCTTGAACGAAAAGTCACATGTGCATTACTAATTGTGTGCCATTGTATTTACAGTTCCTAGTGGTGGCACTGTGAAGCTACTAATTCTTTTGCTTCACTTGATGTAAAATAATCTGAGCTTCTTTGATAGCAGTGAAACAGTATTAATTGTTTTGTACATTTCTTGGTCACTCTTCTTAGGTGGTCTTCATAATCTATTAGAACTTTCAGCCAGATTTTTGTAATGTCATGCCTCTAGCGGTGATTAAATTGGTAATTAATGAACAGTCTTTGGCAATGTAAACCACATCCCGTTAATTTTCCCCACTTCCCCCCCCAATTTTTTTTAGAAGTTGTCGTTTCTGTCAGAAAGCATTGCGCCACCTTGCTACAGCCCCTTGGCATGAAACCACAACGGCTTGATTTTTGCAGCCATTAGTAGATCAGAGCAGTAATTTCACAGTATTTTGGTCAGGGTAATTATAGTACCAAGTACTAAGTAGAGTTGGGAATTTCACACAAGAAGTCCAGAAATACCAGGTGAGCTTCCTTGTGTTCACTGGGTCGTTATGATTAGTTTAATTGGGCTTTGTTTGATTTTAGCCGCAGGGATTCTTTGTGCCAAGGCAGTGCAGTGACTTTCCACTTTAGGGTTTCTGACAGGAACTTGGGCAAAAATGAACCCTTTGAAGTTAGACTCTTCAAAACATCAACTTTTTTAAAAAGTGGGGGAGGGCAGAAAGAAGCAGACTTAATGTAAATAGTTAAAGAAGGCAATCAATCAGAAACTACTTTTGTTTGTTCAGATTCTTGAAACTCTTCTTTTTTATATTTTTCATGAACTATTGCATTGTCTAGAAAATCAAATCATAGAGATGACAGGTTAGGTACCTCTTAAAATCATAGAGTCCAAGTCTTAATTTCCATGTCCTAAATCTGCTTAATAGATTGTTGCCCCTCTTTTTCCTGAAGGA
>JAJKFI010000054.1:5040018-5050018 GCA_029204185.1 Lerista edwardsae | reverse complement strand
TTGGTAATCCTTGCCTCTGGACAAGCACAGAATTCTTTCTCCTCCTAAATGGCTAATAACAGAGCCGTTCTTCCTGTCTAACGATGAAAAGAGTGGCAGTCAAGTTCTTTTTCTTTGCTGGATTATGTAATTGGGGCATGTCATGGACAATTTTGAAAGTTAGAGCTCTGTTAAATGCTTTCCATGTTCTACAGAGTTTATATTTTTATTTTATGTTACACAGTTGTTGATTAATAAATATTAGGTCTTCCCTTCTGTGCCCTGAAGGCACAGAGAAAAAAATTATTTTGTTAGCATAGAACAAATGTATCGAGGGAATCTAATTTTATATAAGGCAAACAAAAATTCAAATTCTCTAAAAAATACATCTTTGTGAGGGGGCAAAAAGATGCTTTAGAGTTGGAATTGTGAGTGGTTTTTGTATTGCAAACCATAAACCACCTGGTTTAAAAAAATAACAACATGCTCTGGCTTTAAATTATTTTCTTGAATGGTTTCATGGGTAGACTAATCATCTCAGCAACTGCACTGACAATTTCTCACATTCTAATTCACCTTCACAAATCCATAGCATCATTTTTGGCCAAAGTAATGTCAGTCACTGACATCTGCGGCAAGTACAAAAAGGACCCCCTAAAGGAAGCCATTTTTATTTGCTTTTTAAGATCCAAAGGCTGCTGAAAGAACAATTGGATAAAGTTGAGGATTGGACTGACTTGATTTTCTTGTTCTTGTGAAATGAAACTTTAGTTCTTTTTCTTCTTCCCCTTAAAAGCAGAAGTCTGTTAGGGGGGGGCTGTAGCTGTGTCAAAGCCGTTGGGATGCCACTGCTGATCACTTTAATTACTAGGACTAAGGAGGATAAAATTAAAAGTAGCACCATTGAAGCAGTGGAAGAAAGCTTGCCGTGATGTCGGTGAACTGTGAAATATAAAAATTGCATACAAACATTTTTTATAAGAGGGAAACAAGAAATTACATTATTTATTCTCAAAGAGTTTGTCCTTAAATAGTGACATTTTACCAGCTTGGTACCCCTGTGGCAGAAGTTTAGAAAAGTTAACAGTACAAGGGAAAAGAATAGCACAAATTTTCATCTGTCATCATTTTTGTAAAATATCTGCCTCTGAACAGTTTCCTTTCTTAATAAGCATGCCATGTCTAGCATCAATTGGAGAGTGTACAGTTCAATGTGGTGGAAAGATGCAGGTTCTTGCATCTGCAAGTGGTTGTCATTGTATATGTGGGTTTTAATCTCTTTTTTTGTATGTGTGGTGCATCATTTTTTAAAAAAAAATTGTATAAAAATGATTTCCATTGTAGAGTAGAAATAAAAATAATGTATTATGGAGTGAGGGAAATACCTTTATAAACACGTTTTGTTTTATTTCATGATATGGACTAGTTCCATCAATTCCTTCTTCTCAGGTAGTAGACATTGCTAGAGCAGTGGAGCTGCTCAGCGTGGCCCATCCATAAGGCCGACTGAAGCAGTTGCCTCAGGCAGCAAATTGGTAGGTGGGTGCCCATCTGTGCTTGCCTCAACTGCTCCTCCTCCTCCTTCCATTCCATGTATTGGAAAAAGTAGAGGGAGACAGAGAGGAAGAGGAAGTGCAGAGGGGAGGAAAGTGCTGAGAAGACAACATTAGCGAGTGAGAAGAGCAGAGCACATCATCAGGTAAGGGGGGGCAGCATTTGACATCCTGCCTTAGGTATCAGGAGGTCTTAGTCCAGCCCTGGAGCTGCTACTATTCCATGTATCTCTATAATGTCTTTCTGGTAATGCCAAGACAAATAAGGAAGTATATGATATAACATCATTGCACAGTATACTTCCCAGCCCTGTCATTGGTTTTCAGGTGTGGAACAAAGAAATACACCGCACAAGGACATCACACCATGTGTTTCTGTTATGCTAAATGTCACCATTAACAGGTGAAAAAGGGACATAAAGCAATGGCAGGTCCACATTTATGGACTAGATGTCAGCATCTAGTTCTGCCATCAGTACTAGAATCACTAACAGCGCAGTCCTATGGAATGCACAGTGTCGACGCAACAGGGTTGCATCGATGCTGCGCACTTAGCGCCGACGCGGGGGTGCCAATTGGCACCCCTGCATTGACGCTAAGGCAATGGTTTCCGGTTCTGCAGGCCAGCGTGAGGGAGGGCCATGACAGGATGGCACTGGGATTGGCAGGAGGAGGGAAGGATGTGGGCGGGTCCAGGATTCAGCCTTAAGGCCGAATCCCATACCCGTTTGCGAGGCCACGCAGCCCCAATTCAGGCTGCATGGTCTCCTCAGATCTGCACCTGCTATTTAGCAGGTGCAGATCCGAGGAGTGCATAGGGGAAGCTGAAGCCGGGAAGCACATAGGGGAGTGCATAGGGGAAGCTGATATGGCGCTGGCCGGCCGGCCTTGTCATTCTGGCGCTGGGTAGGATTGCGCCCTAAATCAGTGTTTCCCAACCTGGGGGTCTTGACCCATCATTGGGAAACATTCCTGGGCCATTCGCTGCTGCAGTAGTGGAGCTGTGGGCACCCTGGGGGTGCCTACCACATTTGGGGGGGCCGTGCTGGCATCTGGGATGATTCAGGAGGCCTGCAGGCCCCTCCGCAGGTATCCCCAATGTTGTAAACAGCCCCATTTGGTTTGCAAAAATCACTTCCTCTTAGGGACTCCCAGGGTTCCTACAACGCCACAATTGCTGTCGAACACCCCCACCTGCCCCAGTCCTCACCCCCACCAGCACTTACAGCAGTCCCAATGTCCAAGTAGGATGTTGGGAACCGCTGCACTAGATTTTTATTACCAGTGTACTTCCTCACAGCCATGCAATTCAACTGCACAGCCATGCAACTCAAAGCTGAGCTCAGAGCTTGGCAACCTGAATGTTCAGCAATGATTCAAGATTTCATCGTTAAGTGTCGCAGCACTGCTTAGGAAAAGAAGGGGTCTGTATTGGAATCTATATTTCTATAGATAAGGAATCTATATTTCTATAATCTATAGATAAGGAATCTATATTCCTTAACAGGGAATATAGATTACGACTGGTAATGAATGCAGCAAATATTTTGTTGCCTTTCTTATTCAGCACCACCACCAACCTATTCGAAACCTCATTTTACAAAATGCTTCACATGTTTTAGGAAATTGTGGTCAATATATGTACAATCACAGATTAAATTTGCTTCATTAGTGATGCGTTACCAACCTAGATTTAAACCACAATGAAACTTTTCACCCATTTTATTTTGGGGAGAACTTTCAACCTTGTGTTACCATCTCATATCTTACATTCATCATTGGGTGAAAGTAATGTGAGCTGGTACATGCCACATATCTGTACTATATGTCTTTGATTACTCAATCTGCCTCTGTAAACAGTTGTAATTTCTTTAGTCAGGTGGCCAGGGACATACAATGTTTAGAAGCACAGTCCTTGGAGAGGAGTACATGCATGCCGAAGAGTCATTCTGGATTCAGACTTCTCTGTAGGACAAATGAACAAGCCCAATAATTCCTATTTGCTCTCTGATATAAATTTTGCCCAATGGAAAATGTATGGCCCTTACCAACAGTGTTTACCTTTACTATTACCATTCAAACTTTTCCCACACGCTTTCATCTAGAAATAATCTTGATGTAAAGGCTGGCTTTTGCAGGGGTCTAGCCATAGACAAAAAGCTGCAGATCCCGTCTTCCAGAGGGTCCTAATGTATTAAGAATGTCAATTATTTTCCTTTGCTCTCCACTTGTCCTTCAAACTAGGGCATTGTCTTCAAGTGTGCTATACCAACTAAATCATTTCTGCTACTATGGTCATGAAGAATTAAGTGTATATTTGCAGCTACAGTTGTTTAGTTCCAATTTCAGTTCAATGTTGCTTACATCTCAGGTCAATAAATGTCATAAATTCTGGACTGGGATGTAAACTCCACATTTTAAGATATATTGCCAAATGCATGGGGTTTCTGTAAAACTGATGTATCAGGATGCTGGCCAGAAATGAAATTGAAATTGTATTAGTTCATGACAGATACAGAAGGTTTCTGGTTTTAATCTCATGAGTACTTCAACAAATATATTTTTGAATGGGCTATTGCTTTGTGTGCCTTTTGGGGTGAGAAAGCAAACAAATCAAATATGCAGTTGTTCTGGAGAGCTCCAAGGCCTACGTCAGGTTGTCTTATTTATAGTGTGAGGACATTAGTGGAAAAGTAAATCAAGGCAATCTGATAGGAAAGCAGAAATTCTGTCAATCAGGCTCAAGATATTGTGCTGTGTCCATATACTTTGTTTACTGTAGGGTTTTATGAGTTGTAACCTGCCCATGCAAGCTGTTAATGAGGCTAAATCTTGCTGCTTGAGGATTGAATTACAGCACACCTCTGGGCTAATGGTTATAAACAGAAAAGTCCCATTAGGGCTGCATTCTGATTGATTCATTTGCATTTTTCCTATTGTACCAAGAACAATGTTGAGTAAATAGCTACAAATAAACAATTTACATGGAAATGGGTAAAATGTACCTAATCAGTATTTTGTGTTTGTTTTATTAATAATTGCCTAAATACTGCACAGGATTTTTAGCAGCAATGCCAGATATGGATTATTTAATGTCTTCTCTCCTTTGTAAGACTATTAACTTTCTAGCACTATTTTTACAGAACTAAACAAATGTGGTCAATGTACTTGTTGGCAGATGACTTTATCATTCAGATGTGGAGATGTTCATTGTTGTTGATGGCCTATGCATTTTTCAAGTTTGGCCATTAATACCCTTTGAACATTAAAAAAAAATGTGAGGATTATCACCCCTACCTAGCTGTGACTTCCACTGTGCATTTTACATTGACAACCAAATGGTTGTAGTTGTCATGCTTCATCATTTGTGTGTAGTGCTGCTTAACTTTCTGTTGCTGCACTGTGGTGATAAATTTGTCCATTCACCTTTTCCAGGTGAGTTGTCCACAGCCTCCTTGAAGTGGACTACACATCCTTTTTTTCTTTTTTTTACTGTTTTAATGACATTATGCTCAGGCAGCCCATTCCTACCTCAGCTTCCCCATGTCAATGCAGCAGTGCCAGCACAGGCTGTGCTGCATCCCATTGGGGAGTTAAGCAGGCAGAAAGAGATTATTCATCCTCTTGCCTTGGTGTAAGCCCCAGCCTGCGCAATGGGTCAACTTAGACCTGCACCCACAAAATTGCCAGCACAAGTTTGTGTTGATCCATGTTGCCAGATTTAACCCAGGAAGGGAGATAGGCTACAATGCATGTCAGGGCCACTTGTCCCACCCCACTCCCAGACTTGATTCGCCCACCCCAGTTGCCCCCCTCCTCCACCCCACTACACCCCCATCCTCCCTCCACCCCTGCACTGCACAGGGCAGACCTTACCAGTTCTGAGCATTGTTCCTTCCACCGGCACTGGCAGGAAGGCTCTGGCCTTACAACCTGCACGACAAACACGTGTGCCATTGCAAAGTGCTCTACCTCACTTTTATGATGGCTATTGCCAGCAGAGCACGTGTTCCACCGGCACTAATGGCACATAGGATTTTGCACCACCACCCCCAAAAAATGTGCACAGGCATATAACATACGTCATCTCCCAGAGTAATCATTAGTTCAGAAAAGAGTCTGCACTTCGTGAGACCATTTTTAGGGTGACACCAGCACTTACCTTGTGTTTAAGCAAACTTCCCCAATCAGTTCAAAATAGGTAGTTGTGTGATTTTGATAGCAAACGGTGTGTGTGCAGTTTACAGTGCAGAATGCCCCAAGGGCGTGCAGGTGCACAATATACCATCCACCCCTGCCCACAGCTTATTTTTTTCCCCAAACCTAAGATTTTATACTGAGCAAAGGACCCTTGGCCAAGAGCAGGGGGGAGGGAGTGTCCCTAACCACTGTTCCCCTTTTGCTGATAAAAAACAATATGTTTGTGTTAATCACTGCACATTTATTGGGGTTTTTATTGTTACTATATGTGTTTTGACAGATTTTTAAAACTGTAAAGGTGGGATAGACATAAATAAATAATAAAACCCATCCTTCATCTTTTGAAGGGCCAATTCAGATATCACGCAGAGCATGGTTATCTTAACTGTGGTTAATTTAAAAAGCCAGCATTGTTGCTGCAGACAATCACCAAATCCTGGTTCATTTCATCTCATCCTGGTTTGTTCTGGCTCCTCCCCGACTGCCTATCCTCCTAGGATGTGGCAAGGTGAAATGCCAAACGCCTCATTTCTTTCCTGCTGCTGGCAAAGCATTGCCTCATCAGCTACATTTTTGCCATTAGTCAGGACAACAAAGGAGACATTTCACGTTGATCTCAAGCTTCTTCCGATATTTCTACCTGCTCTCAGCACAGCCTTGTGAGGAGTACAATGCACAGTTCTGTGAATCATTTTTTGCTATACCAGTGTTACCCAAACTGTGGGTTGGAACCCACCAGTCGATTGCAAAGCAATTTGAGGTGGGTTGTGACAGCATCTAGACCGGTCATCTTGAAAATATGGGAAGATGGGATGCTGGAAAGAGGATGGGATGCTGGAAAGAGGATGCTGTGTGGCTGTTCTGCTTATGTCAAGGTTATAAATAGGCTTTTTTCTTTCTTATTCACTTTGCTATTGCAAAATGGCTGAGAAATAACCCAACATTGCTGTATTCTCAGGGAAGCAGCAAGCTTTGGCGTCACAGTGATGGCACTTCCAGCCATAATGTCACTTCCAGTGGGTCCCGGATAGATTGTCATTCTAAAAAGTGGATCCCGCTGCTATATACTGGACTATACAGTAGTTACATAAAATAAACCATTGCTCTGCATAATATCTGAGCCAACCCTTTGGTTTAAATACATGAAACTACCATCATTGCATCCGGTTGGCCTTATGTATCAGGCTAACTGTTTAAGGTACAGTCCTGTGGGTACTTACTTGAGAATATGTTCTTATGGACAAAGCTATACACAAGATGTAGTTCTCATAAACAACAGATGAGGTGGTCAGCCTGCATCTGGGCTGTACTATTTCATACAGCAGTTGAGGACTCACATGGGGAGAAGGGATGATGCGGGCACTGCAGGGTTGAGCTGAGTTCCCACTTCAAGAGTTAGGACAGGTTCCTCAGCGGATGGGAAACTAGATGCCCTGGCATAAGGTGGTGCAATGCTTTGACAGCTCTGGGGTGGTTGTAGCTGAGGAAAGGTCCCTAGTCAACTTCCCTGCCATCTGTGGGGGAGGGGGAGCAGATGTGTTTGATCTCATCTCCCCAGGGGGCTTTCCCACTGGCTTGTCTTCCTCCCTCAACCCTGTGCTGGATACAATGCAAGCCAGGGCTATTTTAAAGCTGAGAAAAGAACTTAGTATCCATAGCTTTCCTTAATTTAAATTATTTGATACAATAGAAACGTATTCTACATACAATTTCAGTTCAGTTGATTTCCATTTTGTATCAGTATTAGTCTCCAAGTCCATGAACCCACTAGTGTTGATGGAACTCATTTCTGGTCCCCTGGTAAGACTATCATTCTTCCCATTTGTAATTTGGCCAGGCACATTTCTTTTTGCAACTGTGTTAACACTTTGAAATCAGTGGGACTTAAGCACATAAATTGTTGTGGCCATAAATTCTGGCTACCTTTATGCCTTAAGTAGAATGTATTTTTAAGTCAATTAATTTTTAAAAAAATCTAATGCAATAATAATTTGAGAAATTGTTGGGGGGGAAAAACTGATTCCTGGATGGCTTTAAAAAGTGTGTTGTTGACACCCAACTGATATGGAGCTTCCTATTTATAACATGGGCCAAGCACCATGCTGTAAACCAGTTACTATCATGATGATCAGATTGAGAATGAAATTGCATTTCTGTCAATTACTGAGTTGGCAACTGTTCAATATATCTTAGCAGCAAGATGAAGAGCGGCGTCGGCAGCTGAGAGAGAGAGCTCGTCAGCTAATAGCAGAAGCTCGATCTGGAGTGAAGATGTCAGAACTTCCTAGCTACAGTGAAATGGCTGCAGAAAAGTTGAAAGAAAGGTCAAAGGCATCTGGAGGTGAGCTAAGGAACCTTGTATCTTATTCCTATGGCAACCCAGAAACCTGAGGAAGATCTCTTTGGAATTTGCTTTTATTCAGTCCTCAAAATGGTCTTGCAAGTGAATGTTGTTCACCAAGCAGGCACATCTCTAGGCATTTACCTTTTAAATTCACACAGCCAAAAGAATAGTGTGCCTCCTTGCAACTTGAATAAGACTTTGGGACAGCGGTGTTATGCTGCCGGAACGCTGGGCGGGACATCCGGATGATCGACAGCCCGCCCGTTGCATTCCGGAGCGTTACGCCATTTGCGTAACCAATTACGCCGCTTGCGTACGTTACGCAAACGGCGTTACGCTTCGGAACACGACGGGCGGGCTGCCGATCACCCGGATGTCCCGCCCAGCGTTCCGGCAGCATAACATGGCTGCTTTGGGACTAAAACTAGATATAGCTGGGGTGTGTGTGTGTGTGTGTGTGTGTGTGTGTGTGATAGTATGGTGTATAGTAGGCCAATTCAGTTCAAAGGGCCTTTGTAAAATGTTCTCATGTCAGTTAAATGCTGCTGCAACTTTCTGGCCTGACATGTTTCTTCATCCACAATGCCCCACCTAACATCATCTCCATGGAGCATAATGTGGTGACTGGCAACCAGTGCCTGCTTGGCTGGAATTGTGCTGGCCCACTGCCACTGGAGGAGGGTAGATTCAGCACCACTCACAACAAAAAACACCAAGATAAAGGGAAGCTGAGGAAGTGTGCATACATAAGAGGAGGCCAACTGGGTTGTCAGCCCCCTCAAACCTGTAGTCTTCCCTGCATTGAATAGCTGTCTACCAGAAACCCAAGTAGTTATGGTCCTTGAAACTTCAGGCATCATTTTCTTAGCTCAGTATGGTATCAAGTTTCATTTCCACACTATTTTTTTATTTGTTTCATTTATATCCTGTCTTACCTCCAAAGAGGCCAGTGCATTTTGCTCTTCACATACCTTTCTATTCTCACAACAACCCGGTGAAGTAGGTTAGGCAAAAGCCTGGCCCAGCTGGTCTCACAGTTTGCTCAGGAGCAGAATGGGATCTAGCAGACCTAGTGCCAGTTTGGTTTCCCCAGGTTGACCACCTGCCCGTCCTGCTTGGGGTGCCACAGTGTGGCTCAGCTGTTCAGGAAGCTGTTGTTATGAAGCTACATAATTACATCTCCTATTAAGTGGGCAAAGAGGTACTTTTTTTTCAAAGTAGTGCTATTGTGTTCTTATATTTAACCAGAGGGAGAACAACTGTTCCCATTCCTCCTAGCATAGCATCTCTCTCCCAGTGGCTCTTGGCTGATGTTACCTTGTGTTTCATCTTGGATTGTGAGCCCCTTTGGTTCAGGAATCCTTTTTATTATTTATTCTTCTCATTGATTTTGCTGTGTAAGCTGCTTTACAAACTTTTTTTTTTTGGTTAAATAGCAGTGTGTGTATATTCTTGTCTTTTCCCTGCTCCTTCTTTCTCCACATTTTTAAGAGAATTTGAAAGTAATTAGGTTGCAGGCTATATTACTTTTAATTTTGTCCATTTTATGCCACTAGCTAAATTACTGAGAGGAAAGAGAATTTTATTCTGTTTTGTTTCTTCTGCACTAGTCCTTACCTTCATTGAATTTGTAAGCGCTCTTGAAGATAATCTTTCATTTGGCACAAGCACAAAAAGTCTTGTAGTTTCTTTCCTCTCTTGTATTGTCTGGATTTTGTGTATCTCAGTGAGGCTCACTCTTCATTTCCTTTTTTTAAAATAAAGAAAAAGTAAACCTGTTTGCTCTTGCTCTTTCCAAAGATGCTGATCTTTAATTGATCGTCATTTAGGAACCATTTCAAACATTGTATATTTTCTGAATGAACAACTAAGGGGTGTGTGTGTGTGTGTGTGTGTGTGTGTGTGTGTGTGTGTGTGTGTGTGT
>JAJKFI010000054.1:5009217-5040008 GCA_029204185.1 Lerista edwardsae | reverse complement strand
TGTGTGTGTGTGTGTGTGTGTGTGTGTGTGTGTGTGTGTGTGTGTGTACACATCCAATATGTGTTCGCAAACATATGTATAAAACAGATCAATTTGTTGAACAGTGATTGCTGCTGCTTCCTGTTAAGTGCACACTCAGAAACAAGCTGCAGTTTTCCTCTATATAATGTTTGAAATGTCCCTGTGTCATTAGATGCAGATCACATTCCAGAATCTGCTCATTTGTTCTATAGCAATGGACTTTTCTTGCTCTAGATATCCATTTCCTTTTCTGGAAGCCAGATACCCTGTGTTTTCATGGCAACACAGCAAATCATAGGTTTGTGCCATTATAGCTACATATACATCTTATGTCTGGTGGACAACCCCCACCTCTATCCTAAGCTCACAAGAGGAGAATGCGTTAACCATCAGATGTATTTTCATCTTGTTACACATTTGTCTTCATTTTAACTATAAAGATGTCTAGTATTTGCCAGAAGTTTTGTCTGGCAGCTGCTTTTAGTCACTGACTCCCCCCTCTTCTAGTACAAATGGTCTTCCCTGGTCATTTACCTTCTAACATTGTTGGGTTTTGTTTTCTATCTTGTATGGTTATTTTATGTTTTAATTTTTGTAAACTGTCTTGGGTATTGCTTTAATAATGGATACATTTATGATGCCCTGTGTAAGTAGTGGGTAGCTGGTCTTCTTCCCTGATCTCATCTTTGCCATGCAAGCAACCTCGTATAGTACTTTGGCATTCCAGCAGCAGCACTGCTAATGGCTATTCGTTGGGCTGAGGCTGAGCTGAAGTTAGACTTAGTTTTTCACACAAGAACACCAGATGTACCTTTGCATGGGAATCGTCTCCTTTAATGCAGGTTCTTTAGGCTTCGCTGCCATTGCCCAGGCCATAGGACTGCTATTTTATTTGATATAGATTTTTCAAAAAGAAAATAAAAAATGATAAATTTTCGTCATGTTTCCAATGGATGAACACTATTATATCTCCTTTGAATTGAGTTGCCTTTCCATCAGTTATGACACTGACAATGTGAATTCATGCAAGCGGCTTTTGTAGTTTGCCCCGCAGGTAAAGGTTGATGTTTGTCCCACAGATCATAAATCCATGTACCTGATTATGTTCAGTAAACTTTCTGTTGTTTCCATGACTGAGAGCGCAATCCTATACTAAGCCGGGCTAGTAAGGCCGACATAGCAGGGCTGTATCCTAAAGCCCATTAGGAGGCAGCAGCAGAAACGTCCAGGACAAGGGGAGGTTTTCCCCTTGCATCCGCATAAGCCCCAGCCAGCCCTATGGGGCTGCTCGGATCTGTACCTGCTGTTTTACAGGCGCAGAGGAACGTGCGCGGGAGCGGCCCAAATTGGGGCCGCCCTGGCTGGAGACGGGCTTTAGGATTTGGCACTACAGCCATCCTGCATCACAAACACCATCTCCACCCACTGCACCAACCGAGCGACACTGATGCTAGACTGGCGCATGGCCGGCGCTGCCAATGGTCACGGCAGCACCCAAGCACCGGCACTGCAGCTTGCGCCGGTCCAGCGCCACAGCTCCATCGCAGATGCACTTTACGGCACGTTTGCAGGAGCTTAGCACTGGCGCAAGGGGGGTATAAGATTGCGCTGTGACTTGCTCTCTGAGGTGACACCTCAGTATCATTCTTCTAAAAGTTATGAGCACCTACCAGTATGACCTGGGGGACGTGGTGGCGCAGCGAGTTAATCCGCTGTTGCTGGGCTTTCGACCGCAAGGTTGGGAGTTCGAGACTGCGTGACGGAGTGAGCTCCCGTTGCTTGTCCCAGCTCCTGCCAACCTAGCAGTTCGAAAGCACCTAAAATGCAAGTAGATAAATAGGGACCACTTCGGTGGGAAGGTAACGGCGTTCCGTGGAGTCATGCCGGCCACATGACCACGGAAGCTTGTCCTTGGACAAAACGCCGGCTCTACAGGCTTTGAAACGGAGATGAGCACCGCCCCCCTACAGTCGGTCACGACTAGACCATTCGGTCGTGGGAAAACCTTTACCTTTTTAGTCTGCTTTACTCAGATATTTGTAATTTAGTGCCTATACCAATTTTAAGAGGGTTTGTCCATCAAAGTCCAGTTCAAGGAACTGCAGGTGAGAATGAGGTGCTTGTGATGTCCCACACAGAGTGCAGCACCTGGAAACTGTTGGCGGAAACAGTTGATGTCACCATCAACTGCTTCCTGGAGGCCCTTTTGGGGCCGTTTGGAGCCAGGGCCAGGTAGGACAGCCCAATGAGCAGCCACTCTACTCACTTCACTGGCTTACAGCCAACAGAGGTCCTGGATGCAGCAGCAAGTGGTCCACTTGCCATGCCAGTGCACCTTCCCAATGTGCAGGGCTACATTGGCTTAAGGCTGGTCCTGCACATTTGTTAAAAACAGAAATATGTTACTGGACCACTCTGTGGCCCAACATATCAAGAGGATTTGCAGAGTTGCAAACTCTCTGTGCTCTGTCACCATGCAGAGGTCCAAACAATGTAACAGAGCAATGCCCCAAATGCCCAGGAAGAAAACAAAATTACTTTATATTCAAGGTGGCTGTACTGTCGTCTGAAGCAGTCTTTTTCAGAAGACTATCTTAGTTGAAAAATACTGATCCTGTGGAATGCCAGTTGACCATCCTCACACTGGGGCAAGTTTACATAGAAGACCAGGTGGCCACCCTGCACACTTCCTTTCTTATCTCTGAACAGCCCAGTAATAGGGCTCCCACTAAAGTGTGGTGAGGTCAGGATGGTACTATATGTCCATGGTTGCACCTAACTCTGCACCTCCTCCTTGGGATGCCCATGATTATGGCAGAGAGTTGGCAGGACAGCCTCTTGTACCCAATGGAGCCACTTAGAACCCTATCAATTGCAGTACAACCAGCGTCGTCATCTGCAAATGAACTCCCGGAACGCTGAGAGGGACGTGGGCGGGACTTTCGCGTGATTGGCAGCCCACCCATTTTGTTCCGCGGCTGCCCTGGCCTCGAGGGGGGGCTGCCCCTGGTTGGGGCGGCCCCCCGCTGCTTGCCCAGGCACCCGGCACGCCCCCCACCTGTCTCCCCCGGCAAGCAGGCACCCCTCGAGGCCAGGGCAGCTGCGGAACGAAACGGGCGGGCAGCCAATCACGGCGAAGCCCCGCCTAAGTCCCTCCCAGCATTCCAGGAGTTCATTTGCGGATGACGACGCTGAGTACAACCCTATTCTTGTGAAAGACACACAAGGTCAGCTTAGCAGCTAACTAAGATCCTATAGGTATAACAAGGACAACAGCAGGAGGAGCAGCAGCAGCATTTGTATAGCACTTCCTGAGTGTGCAAGGCACTCCACACACATTATCTTGAAATGGCTTGTAAAATGTTAGTAAAATTGAAGGCCTGACTGAAGGGGCTGGTGGGGACACCAGTGTTTCCACTGAAGGGGCCATGAGGACACCAGTGTTTCCAGCAGATGAAAAAGTAGCTCTTAGGAATTCATTTACTAGATAATTCACCAAAGAGATTTGCTTGTTCTTTGTCCAGTTGATCATGAATCTGTGGTTTTTCATGTGTCTATTTCCAAGAAGTATGAGTTCAAATGATGATGGCTTTCAGGTAAGAACCAACATATGGAGAGCCCTGCTGGATCAGGCCAAAAACCCATCTAGTCCAGCTTCCTGTATCTCACAATGGCCCACCAGATGCCTCAGGGAGCACACAAGACAACAAGATCCTGCATCCTGTTGCCATTCCCTTGCATCTGGCATTCTGAGGTAACCTACTTCTACAATGAGGAGGTTGCATCATGGCCTGTAGCCCGCGATGGACTTTTCCTCCAGAAATCTCACTGTTTCTGTATGATGTGTTGGGGGCTTTGGGGTGGGGGGGGGCCCCACAGGAATGCCCCACATTGTGCCCCATCAAAGGTGGAGAAACCGAAAAGGCGAGAAATGCATTTTAAGTTAGAAGATTCAGAATGAGAGACTATCTTTAGAGAAAAGGGATTCTTTAATTGATGAAAAGGGAAATTTCACAATTTAAAACAGTATTTCTTTTTTAATTATTTTTATTGGCCTCTAAGCAAGTTGCCAAGTTTGCCTTTTGCTGCTTGTTTTTCTGCACCCTCTTTTCTCATCATGTCCAGGTGGATTGTCATAGATTGCTGTCCTTCTGCTTTGCCTGTGTTCTTTCTGTTCCTTCCAGTCACCTCTGTTTTGTGTTGCACACAGTGCAATCCTATGCATGTCCACTCAGAAGTAGGTCCCATTGAATCCAATGGTACTTGCTCCCAAGTAAATGTAGATAAGATGGCAGCCAGGGTTGGGTGCTTGATAATGCACTGCATTGAGAATATTTCTCTTTGACTCTTTCCTTTATTGGGACCAACCAGAATGATGTAAGATCTTGAGCAGATAGCTTGCACATTTTTCACATCCCTTCCATTAGGCTGGACGGTAAGAGGCACATAGGGGTGTGGTCAGGGCAGTATTATCCATTAAGCTGAGTAGGCTGAAGCCTAGGGGCCCCGCAGGGACTAGGACTAGGGACGATCAAGACAGCATGTTTGGATGTCAACCTAATGCAGCAGTCTCCAGATCCAGCCCCTGGGAACTCTCCATCTGGCCTGCCAACCCCCTAGCCATCAAGAAAGGCGAGGCTTGCAGAGCTCTCCAGGAACCACATGGGGCAAGCCCTACCTTGAATGAATAAGCTGGGCTGCATGGGGTAACTGCATCGCTGGGGGGCTTCCATGCAGATCTGGGTCCATTTGTGAGGAGAAGCCTGCCTGCGGCTGGATTGCCTAAAGTTGGGGATTGGCTGCAAAAGGGTGTGTGTGTGTGTGTGTGTTTTGTAACAAGGCAATAAGTAGGAGAAAGTGATACATTGACTGAGCTGCACAGGCCTTATTTGTAAAAGGGGGGAGAAGAACCTTGCACACGTGCCAGTCTCCCAGAGGCTTCCCTATGTGTGTGACAGGAGCTTTCCTGGGAAGTCTCAGAGGGGCCCAAAATACCTGAAAGCCTAGGTATTTTGAAAGCCTAAGGGCCGGCCATGGGTTAATATAGCCCTGGGTGGGGTGGGAGCAGGGCTTGCTGAAATAACTCTAAAAGACATACTGTATATACTCATGTATAAGTCTAAAAATTTATGCTTGAAAATTTACCCTGAAAACATGGATCGACTTATACATGGGTCAATACAGTTAATAAAGCTTTTAATAGGTAGGGCCTGGGCTAAGAAGCAGAAAGCTGGAGGGGTTAGAAAAAAATGGAGCAATTTTACTTACCAGTAATTGTTTTCAGGCACCAACAGACAGCAAGCAAAAAAACCAGTAGCCATTTTCCTTTTTCTCCAAACAGGCAGAGAGGTGAAGGTGCTTTTGGGAATTGTAGTCATTATGAAGGCTGCTGCTATGAAGGTGCTGTGCTGTATTACTCACAAAACCTACAACTCCAATAAGCACTTTTATCTCTCTCCCTTCTTGTTTGGAGAATAGCTCCATTTCTGTGCTGCCTCAGAAGAATGTGAAATAGCTCCTTTTTTGGTTGGCTTTCTGTTGGTGCCTCAGAACAGTTACTGGTAAGTCATTTTCAAAGAATTTCATACCCGCCCCCTAAGTTTCACCCTTGACTTATGCATAGCAAATTCTATTATTTTTGGCTTGGAACTTGCCCTCGACTTATCCATGAGTTTGACTTATACTTGAGTATATACGGTAAATATAATTTCCTCTAATAGCTTAAGACCATTATGTCGTAAAATGAGGTCAGACAAATTTATCCATGCTCATGTTAACTAGCTTCATGAAGGGCCAGACATGTTTGTTCTTCATCCCAGAAGCCGTGGGTGCAACCTGATAGGTACCTCGTAAAAGTAGTCAACACATGTCTACATAATGTCTCATTTCATATCTTGAAATGCAGGCTTTTGAGGTCATTTCACCCTCCCACCCTTTGTTTCTCTTATTATTCTGCCTGATAAAGAGCTCTGAAGAACTAAGTTAACTGCCCAAGATTGTGAGCACAATTCCAACCTGGAGTTAGGCTAGCACAGTTAGGTCAGCAAAGTTTGGCCAGCACAAGGTCGTAAAGTGCTTTTGGACCACTCCAGAGTCAGGGAGGATGGAGCACGTCTGTGTGCTGGCCTCTCTGACTCCGAGAGTGGTCCAAACACACTTTACGGTTGTGCCAGCCAAACTTGGCTGGTTCAACTGTACCAGCCTAACTTCAGGTTAGGATTGTGCTCTGTGTATCATTTTGGTTGTCCAATAGAAGTACTGTATTGCTGGATTTTTGCTTATGGGATTGACATACCTATCTACTATTTTTTTTCGCCTTGGTCTGCCTTGAGACAATCCCTCTCCTCCAGTTCTTTCCTCCGATTTTTCTTTTTAACTATGGGTCAGGTGTCTCCTAACTTTGGTCCCTATGTTTAATTCAAATGGCCACTTTCAAAATTTGACTTATTTCAGTAAACTGATCCATACTGTGGCAGTTATATGTTATATGTCCTTAAGGAAGAGCATTTGTTCTGTTGTGAATTCACTTGAGTCCATGTTTTTGTCTAAATACTCATCTGTAGTACAGTATATGCGGCTTCATTTCAGCCATGAAATGTGTGATCCTAGTAAGTGCTTGCCTTTAACATCACACTGTAATGTTCATTTACTTGAGCGCTAAGCTTCAACTGTACATGTCCACTCACAACCTATCAAGCACCAAATAGAATCTAGAGAGTATGCATATAATTGATATTTTCATTTAAAAGGTTTGATTTTTCTCTATACCAATTACTATGCTTCAGTGATTTTTTTCCTTTCTATGCCATAGATAAATGTACTCAGTTGACACTAAAATGTGAATGTTTTTATTAATGTGGTGCATGTACAAAACAAAAATGACTAACTATATACTACTGCATGTTCCTACAGATGAGGATGGAAATGATAGTACTGAGATAGTTACTAATGAGGAGATTCCTGAATGCACCCTTACTGGCGGTGAAGATCAACTTACTAACCTAGAAACTGACCTTGATTCTAATGGTAATTCAACTAATGGCTGTCTTGTATCTTTTTGCATGACTAACAGTAGTTTAATCATCAGTGCCTTTTGTAATATGTTCACCTAGTATTACATTTGTTTGGAACCTTTTGACCCTTCAATTCATTCATTTTTTATTAACACCTTAATGACATTGAATTTTGTTCCAAATTTGAGATTAATCATTAAATGATTCATAATTATAGATACTGTATCTCTGATATTGGCCACAAAGACATGTCTATGAATTTTACGGCAGGCAACTTAACACATGTAGCACCTACTTGAAATGTAGGTCCTGACAGAATAGAAAAGTGTTTACAACTCATTGTCAAATGGGTGGTGTTCGGGCTAGTTTGGCATCCCAGGGGAGGCAATACCACTAACCAAGTCTCAGCAAAGAAGGGTCTGTGGTGAAGATGAAGTAAAAGTTGTTTTCATGTTTTAGCTATGTTTAGAAGTTGGGTGTTTGGTTTTAGGAAAGATCCAGTTTATTTCACATTTATATACTACTACATCACCAACCAAGGTAATATTGCAGAAATGTTATGTCAGTTTCTCAGATAGATACACCTGCACACATTTCTTCCACTTTTAGTGGTAGTGTATATACTCTGGATTTTCTAAAGAAAGCAAGACTGGAATATGAGGTTTTATAACCTGACCACTCAGCACCCAATGATGTTTTTGTGACTCATTCCATTGTTATTGTAGCATTAACTGTATCCTTTCCAACTACTGTTATTAACCAACGACCAAATAACATGTACATCACACAGTCTCTCTTCACTTGAGAGCGCAAAGCTTTATGTATCCACTGTTTTTTATTAACCATATTATGTTTTGAATTGGTGTTTGTAATATGTTTGTTCTAAAACGTGTGCTGTAAACTATTATTCTTGTGGCACTAAAAAAATGATGAAAGCTCTAACTGGTCTCCTTCACACATGCAAGCAACTGTTGATCTAATTTTACAGATCACTGAATAATGAAGGTATATATGTGTAATCACCCTAATTAGAACTTTTTGTAATCTTTAATAAGAGCAATTTGCTCTTATTATGAAGAGAAGGAAATGAAAGCCATGTGTTTACACTTGGTTACTTGAAACTAAGTTTCACTGAATTCAGTGGGGTTACTGCCAAGTACATGCATTTTGGATCAGTGTGCTGTTGTCATTTTACATACAATGATTAATAGATCATTAATCTAATATGAGGTTTTATAACTTGACCACTCAGCACCCAATGATGTTTTTGTGACTTATTCCATTACCTTCAATACCAAGCATACATACCAAGTGCACAGAATTTGTAAGCAAATTTTGTTGAATTTAATGTGACTTGCATCGAAGTAAATACATTATTTGTTATCAATAACATATTACTAACTGTCCCACTGTTAAAAGTGGGTTGTATTTTTTCCTAGTAGCTTGACTGCAATAACTTTGAAACATGCTATCTTCCCCACCATCTCCTCCCTAGGACAACTTTTCAAGCCCCCAAACTCTGCTCTTGGGAGTTGCAGGGCCCTCAGTGATGGTGTGGGACAGGAAAATATCTGCAAACCCTGTGGATGCATCTTTTGTGATCAAACCTGTGCTCATAGAAGCTGCCTTCACTCCATTTTGGGGATTCCCCCCCCCCATGGAATCCTCCTGCCTCTGCTGTTCCTGAGCTTTTGGAGGTTCAAGAAGCCCTAGGAAACAAGGAACAAAAGAATAGCTTGCAGTATTGCTGTTGTGCCCATGATACTCGGGATTAAAACCCTGTATAGTTGAAGAAAGGGATGTGGTGGCCCTGCGGGTTAAACTGCCGAGCTGCTGACTGGAAGGTTGGCAGTTCGAGATCATGCAACCGAGTGAGCTCCCATTGCTTGTCTCAAATCATGCCAACTTAACAGTTTGAAAGCACCTAAAAATGCGAGTAGATAAGTAGGTACCACTTCAGTGGGAAGGTAATGGAGTTCCATACACTACAGCATATAGTCATGCTGGCCACATGACCATGGAAGCTTGTCCTAAGACAAACATCGGCTCTTCGGCTTAGAAACGGAGATGAGTACCGCCCCCAACAGTCGATCATGACTAGACCATTCGGTCATGGGGAAACCTGAAGGGTTTGAAGAAGCTGAAGGGAGGTAGATCATGAGGGAGGAGAGAAGTCAAGAGTTGGCTTTTTAAGAAAATGTAGTTCTTTTACACAAAAAAGCTAAACAAATTGCTGTTGCTACAGCAGATACCTCAAGTTCTGTATTCAATTTTCCTCTCAGTTGCAATTTAAAGATTACAAGTAGAGCAATGTGAATGTAATCTCTCTTAAATTGATACATTGTTACAGTAATTCTGCATCTAAATGCATGTCTCTGATGTATTGTGCTGTTTGCATATTTAGCTGAACAGAACAGTAAGTTGGTGGATTTGAAGCTGAAGAAGCTCCTCGAATCTCAGCCACAGGTGGCAAATTCGCTCTCCAGTGCTGCTCAGAAGGCAGCCACTGATAACACAGAACAAGAGTCCAAGGTAAGTTTTGACAAAAGCCTTTGTTTCAAGATCGGAGTCTTCTGGATTTTGATATGTTTTTTATGAAACTGTTTTCTGTTTCCCAAGTCTTCCCAAGTGTATAAAGCTACATAAGTTTTCCTTATTAATCAATAAGGCATTAACGTTTGCCTGCATTTTAACAAATGCGACTTCAGTTTTTCCTTCCTTTGGCCACTGTACTGGCCAAAGAACTTTTTAACTACTTGTTGAAAGTCATACTTTTCAACTACTTCCCCAAATAACTAGATTTATGAAGGTGCCACAAGAAAAGCACTCTGGTCTACTTCTACTGAAGCCAGTAAGAAAACTTTTGTGTACATACTTGTGAGCAGGACAAGGCCTTTTTAAAGCCTGTTTTAACTGTTCCTGTTGATTTTGCTTTGTTGAAATCAAACTATTGCATTGCCCTATGTATGTCCAACAGCACAATCCTACGGTTGGCTGTGCCAGCTCAGAGTATCACAAACGTGCTATAAAGCACATTTGCTACTACTTGTGACCTAGCAGCACTGGCTCAAAGGCCTGTGCTGGCCTATTGGTGCTGCATCCAGGAGCAGGTAGGCTTGCGCCAGACGGCACAGGAGCGTAGAGAGGGTGGTGGGGAGGGGGTATTTCTGGGAAGGTGGAGTAGGGGGATGGATCAGGCCCAGGAGGGGCAGGATCAGCACAGGCCTCCTCCGCCATCCTAACCCCTTCCCAGCCCTCCCAGCCATTCCTTGATTTGCACCAGCTAAATAGATGATGCAGATCCGAGAATCTATATAGGGAAGGCTGGAGCTCAACCACGGGAAAAAATATCCCAAGGAGACATCCAGCTACCTCCTAACCATGTGACCTGGCTGTGCCTGTGCAGGTTAGGATTGGTCTATAAGTTATTTCAGAGGTAGACTTTCCAGGAGGTCTATTGGCGTCTCAGATGAAGTAGAGAAAATCCTGCCATATTGTTTCCACAGTTAGGATAGGATACTTGTTCTCTCAGGCTAACTTCATCTATATATCTTTGACTGATGCATCCTATCAGTTTTTCATCTTAATTAGGTGATAGCTATTAGTACTAAGTGAGAAAGATCTTGGTGGCTATGGGGGACATTCCACTTATGTACGACTTTTCACCCACCTGCAGACTGTGGGTATATACACTGCTGACTGAAAGGATTTCCTTCTCCAGATACAGAGATGCTTTGAAGTCCCAAAACAATGACTTTCATTGCTTTTTCCCTTACACTGTCGGTTCCGATAAATTGGTGATGAAAGTGTGTGGCAGCAGCGGAGGACTTTCAGTCTCTATCTTTGAACAAAGAGAAGCTTGGATCAAGTCTGATTTTTGCGTTCAATTTAGCTTTCTGCAGTGGATTTAATGCAAAATGAAGCTGGCCCTGGAATAATACAATGGATTGAAAAGGCTAACTGAATTAGTGGGCTTAGAGGAATACATTTGTAAAGTGGCAGAAGTCCCTAGTCATAAAAAGGCTTCTTAAAATGGGATTTACTAGCTAATCACACTGATATTTTAGCATGTTGCCAGGCCTAAAAAATTAGCCATGTTTGTTTATTTTGGTAAAGACCGGCATTTCGACTGTCAGATGGCTATTGTATGAACAGCTAGAAGCCATCCTTTTCTTAAAAAAGTGAAATCATAGCAGCTTGATTGTTAAAAAACAACTTTGCCATGAGTGATGCTTTACAGAAATAAAAGTTAACTAAGTAAATGGCTCACCATGCCCCTCTATTAGGTCAATTTGGTGCCAGTTAATGTGACAAAAATGGTACTTCTGCCTCTAAATACACACTTTTGTATTAATTAGGGGTACTTGCTTTTCATTTTTTAAGTTACTGCAACAAAAGGGCTAGCTAAGTCCAAACAGCTATATTTTTTATGGTGTAATAAGGAATTTGTGGTATCCATCTGTTCTCTTAGCGCTTTCAGCATTGAGTTGGATTTGTGTTTTTAATAAAATGCAGTTTACACGTTTATAAATGAGGCATTCTGTGTTTGTGGAAAAAGGATAAACTGTTACCTTCCCTTGAGGATTCTGTATCCCAGGCCTCCTTGAGGCTAGAGAATAGGCCATTGGAGAACTCCCTCATTACCAATTGTCTCAATGCAGAGGAAGGGCAAAGTCTTGGTAGCTTTTGATAACCAGTTTCAGCATTCAGCAGGCTTAGCTATTAGTCATGCATCTTAGCCTTTCCCTATTTACTTTCAAAACACTTAATAAAAATAATAATAGATTAGGTATAAAATGAAATATTTGTTTGGTACACAGCACCTCGGTATCTGCAGTTTCCACACACTGCGGTGGTTTAGTCTTCTGGGATATTTCATGTTGATAGACCCATTTGAATTCGTTACCAGTATTAACATAGGAAGCTCTAGAAAATGGTAATTGTAGTTTCCTTAGCTATAAAGGGCTTACTTACAAATCTGGATTCGGAAAGTTATAGCTGATGAAATACTGTTCAATGTGGTAGCATTATAATCCTACCTTTTATCCTTCACCCAGCATTAGTGGTTTATCTCAACGGGCATAAAATTAGAAACAACTTCTTGTCATACAAGTTTGTAGGCCCATTCAAAATTACAGAATTTTTTTACTGGGACAAACTATGTGTGGAAAAGACTAAAACCACTGTGCTCTTTAAAGTGATAGATCATCTTCAGTTGTGTACTAGCAGATACAATGTGCTAGATGAATCCAAGTTGGAGAAAAGTAATCTTTCATTTAACCCTGTCTTGCCAAAAGAGTCACTGGATGCAAATAACTCAGTGTCTATCAGCTGAAGTTGCCATTGAACAATCAAATATAACTTATTTTGCCAAAAAAAATATTTTTAAGGCTTGATATTGCTGTCTTTTCTAGTTTCTGATATCATTTTTGTCTGTCAAAAATAGTAGCATGAGCTGTGAGTTTTTTCTCCATGTAGTTATCTCCTGCTGGAATATATCTTTCTCATTTGTAACTTCACATCTGTAAACAAAAAAATTTGATGTTCAGTCTTGTTTTTTCTGGCAGAATGAGACAGAAGAACATCGTGCTGAGAGATTACAAAAAGCAACAGAACGTTTCAGAAATCCTGTTGTGTTCAGCAAGGACTCCACAGTCAGAAAAACTCAGCTTCAGTCATTCAGTCAATATGTTGAAAGCAGACCAGGTAGGCAAAATGTTCTAAAAAGATGTTCCCCCTACCCTGCCCCCAATCTTATGATTGAATAACATTTAACAATAAACCAGATAATGTAAGTCCACATTTCAATACACAAATATCAAGTATTATAATAATTTTACATGTCTTTCCTCTCCTTTTTTCAAGAGATGAAAAGGCAGAGATCAATACAGGACGATACAAAGAGAGGAAATGAAGAGAAGGCAGCGATAACTGAAACTCAGAGGAAGCCATCAGAAGATGAAGTGCTTAATGTATATTAATTTTTTGTCTGGTTTCATGATTGCTGATAATTCTCAACTGTATGTGGAAATAGTGCCTTTATTTGTTAAAATGAGATGTTAGGTTTTCTTAGATGTCAATCTTCAGTGCATTCAAAGCAGAGTGAGAGGGGTGCGCTGTTGAATTAGTCTGCAGCGTGGTGATAATTGTCAGATAAAAAAATGAATTTTTCAGAGTTCCACAGCTTCAGCTTCCTTGAGACATTTCCATCAGGGCACTTCCCATAAAGAGATTCCAGTATTGATCTACCGGGAGGATTTTAATTATTACAATAGCAGATACTGCAGAGCTGCAGTTAGAGGGAAAAGTCACATGAGACCTGCTAGAATTTCTCAGCCAACCCATTTTGTTGGCTTGGGTTAATGGGTGTTCAACCTTTCCATTATCCAGATCAGCCGTGAATTACTAGCTGAATGATGTTTGCATTAATATAATATATATGGTAATTTCTTCACTTAATTAACGGGGAGGTTCAGCTCAGTAGGGGTATGGGCTGATCATGTGTAAAATTGATTTGTGAGGGAAATATTTGATAGACCGCAGGGAGAAAGCTGCTTTTGATGGACAGCTGCAGGACAGAAGCAGGAAGAACAAGTTTTGACCTGAATGTGTGTGTTTTTTTCTTCCCTCCCCCCCCCTTTTTTTTGTCTGGAGGCACAACATAATTTTTCATGATGGTTGTTTGCTGCTGTCTGCTATTCATTTAAACGTGTTGGTGTTATTCCTGAGACAACTCAGTGCCATCTAGAAAATATAATGTGTTCTAATTCTTATATGAGATGACCACATGTTTCAGAAACCTGCCAGCTGATAATTTTTTAAGACCAGTTATGCTTTAATACAGCTGGAGTGGTCTTACTCAGCAAGTTCACAATAGATTTATGCAAATGGTGCATATGAACTTCTGATAACTTTAACCCTACCACAGTATTCCTTTTAATCCAATAGCATTCTGTACTTTCCTAAGAGCTTTCATGGGCAAAGTTTTGTATTCTTTTGAATTAATTATTGCAGGTGGCAGGTAGTTCCCTTTTATTGTGGATGCTTTTCATTATTTTCTTCTCCTTCCACATTTGTTATTTAATTTGCATTTAAGACTATAATATCCCTTTTGCGTGGAGATGGTGGTGAAGCATGTTAAGTAAGCTTCCTTTTAAAGCTGGGTTTTGTTTTGTTTTGTGGCTAGGTGTTTTTTCTCTCTTTCATTTTAGTTGCTTGCCCACAACTAAAACTTCCGTGCTGCTCATTGGTTATGAGAGAGACAGTTCTTTATCAGTTTTAACTTTATCTCCGTTTTCAATAACAACGTTCTATATTGATTCATTCAGCAACTATTTGAGGGAGAAAATCATTCAGTGTTGCTATCTGTGACTGACTGGCTCATCCAGCAACAAGTGAAATAGTGATAAGGAAATATCATATTGTTTATCCTTTTCCTAAAAGGTAATATTTGTACATACATCCCTGTTGCAAAAAAAAAAAAAATCAGATTCCCAGAACAAGCTTCTCAGCCTTAACCTGATCTCTCAGATCTGGATGAGGATTCCTAAAGAGGTTTGTTGATTATTCCAGAGTAAATCTGGAAAGGGCTTGCAGTGAATTTCTTCCATCTGCTCTTCAGAACCTCATCTTATGCATGTGAGGGCCTCTTAAAGCCTCTGTTTCTAGAATGATACCTCAGCCCAGTAGGAACAGTGAGAAATCTCTGGATTATAAAACTCAAAGTGAAAAATCATTCTGCATACACTGTTAGTTTGCATTGATAGTCTTTAGGGTGGCATCCATAATCTATAATATTTTAACTATACACTCAAAAGGGTGTATAGGTGATGATGGTGATTTGGATACCTTCTAATGTAAATAACATTAATAAGATGAAAGATTTGGTAATTTTAAAGTTTGTGCCGCTATTAGTTGAAAAGAAACACAACTACAGATCAAACGTTCCTTTTCTATTGTGTTCTATGTTTTTTGCACCTGAGAATCTGTGCAAATCAATTTTGTCACCACTTGCCAGGATAAGAATCATTAACAACAGTAATTAGCAATACTTTTTCCAGATCATTGTTTAGCAAGGCAAGACATTGCTTTAGGGGAAACTTGAAGAAGCTCTTACTGCAATCTTTCTTGACTGTCACCATTAGAATTTACCCAAAGGATAAATAAACAAAAAGGGGGAGTGGGGTTGGTCATGGTAGTTGGGTTTTGTTGTTTGTTTTCATTTTAAATCCCCAAGGTTTCTATTTTGAGCTTTAACAGTTTCTTGTACAGTGTTTTTCTCAAAACACTTGGATACCTTCTCAAAACACTGTGGCTAAAAACTGTCATAGTCTAAAATAATATTTATAGGCTCTTTTTTTCTTTTATAGTAGAAAAGATTTGTTAAGTTAATCATGTTGTAAATAGGCTTTGAATTCTTCTCTGAGATCATAGGAAACTCAATAGCAGACTAGGTATTATTCAAAGACGAATTCTATAGAATTTTAAAAGTCAGTGAAGAGGTTTGAACCTGTAAAATGAACCTTGAAGGAATGTGGGATTTTTTTTTTATTACAATGCACCACATAAAATTTTAACATAGTAGACTTCATAATGAAATTTGGCAAATGGGTGAGATTTATGAATTGTAAGTGTTCCCTGTTTTGGTGGTAAGCATGATATTTAGGTAAGTGCCTTACTAAGTGTTTCTGGAAAGGAAAAATGCAACTTAACAAGTGATGTATTTTCTTGCTGTTTGTTCTCTTTAACAGAAAGGGTTCAAAGACACCAGTCAGTATGTTGTAGGAGAATTGGCAGCACTAGAGAATGAGCAAAAGCAAATTGACACCCGTGCCGCGCTGGTGGAGAAGCGCCTTCGCTATCTCATGGACACAGGTACGGTGCCCAATTACACTGTAAACAGTTTTGGCAAATTGAGCGTTCACAAACTCTTATAGAGTTTTGAAAGTGTGAATCTTTGAAGCTTGAATGTTCAGCAAAACTGCCTTGAAAATAAAAAGGCTGCGATTTGCAGCCACCTCTCTGGGCCCTGGTGATAAGAGTGCCTTCATGGGAAGTGATAACTTGCCCTGATACCGTGTGAGCCAGCACTATTGAACAGTGTGCTCATCCATGCAGAGTTGGAATACACATCTGTGCCTCATTGATATGCCACTGCTAAAAGAGAGTGTGTGTGTGTGTGTGTGAGAGAGAGAGAGAGAGAGAGAGAGTGAGAGAGAGAGATCTTTACTGTTCTACTGATTCAGTGGGGTGGGGGAGATTTGGCCAGCTAAAGCCATGTACCACATGAAACAGAGCACAGTACATGCGGGAAGGCTCCACTGACTAGATCACTGAAATTTGAGAATGCTGTCTGGTTACTGATGCTCCACAATTATATTTTTTCCCCAAAAGGGCAGGTTGAAAAAAAGATTAAAGCATATAGTTGGGATTTTGTGAACAGAATTGTTGTGGTGAGAATCCAGCTCATAATAAATATTAGATGGGTTTAAAAATACTGATTGCAGTCAGAGATGGAGGGGGGTGAGATTTACCAATATTACCTGCTTTGAAACAAATTGCAGTCTGATAATGCAAAAATTAAATAATGCTCAGTGAAAGCAAATATATTTGTGTCACACTACATGCATCTGTAAAGTTAATATAACCCTAGGGTAATGTCACTGCAATCTTAAAAGTCTGACTTTATACCAGAAAGCCATCAATTACTGAAGTTAACTAAAATCTAGGCAGACGCTGTTATTAATTTACACTGTGTAAAGGTTCAGGGCATTATGTCAAGTACATTAAATCAAGTAAAATGATGAGACGAAAAGGCAGCATGTACTCACAAATATATGCATTTTTTGTTTTCTTTCATTACCTAGCCAACCCTAGTTTTATTTTCATTTATTTATTTATTTATTTATTTATTTATTTATTTATTTATTATGAATGGATAAATAAACTAAACATGGAATAAGTCCAAACGTATTTAGAGGAAACAGTTACAGAGTCTGCTTTGATAAATATAAAACTGCAAACTATTGTATCTATTCTCCTTTGTAATTGATGTAGCTATAAATATGTTTTTCTAATATTCTTTCTTTACCTGCTGTTTTGTATAGCAAATATAAGATGGTGAATCTTATTTGCATATTTTCTCTCTGATGTATTGATTATCAGTGGGATATTAGTGGATATTGCCCTATACAGAACCCCCCCCCCCCCATCTTCTACCTTTTAAATATATTACAAATGATGGACCTGTGAGAAATGTTGGTTTAGGATATAAACTTGATTTTTCTTAATCAAATGCCCTCTAAACGTTGCAGTACGATCATCAACTCGGTAAACATATTTTCTGTCTTCTGCTAAAAATGTATTTGTTGGAACTCTATGTCTACAATTAACAGCACATCATTTGAGGTAGGTTACCTCTCAGTTTTGAAGAATGTGATCTGCTCAAACAAGATTTCATGAACCACCTCCCTCCTTTTATCAATACTGCTTGTCCTCATGTTGCAATCTCTCTGGCAATGCCAACTGATGCTTGTATCAGAAGCACTATTCGAAAAACAGCAAATGTATTGGTAACTCTTTGATATGATGTGGTCTTCTGAAGGGCAGGGAAAGTCAGTTTTGTCTTTTGCAAGTTCCTTTAAAATATCCTGTCTGTTCCACTAACCTAAGATTACATGCATTCATTGATATGCACTGAACATGATTCCTTGACTTCTGGCGTGCCTTTCTTGCAGGTACTTTCCTGCTACCAACCTCTTTACACTTATAATTATTCATTCCTATTATTAACTGGATTGGAATCTCCAGTCTCCTTGGCAACTCTATATGTAGTATTTGGGTTGAGTTTTCTTTGTTCCAAAATACATTCATAGTGTGGGCCATCATCATTATTGATATGGATATACAGGTGGGCCCCTCATATCCACCGATCCCATATCCGCTGTTTCACCTATCCACAGATCAGGAACCCTCTTACCTTCCTTTATTCTTACTTTGGGTTGGTAAAAAATCTTCTTGTTCAGGGGTGGGGGCAGGGGATAACCCTATATTTAAAATAGGTTCCCTCCTTATCCATAGTTTCAGGCATCCATGATGGGCCCAGGAACCTATCCCCTGTAAATACCAGGGCATCCTTGTACTGCTTTTCTCACAAACTCATAACACTCTAGCAATGAATTCAGTTCAGGAACAGGGTATTCAGAGTGCAATCCTATACTAAGCTGGCCTAGTAAGGCCAACATAGCAGGGCTGTATCCTAAAGCCCATTAGGAGGCAGCAGCAGCAAAGTGCAGGACAAGGGGAGGTTTTCCCCTTGCACCCACGTAAGCCCCAGTCACCCCTATGGACCTGCTTGGATCTGCACCTGCTGTTTTGCAGGCATAGACGAACATGGACAGGAATGGCCCGAATTGGGGCCACCCTGACCAGGGACAGGGTTTAGGATTTGGCACTACGGCCGTCCTGCATCAAAAACCCCATCTCTGCCCACTGCGCCACCCAGTTATACCCCTGGCACGCCTCTGCAACATGGAAGCTCTGCACCAACTGAGCGCTGCTGGCGCTCGACTGGCACAAGGCCAGCGCTGCTGACGGTCACGGCGGCACCTGAGCATCAGCACTGCTGCTTGCACTGGTCCAGCGCCATAGCACCAACACGGACGCGCTTCACAGCACGTTTGCGACAGCGTTCGGCTGGCGCAAGGGCATAGTGCCGGCGCAACGGAGGTATAGGACTGCACTGTCAGAGTCATTGCAAAATCACAAGGCAACTTATTGATGTGTATATTGTCCATAAGTATAGCAGATATGGTGTACAGTATCTGTACAGTACTTGAGCACAAATATAGAAAGGTAAAAATGGACAGAGCGATTTGAAAAAAGTAGGATTATCCCCCACATTAAAATTGTGAATCCTAACAAGCAAACACAACAGTCCTATATCCTGTAGTTGCCTCCATCCGTGGAATGAGTCAGTGTGAAAATTTCAGTAGGAGCAATTTGCTCTAGTGCATTATGCTGAGAAGTTTATATTGGGTGGGGTGCAATTGGAATATGTTACTTATTCGTGAAATCCAGAAATCTGAGAGGGAGATTAAGGAGCTGGGGTATGACATCTTATTTATGCCCCTTGACTACTAACAGTGGCTAGATCTCAGGATGACCACAGCAATACTAGCCCTTTATTCTTCCTCCCAGAGACTGACAAGTAACACGCCCCAACAAGGGCTTTTTGTATCTTTCTGTCCTTGCTCGTGTTGGCACCAGATTTCAGAATGCCCATCAAAGAGTGTGGCATCTAGACAGAAGAAATGAATGTCTTGGGTATTTCTACATGCTTTCCTATAGCTACATTGCAGGTCACAATTTCAGATCCAGATTCCTTACAGCACTCCACAAGATACCTGCATCCTGTTGCCTCTCCCTTGCATCTGGCATTCTGTGGTAGTAGCCTTCTTCCAAAACCAGGAGGTTATATATACCCTTCATGGCTTGTAACACATGGCTTCATGGACTTTTCCTCCGTAAATCTGTCCAATCTCCCTTTAAAGGCATCTAGGCCAGGTGCCATCACATCACAAGGAGTGGCAAGGAGTAGGGTACAAATATCTGAGATTTGTTCCCCTCATGGAACAAGCAACCTTTTTCAACTATGGCTTGACTGGTCATTTTGAATAGAATAGAAAACTGGTTCTGCTTCTTGTTATTCTTCCATGCTGTTGTCTTTCCCTCCTTTTCCCATAGCTCTTTATTGATTCTGGGCTTCATCCAGGATCAGATGAGCATTTCATCCAAGACTGGCACTGGTCCCATGGGATAGAATCCGTAGTTGTTGTGATCACATGGTGTTCTGCCAGAAACTGCCTGCTGGGCCTCCTTGAGGCCCCTGAGGCCCACACTAGTCTGACTGGCTTCCCCTTTAAGCAGCCTCAGAAGTAGGCAAGAGGGAGGGGGGTTCCTTTACCCACAAGTCCTCCTCTCTTCCAGCAGCCTTGCTTGGATTCACCGGCTGGCCACCCCCCTCCAGACTACCCTCATCACCGGCCAAACACCCTCCTGGTCCACCTCTTCCTCCCAGCCAGGCTGTGCTGTGCCAAATTCCCTTCCTGAAACCTTATGCCCACGCTAGGCTAATCAGCTTCCCTTCTATCCTCAAACACTCAAAACAACACCCTAGGTCCAGCTTGGCACCACAAAACCCCACCACCAAACAATAGGCAGTCAGCTTACCTAAGCCACACCTGCCTCCTCCAGTTGGTGGCTCCAAGGGTATGGCAGCCACACAACAATCCCCCAACCAAGGCACCACAGGACCCCACTCACAGTTCCAATAATCAAGTATTCCAGCCCATCCATCCAACAGTCATTCAGTCAATCCACTCAGCCACTTTCCTTCCTTCCTACACCTGCCCCCTTACTGAGTTCCTGCTTCCAACTTTATACTGAGGCAGGCCAATCTGTGTCTGTTGCTGGGCAGGCTCTAGCTCATCAGTCACACCCATCTGCACCTGTGCTAATCACCCTTCCTACCCAGAGCCTTCATCAGCCTACCTAGACTGCAGCTGTGTTCCTGCTGCAGGGGTTCTGGGATAAACCCCCCCCCCCCCCGTACTTCCTGGCTTATTTGGACAAGGGGCTACTGCTGATACCATTCCCTATCTCCTCAGGGTATCTCCTGCCTTTTCCAATACACATGGGCAAATTGTTTTTTTTTCTTTTTGCTACTTAAAAGTTCAATTTTAGCATCAATCAATCAATCAATCACTAGTATTTATATACCACTTTTCAACATGAAGTTCACAAAGCGGTTTACAGGCAAATAACATTAAAGTTAACTGGCTCCCTGTCCCAAAAGGGCTCACAATCTAAAAGAATGGAGAACACCACCAGCAACAGCCACGAGAAAGACACTGTGCTGGGGTGAAGAGGGACAATTGCTCTCATTGACCTCAAGAGAGAGATTCCAAGTTACGACTTCATTAAATATTTAATAACTATCCACAGAAGATTCTCTTTGTCACTCCTACTCGTCTTTTTGCCTCCAATTGCATTTTGATACCTGACAGTGTATGACAGAAAATAAAACACCTTCTGTATTTGTAGAGTAACTTCTTGGTTCTTAGTATAAAGCAGGGGGCTCCAAACTCTGGCCCACGGGCTGGATCCAGTGTCCCTGGTTTCCTTTCCCCAGCTGACCCAAGCTTACCATTCTGCCAGGGAGCACAGCGATAGCCCCACCTACAGTCCCCAGGTGTCCCCGCGGCCAGCCCCTTCCGCATTTGGTTGCCCCAGCAGGCCGAGCAGTCAGCGTTCTGGGCAGGCACAGCGGAGCCTTTTTACTGTTGCAGCAGTCTCCAGTTTGGAGACCGCTGGTATAAAGTGACGTCTCAGGTGCAGTGTTAGACGACCAATTAAATCCAAGGGTGCTTCATGTGAATATGTGGTCCACTTTGCACATGCCTTGTATTGGAAGCCCGTGCATGTAAAGGCTTCCTCATTTAAGATTGGTATTCCAGCTGAGCAGCCCTAGCCACAGGCTGGGGGTTCTTTTGGGGATCAGAGGAAGGCTCAGTCCGGAGTCAGGATGCAAAGGCACTTTAATTCTCTCAAGTCTAAAACAAAGCATACAAAGCAAAGCAAGACTTACAAAGTGTTATTGAGTGGGCTCACGGGGCGACGCAGTGGCGTGCTGACATTCAAAGTCGTCTCCAGGGCGAGCTGAGTTATTGCATGATTATATAGGCTAGATGCTCACTTATTAGTTAATTGGTGCTAATTGGCAAGAAATACATTGGCAGCAAATTTACACACACATACTCTGTGTGTGTGTGTGTGTAATTGTGTATGTAATTGTGTATGTGGCTAGTGCCTGGGTTCTCATCATTAAAGGCCTCAAAAGGACACACGTGAGGACAGTGATCAGGCTGATGCCACCAAAGATGCGCCCATCAGGGAGAGGTGCTGCCTAGCATGTGCAGCCTAATTGGTACAAATGAAGCATAAACATAGCCAGCGGTTCTGAGGTGGTCGTGTGTCTTATTGCCCAATTCTCATAACATGGGGCAGGTGCAGTGGCTGAGTCCAACTTCTCTTTGCTTCTCATGGGGACAGCTCAGTGCAGTGGCGTTTCTATAGGGATGGCAAAGCTCTAAGTTTTGCAAGAAGCCTTACCTTGCAGTGGAGATTACTCCTCTCCTGCACTGTTTTAGCCAATCTTGGCGTTGCTTACTGGCTACAGCAGCAAGGGAGAGGAGGGATTTACACGACAGGGTAAGGCTTCTTGCAAAACTTAGAGCTTTGCCATCCCTGTAGAAACGCCTCTGGCTCAGTGAGACACAGGCAGCTCCCAGACTCTGGAAGACACAGAAGATCACTGAACAGACACAGTTGGCACACAAACAGAGCTTCGAGTAAAGCATATAACCTATACTTCTGATTGGGAGTGGTAGAAGTTGCTGCTAACACTGTCCCCCATTTGGGGTGTTTTTGTGTAGCAGAAAAACATTACCAAGCCGGGTCCAACTTTAGTAATGATAGATGCTACCTGACCAAAAGTCTTCCTTCTCTATACCTATTAAAGACATGAAATTGCCATCCTTGTTTCATGCTAAATCTGGAAATCCTTCTATCAGCCAAGCAGATCAACCCCTTTATTTTGAGGATGAGGCTCTCATTTACTGCCAAGATCTTGTGGTCAGAGAGGGAAGCTTATGCCTTCCAAAAGGAGAGGTAGAAACAGTGTATATGGGGCTTTAATTGATTATCAGGTGGATCAGAGTTCGGCAATAAGGTTTTTCTGTGAGGTGTTAAGAACAGAGGTAATTAAAATTACTGGTGACTGATTTGCCATGGAATTTGGATCATTTTCATTTGCAAGGTGTAACTTTGTGGTTTATATTTCCAGCAACGGAAGTCTTTATATATGCTTTCCCCTCTCCCAAAGAAAGGTAATCTCATCTTGTTGAACTAAAAAATAATTTGGCACATTGCAAAGAATGAGAAAGAAGTAGTTTCACTGACATTCACAATCAGAATAAACTGATATGTTAGTGTTCACAGTGTTTATTATTGTGGCTAATATGCAATTTTTAATCAATTTAATCAACTAAAATGTTCATTTATTAATAGTTGGAAGTGAATTTTAAGTAAAGGGTTTTATTTTTTGTGACAATCTGTGGGACTGAAACGTAAAAGTCATACATGTTTCCAGTTTAAGGCACTTTGCTGCTGTCGTTCGTTACTCTTAACAGAGATTGAAAAAGAAAAAGTTAAAAATTATATTTTCTTCAAACAGTACCTTGTTGCTTTTTTAATTGTTCACATTTTCTTCTCCACAAAGTATATTTCTAAAAACTGTGTAATTCACTGGTTAAAACCCAAATTAATAAGCTAAGGGGCCAATCCTGTCCAGCACAGGAACCACGGCGCTAAATGCCCACTGCTGTATCCTATGCTGGATACAAGCAGGCTGGAGGTCTCCTCAGGGACATTCATCCCCTTACCCTGAGTAAAGCCCCAGCCTTCTTAATGAGACTTCTCAAGTCTGCACCTGCTAAAGCCAACAAGGGGGATAGGATCCAGCAGAGGCATGCCCTAGTCCCTTCACCTGTTCCGCCTTCCTGTCCACCCACCCCCATACTGCTCAGCGCTTACCTTCTCTCTGCCAGCAGCCGAGGTTCCTGCAGCAGCGTCAATGGGACAATATAAGCCTCCCCACCAGCACCACACAGGCCTCCCCATTGGCACCACTTATACGTTGGGTGACAGAAATGTGCCTTACAACATGTTTGTGGCACCCAGTACCAGTGCTGCAGTCTCAGCGCCAGCAGTAGAACAGTACAGGATCAGGCTAACCAATGAAAGTATTCTGTCGACAACTGTAATGGCTATCCATTGAAATCAATGGGATTTTCTTCCGCACAGTTTTAATGTATAAGGTTACCAGTTACAAATGGGGACAGAGTGCCTATACCTTTAACCATTGTATAGAAGAGGGAATTCTGGCAGGTGCCGCTCAACATGGAAGGATTTTAAAAGCTGCACCTGCCAAGATTCCCTCTTCTATACAATGGTTAAAGGTATAGATACTCTTTCCCCTTATGTACCTGGTAGCCCTATTAACTTAGGCAGTGTATTTTTGCCTTGTGCCGTCCTACCACGTATTTCACAGTGTGTAATAATTCGGTTAACTAGTTGTTAATTCGGTTAACTAGTTTTTAATTGTTCACATTTTCTTCTCCACAAAGTATATTTCTAAAAACTGTGTAATTCACTGGTTAAAACCCAAATTAATCAACTAAGGGGCCAATCCTATCCAGCACAGGAACCACGGCTAACTAGTTAACTAGTTGTTAACTACAACTAGTTAACTAGTTGTTTGTAACATTCTACCAGAAAATCAAAATAACTTTGCCACTCCCCTATTTCCATGTTTGTGATCTGTTAGAGACAGCCATCTTCCCATGTGCAGTATGGCAAGTTACCACCTGGTAAAGTGTGAAATGTTTTCACACATAGGACTAGGGAATTAACAGGTGGGATTTTAAAAGAAAGCCAAGGTTCATTTCATAAAACAGAGGTAATAAAGATCCACTCGTATGGCTTTGTATCAGCTATTTCTCCACAATAGCCATAAAGTAACTGGAATAAGCCTTCTCCTACCCTTGTCTAGCTATATTCATGAGAAACAAGCCTTTAAGATGGGAGAAAATCCATCCCTGTTTTTTTTCCCCTTTTTCCCTCTTCAACCAATGCTTCTGGAATTTCAGTTCTTCATCAACATGGTACCTAAACAACAGTATTTATACACTGCATGCCTCTTATAACGGGGCTAGCCAGTTTCAATCAGAATAAAAGGCAGACAGTGTATTTGGGCAAAGAACCACCTTGTAAGCGGTTCTGTATATTTAGCATGTGTTGTAGTACTGTCCTTCAACCCGGCATAGCATCTTCCCCACTGGCAGTTTGCTCGTTCTCCTTGTGTGGTGTTTTTCCTTCCAGATAGTTGGCCCTTTTTGGAACAGGGAATTATTTTATCTTATCTTTTGCTATGCAAACCGCTTTGTGAACTTTCTTTTGTGGAAAAGCGGTATATAAACGTAATAATAGTCACTAAATAGTCCTTAGTTTTTTTGTGTCTGTAATAAGCTTCAGCCATTTGCATGACTGTAAAAGTAAATTGTTTTTGTTTCATAGTGCTAAGTTTTAGAAGGCATTTCGGGATCAACTCATTTTGTCTTCGTGTGTGTGCGTGTGTGTGCGTGCATATTTCCCCTCAACCAATCACTTAAATGTACAATAAATACATTGTTTGCTAATCACCCATTAAGTACTTTTACAGTGCAATCCTATGCAGTTGTATTCAGAATTAAATACTACGTTCAATTGGGTTTACTCCTAGGTAAGTGTGCATAGGATTGCACCCTTAGTTTCCCTAATTAATTACGTCTTATTTAGACAAAGAAAAAGTTTAATATTCCATATGAAATTCCATATGATGCCATTCAGTAGAACACCTTTATGGTACCACATTAATGTGATGAAATAAAAAAGCCATATTCATGCAAAACCTGTGCTGCTGCTGCTGATTGAACATTGATTGTAAATATAATTGAATTAGCAGTGCACTAAAATAAATGTAGACTAAATATAGACAAGAGAATCTAGTGAAAGCTTCTGTAATGTTTTAGATTAATAGGCATACTGAATTCTTCACATTTTTTTATTATGTTGTCCCTAGATGAATTCAAAGTAATTGGGGTGGTTAATTTTATTTACACAGAGCCGTTCACAGCGCATTAAATAATAGAGATAATTGAACAAGAATTGTCAAGTGTGTACTGATATCAGACATATTACAGAAGGGAATGTGCATAAAACTTCATTTCTATGCAGCCATTGTTTATGGTAATTAAGTACACAGATTTATCCCTTGGTTGCCTTCCAAGCTTATGGCAACTGCTATTGTTGTGCTCCATTAATATGTAATCAGGAAATAGTTTAATTTTCTAATCTGCAGTTTGAGAATTCACTTTCTAACAACTCTTAATTACTGCATTGCCCTAATGATGCTCATGGTTATGAAAATTGAACCAATAAACTCAGTAGAAGAAGCCAGAGGGGATTATAATTCCAGAGGTGGTGCTTACTTAATAAACCTGTTATGCCTTCACCAGAGGGAGCTCAGTGTCCTTCAGAAGCATCTAATTTTATATTTCAGAATGTTATGTGTTTGCTGTACAAAGAGTTAAACCTGAGAAGCAAATAGCAGTAAGAGGAGAGTTCTGCTGTTTTGAAAAAAATCTGATTTATAGCTGAGTGCAAAATGTGTGATGGTATCACTCTTTGGGGATGTTTCAACCTATATGCTAATTTCAAGCACTCTTGTTTGGGGAATAACACAGTCTGTCCTATATTTTTATTTCCCTCTTGTTTCACTAATACTTATTGTTCCTAAAGTGTGGTGCCTTTCATGAGCTACTCTAAGTACTGATAAATGAATAATATCTAAATTAAAATGTGACAACCTCTTTGCAGCCTATTCAATGAAACATATTTATTCAGGAGTAAGTTGGACCAAGTTTGGTTGAATTACATGCATTTTTTTCCAGTATTAAGATGTACCTCATTTTTCACCAGGAATTTTGATCAGTATCCTCTTAATTCCAGTTTTTCCTGGAAGAAAAGAGATCTTATTTCTGAACTCTGCACTGCTAATTGTATACAGCTGTAACTCCATGGACAGTGCAAGCAAAAGTTAATTCTGCTGTATTCCCACTATTATCAACATCAGAACCACTATCTATGTGTAACATGATCATGTTATTAAATCCTTGTGCTTAAAATGCAGTGCGGTAAAAATGGAAGGATCAAAAATAAAGTGCCACACTGGTTAGTTAAAAAGTCAGCATTTGCCAAGAGCTGAGAGTGCTATCTGATGCTCTGCTTTTGCATAGAATAGGAAAGGTATGAGGTATCACACACAGCTGTGGAAACAGTCTGCAAATTGTTTTGTTTTTCTTCATTTAAATGGTGGTAGCCATTGTAATTTGGGGTCTCTTTAACACATTGCTTTTCTTTTTAAGAAAAGAAGTCCTGCTCTGTTTCCCCACTGCATGTGCCCAAAGTAGAGTAGGATTACCATGCCTTATCTGATGTTTCTCATCTCCTTTTCTCCCATACCCCCCACTCAACCCTTTCAATGGGTAAGCTTTCTTGTCAATAGCACTAGTTACACTGTGGACCCAACAACAAGCCATGGAAACAAGTGTTCTGCCACTGCTAATTAGCTCTTACCTGTCCTGTGGTGTAACGATCCCCAACGTTTTCTTTCCTCCAAAGACGGCAGAAAACACTTTTTAAACAATACCATGACTAATATTTGAGAATTGGACCTTAATCAACTTGGATCATTTTGAGCCCAATGAATGATCTTGGATGATTCAACATTAGTGAGACTGAGTAGGTGGGAACCTGGTTATTTCTTTAGATGGGAGACCACTGTCACTCCTTCTAGACATGGGATATAAAATACATATTCAGTGTGATACATTTAATATCATGGGAAGCCTAATCCTGAGCTGCCCAGTTCCCGGAGGAGCAGCATCCTGCTGGAGTCTCCTCATAGGAAGAGCACATTTGCCCCATCCTTCTGGGGGAAGCCCTGGCCACTGCAATGGGGCTACTTAAGTCTCCACTGGCTATTTTGCTGTGAGAGACACCAGGGCAGCCCTGTGTCAGGCAACCAAGCCTAACATGCGGGTTCAGGATGTGGTGGTGAGGGCCATGATCAATACCTTTCCCTTTCAGGGCTGCCTCTTCCCTCGCCCCACCCAGTTCAGCCCTCCCCCCCCCCACCTTGCCCCTGTCCCCAAAAGCCGCTCTGCCAGCCTGCGGTCTCATTTATCATGGTCAACAGAACAATGGCTGTTCCATGGCACTGAAGCTCTGCACCACAGGCACAGGCCCATCGCCTGTGTTGGGGCCTTCAGCAGTGCCACAAATGCGTTTTACAGAACAAACACAACACCAGAGTGAGTGGTAACAAGATTGTTACTTTTATACCCTTCAGGATTGGACCCTTATAGCGTTTTATTGATGGCAAATTTATATTAAAAAGTGTATTCAAAAAAAAGGCTATAGAAGTAGCTTGTATAATTCAATTATATTAATCTTCATTTGAAAGCAAATGTTGGTTGATTATGTGTTTCTATTTGCTCCTGCCAAAATGATACTTTTTTTCCTTCTTCAGTAAGATGGCTGGAAATGAGGATACTGAAGGACCTTATCCTTTATCTTTTATTTTCCGAAGTAATTTATTTACCAGACTATGAAGTGGTACTGCTAGTATGTTTTACATGTTTGCTTAATGTAGGCAACCTTGTTCGTGTTCGTGTGTGTGTGTGTGTGTGTGTGTGTGTGTGTGTGTGTGTGTGTGTGTTTGCATGCACACATGCTGTGATTTTCATTAATGATTGTTGTGGGTGCACACATTGGTTGTGTGTATGCAAGCACACATGCACATGCAGTGCAATAAAATGATGATTAGATGAACAGTGGAGACTAGATGTTCCCCAAATATTGGAAACAATAGTGGATGTACTTCTCCTTTTTAAATAGTTACCTCCACATCTTATAAACCCCACAGATGTCTCTTGGTTTGTCCCTATGAAATACTGTACTGTATGTTAACATTCACTATTAATATGCACTGTTAACTTTGCATGAGAGCATGCTGCAAAACATAGTAATGGAGAGCATGGTTGAAATTGGGTCATCAGATAATTGGATGACTGATTTGGGAATGCCAAGAATATTGCTTTCTTGTATCTCTCTTCTTATCTTTGCAGTAGCCAACAGCTGTGGTGGGAAGAACATGCCTAACAGCTATATTATCCAGAAGCCAGTTCCAAAATGTAATTTTCTGGGTGCAGCAGCACTATCTGGCTGACTTTTCAGACAGCTTCAGGGCTGGCTGACACCATTGTTAACCATGCTTAGGGCTGTGAAACTGCTTTTGGAGCTGTCTCAGGGTCAAGTTGCCAGCAAACTGTCTGGGGCTGCTTTATGCTCCTGGATGGTATTTCCCCCCCCCCTTCTTCCCTGTTTAAAAAAAGGAAGGTGAGAGGAAGTTCTTGCTGTCGGGTCACGAAATTAGTATGTATGCCTGTCATTTATAACAATTATGAACAACAGCCTGACCTGATTCCAGAAATTTCTCAGAGTTCTTTCTGAATTGCCCTAAAGGAATAGCCATTATAAACCAGCCTCTTCACATTGTTTCTATTTGTGGGATACATGGGACAGATAATTGGAATATATTACCAAGATTTGAATGACTGCAAATAAATACAAACCTATTTGAGAGCACAATCCTAAACTGGAGTTAGGCCGGCATAAGCTAAACCAGCAAAGTTTGGCCAGCACAAGGGCCACCATAAAGCGTGTTTGGACTATCTTGGAGTCAGGGACGATGGCTCACGTCCGTGTGCTGGCCTCCCTGACTCCGAGAGTGGTCCAAACATGCTTTACGGTGTCCCTGGTGCTAGCCAAACTTTGCTGGCTTAGCTTATGCCGGCCTAACTCAGTTTAGGATTGCGCCCTAAATGGGTTTTTAATTGAACATAAGGCAAAATCAAAGTCCCAGAATTTGCCTTTACTTGTATTTACAATTGCTTTAACACCTGTGGAATAGAGATGGGCGTTCCACATACAGTGTTCATACAAAGCAAGGGCCAATCTTAAATGTTTCAAAAGCAAGAAAATTAAATATAGATGAACATCTGTTACATATGTAGAAAGAATAGATTGTTCATACTTCAGAAATGTTCATATATTTTTAAATCATTCTCGTTTTGTAAATAGATGCCATGAGAGTTTAATATAAAATATATTGTTTCATTCAGGACAACCAACTTTTGTTGGTTTCAGGTCCCATTTTCTTAGTTATTCCTATCAATATTCAATATACAGTGTTTAAATAAGTGGGCATGGTTTAGTTACAGGAACCTTCTAAAGGAATTCATTACTGTTTAAGAGCCCAATTCTGACTCTTATTGCCGGCGGAACATTTGTACCACTGACTCTGGGTGTTATAAACGTGCTGTAAAGCATGTTTACGGCACCCAGATTGTAGGTACTGCCTGCCATTGGGGGTGTACCACTCAACACTGCACCTCAGTGCGGCAGTACAGCCTGCTGGTGGTCCAGCAGTAAGGTCTGTCAGGGCAGGGGGAGGCGGGGTGGAACTGGGTGGGAGAAGGGAGGAGAGACGCAGACCCAGCCATAGGTGGGGCCAGGAGTGGCTTCCACCACCAGATCCTGAACTCCCGTGTTGGGCTGGCCAGCTTGAAACAGGGCTGCTCCAGTCTCGGCCGGCAAAATAACCAGAGGAGACTCAAATAGCCCCATTGGGGGAATGGGGCTTTCTCTGGAGGAAGGGAACAAATGTGACTTCCCCCAGGGAGACTCACACAGCTGCTGTGGATTCTATAGGATTCAGCCATGGCTGTTTTGGCACCTTTCCTCCTCCAGGAGCCTGGCAGCTCAGGGTTGGTGCTTAGCATCACAACCTTTCTGAGCTCAGTATACAGTGTTTAAAATGATCTATTAGATCAAATAGTCTTAGGTTTGATATCAATCTAGCCAGGGACTTGCCCCCATGGACAAGTGGCCATTGCTCAGTCTCCATTCCCTATCTGTAAACTGGGCATAAGTGACTTACATTATTGAGTTCTGCTTGAAGTAAGGAACTACTGT
>JAJKFI010000054.1:4989217-5006717 GCA_029204185.1 Lerista edwardsae | reverse complement strand
CTTCACAGAGAAGCAGTCTGAAACTTTAAATGAATGTGTTAAGAGTTCTTTCATTGGCTCTTTCTCATCTTCATGGAATCTGTTGACTTTTTGGAGTTAACATACTGAAATAAGGAAAGTAAGCAAACTAAAGATACTGTTGTGTTTGATATTGTGTGTATTTTTGTCCCTTGAACTTCATCTATTATAAAGGAGGTCATTTTCAATTATATATTATAAAGGAAGTCAAATTTTCAACATATCCAGAATATCCTTGGCAGACTATTAAAATTAAGGTTTTGGTGTTTCCTTTTTAGTAACCAGATTTTTTATCATTGTCATAGGGAAGAAACCAGCATTTTAAACTATTCTCATCCTGCCATCTTCAGTGAGGGAGATCTCCTCACTCCCATCTGCATTTAGTTCAATCATCAGTGTATCTATCATATGTATCTAGCTTTTGGTGAACTCTCAGGCTCAGCAAAACGCTATGAAAGGGAAGCCGGGGAACAGGCTGCACAGTAATTCAAATCTCATCCCAAATGCAGTCCCAAGGATGAAGGATGATTCCATCCTTTGCATGCAGTTTCCATGTGGAACTTGCTTTCCCTAATTTACCTTTGAATATTCTGGACATTTGTGATAGAGTGGAACAATTTTGTCTGCACTCGGATGAATTTGTATGGCCACAGCAGCTAAATCATTAGCCTGGCGATACCCATGTGAATTTAAGGTTATCAAATAAATGAAAATCCAAAGAGACCATGGTTCATACAGGACTGGTAGTAGGTGCTTCAGTAGAAGTTGACAGAGATGTGAATTACAATCTTTATGTGCAGGAATATGTGTTTTACTTTTTCATCCATATAGGATAATGTATGGAGTTGTGACAGGATATCCCATAGTCCCCTTGCTGCTTTGCTTTCTAAAGGAGAAACAATAATACTGTCTATGGAGTAGGTCCTCCTATGGGAATTATCAGCTGACCAAGCACTTCACCTAATGTATACATGATAAACAGACATACAGTACTTTTTCAGAATGTTACTCACTTCATAACACCTTTACTTCCCCTCCCCAATAGCGCTGCTTTATTGCAATCCTCTATATCAGTGCTTCTATAACTTCTATAACTTATAACTTATAGTGCTTATAGATATCAGTATCTATAACTTTTTAGACTGGGACTCACTTTTAGAATGACACTTATGTCAGGAACCACCAGAAGTGATGTCATGGCCAGAACTGACACAATCAAGCAGGAAGCACCGTCATTGTGACATCATAAAACGATGTTCCTAGAATGCAAACTGGCGCGCTTGGACTGCAGCAATTGCACGACCATGAAACATCCTTGACAGAAAGCAAGATTAGGAGAAAAGATTATGTAAAAGCACTGAACTAAAAACAATTTAAAAAAACTCACTTGAAAATTCAAACTGTTAACACTCACAAAAGGAATATAGCAAGAGTAAGGTCTTACAAGATAGCTGCTCCCAGTTATCCACAACCCACCTCACATCAGGTCACAGCCCACCAAGTGGGTCCCGACCCACAGTTTGAGAAACTACTCTGTGTCACTGTTCTATTCAACAGCCTGCCTTGTCCCATAAGATGTCTGGTACTGATGTAGCAATTTTGCATGCAATTGAGCTAAGGCTCAGCAGGTTTTAATCTGTGATGGCACTTCAACATTTGTGTGTGCGTGTGTGTGTTAAATGGCCATCCAGAATGCAGAAGTTGCAATATTAGGTTTCATATCCTGTTGCTCTGTATGTTTTTTATTAAATAGAAAGACAGAATGTAAATCAACTCATGGTGAGAAAAGAAATTAACACAACAGCTGATTAAAGTTCATGCGAGTATATGTCAGAAACAGCATGCACAGTCCCCCCCCCCAATACAAATTATTGGGAGAGAATGGTTAGAGACTTGTTGAACTCAAACCCTTGTTGAAAGCTTCCACATCTAAGTTGAGCAGTGGTTAACAGTGAGATCCTGTTGAGCAGTGGGTCTCAAACTGGGACCCACTTTTTAGAATGGCAATTTGTCCAGAACCTACCAGAAGTGATATCATGGCTAGAAGTGCCATCATTGTGACACCAGAGCCTGCTGGTTTCCTGAGAATGCAGCCATCAGTTGGGTTGTTTCTCAGTCATTTTCCAATAGCAAAATGGGTCAGAAAGAAAATGCCTATTTACAACCTTGACACAAGCAAACCAACCACATACCCCTCTCCCTTTCCAGCATCCCATCTTCTCATATTTTTAATCTGGCTGCCCGAATTGCTTCGCAACCCATTTGAAAATGGCTCGTGACCCACTGGTGGGTCTTGATCCACAATTTGGGAACCACTACTGTAGAGAATTGAAAAACCTGCTGCTCTAAACAAAGAAACACCATTTCTTTAAAAATACGGTCATTAAATTGCTGTTAAATCGCATGCATAACTGAGCCCTGTTTGGAAAACATTTCAGGGTGTTGCAGTAGCCACAGCTTCAAGGCTAGGAAAGGCAAAGTTGTGATTGCCTATTGCAGTTCTATTGCCCTGTCCGCAATTGTTGGAGTGTTTGCTCTGGGTGCTGAACAGGCAAAACAAGATTTGAATTCTGCCAGTGTGTTGCCCGCTCTGCTGCCCAACCGTCTCCCTACCTAACCTGACCAGGGTGATCAGTGGTATGCTTTTGATGCTGTTATTTTTTATTATTATTATTCAATGGTTGTTAGCTGTCTTCCATGCCATGGCAACAAGGGAAAGCGTGGGACAAATACATATATAAAATCTCGGGCATGGCTTTGTAGTCTTCAAGGTTGGGTGGCTGTTCATGCCAAGGCTGCCTGGCTGAGATCACCTCAGAAGTTCATGGCAACCAATATCTGCTTCTATGAAATACAGGATACATGTTATATGTGGTGTTTCTTGGTGGGCAGATTGATAATGATCTAATTGTGGGGGAGATTAGCGTCACTAATTCGTCACCGGCAGATCACTAGTTGATAGGGTTTAGATTTATCAAAACTCCTTTCCTGTACAGGAATGTGAATCTATTCAGAAGTTATACTCCTGCTGGTTTTATAGGTCCAGTTGGATTTCTGATGGCTCTGCGGAATTTTCTTCACTGGGACTGGTGATTCTCGTGTGGCCCTTGTTGAGCTCTGGAATGGGAAAATGATTTTGGGTCATTGATACAATCATACCTAACCGTAGCACTAAAGCAGTTTCCTATTTTTTTTGGGGGGGGGGGGGAAATGAAGCATTTGGGCAGACATCTGGTGTGATGGTAGACAAAGGCTTGCAATGAATCTGGTCTAACATTAACCAGATTCGAACACTGAATCTGGCCAATGAATCAGGTCGAACACTAAGCCTGGTTCAGAGACTTGAACCTGTTTCAGCAATGGCAGTGGCGTTCCTGATGGGGGTCACCTGGAGGGGGTCACCCTGCACTTGCTGCCACCACCACCCCGGAGGCCCTCTGCAGGCTGCAGAGGCTGAGGGCTCTCCACCTCTCAGAAAGCTGAAAAGCCAGAAGTGACTATTTTCAACCCTCAGAGGGTTTTCTGAGGCATTTTGGAGGCTGAAAATCGTCACTTCCTGCCTGGCATCCCACAGGATTCAGTTTTGTCCTCCAATCTGTTCATCGTCTATCAGGGGTCTCCAAACTAGGGCCGGGGGTGGGGACACAAGATTTCATCCAGCCTGCAGCAACTTGTTTTTTGTCAGAGAATTGGCTAACAATTGACATTTTTACTCATCATATATCATTTTTCAGTTTAAGCACTTTTTTTGTACTTGTAGCATCTCTCTTTAGTTCTGAATCATATCAGGGATGTGCGGTCTGGGGAGGCAGAGGCGCCGGAGCCTCACCTGATCTCCCAGACCTGGACATAGTGGAGATGCCTCCGGTCGCATCTGGAAGCACGTCCCTGAATCATGCCGATTACAAAACCTATCCTTAAAACGTATTTATTTATTTAAATTTCATTCATTCTTTTATAAAACGGTTTTTTCAGCCTATAAAAATGTGTAAAGTATACTATATGGCCCTTGTACTAAAACGTTGGGAGACCACTTGTTGTTGTTGTTGTTGTTCAGTCGCTAAGTCGTGTCCGACTCAGGCCTCCCTGTCCTCCACTAGCTTCCGGAGTTCGCCCAATTTCATATTCATTGCTTCGGTGACACTATCTAACCATCTCATCCTCTGTCGCCCCCTTCTCCTTTTGCCTTCAATCTTTCCCAGCATGAGGGTCTTTTCTAAAGAGTCCTCTCTTCTCATCAGGTGGCCAAAGTATTGGAGCTTCAGCTTCAGCATTTGTCCTTCCAGGGAGCAATCAGGCTTGACTTCCTGGAGGATTGACCGATTGGATCTCCTTGCAGACTCTCAAGGGGACTTCTCCAACACCATAATTCAAAAGCATCGATTCTTCGACGCTCTGCCTTTCTTATGGTCCAGCTCTCACAGCCATACATGGCTACTGGGAAAACCATCGCTTTGACTATGCGAACCTTTGTTGGCAGGGTGATGTCTCGGCTTTTGATTAAGCTATCTAGGTTCACCATAGCTTTCTTCCCAAGAAGTAAACGTCTTTTAATTTCATGGCTGCAGTCACCATCTGCGGTGATCTTGGAGCCCAGGAAAATAAAGTCTGTCACTGCTTCCATTTCTTCCCCTCCTATTTGCCAGGAAGTGATGGGAGTGGTTGCCATGATCTTAGTCTTTTTAATGTTGAGCTTCAAACCAATTTTGGCACTTTCCTCTTTCACCCTCATCAAAAGGTTCTTTAGGTCTTCCTCACTTTCTGCCAGTAAAGTGGTATCGTCTGCATATCTGAGGTTGTTGATGTTTCTCCCAGCAATCTTGATTCCAGCTTGTGAGTCATCCAGCCCTGCCTTCCTCATGATGTACTCTGCGTATAAGTTAAATAAGCAGGGTGACAATATACAGCCTTGTCGTACTCCTTTCCCAATTTTAAACCAGTCGGTTGTTCCATGTCCAGTTCTAACTGTTGCTTCCTGACCCGCATAAAGGTTTCTCAGAAGGCAGGTCAGGAGACCACTGAGCTATATTAAATCACTGGGTTGAGGTTATCATAAGGTTGGAGTAAGGCATGATTAAAATGCGGATGACCTCCAGCTCCATACCTATTCTGTCTGGTATTAGGGAGGCTGTGCATGTAGCTGGTACTGGCCTGGCTGAGGGTGAACAAGTTAAAATTAAATCTGGACAATCTAGAGATCTGTGACCCAGGTGATGGATTGTCACCCTGTTCTGTATGGGATTGCACATCCCTTGAAGGAGCAGGTGCACAATTTTGGAGTGCTTTTGGGTCCAATTCTGCATCTGGATGCCCTGGTGTCAGCTGTAGCCCATCCTGTTTTTGCCCAGTTTAGACTGGTGTGCAAACTGCATCCTTTCTTGAATCAGTGAGACATGACCATTGTTCTGGTAAGTTGTGCAGCTGGGCAGTTCAAAGCAGACGTCCACACAATTCAGTGCTTGGCTGAAATGGAAGTTGGCAATGGCATATGATGCCAAATGCCATGCCACCATGCAGCAACTGAAGGGGTCTGCACAGTAGCACAGACCCCTTAGGGGGAATATAGGACATTATGATTGTCCATACACTAGTTAATCAGATTTGAATTACCATAGCACAATCTACACAGGGGTATCCTTGATGACCATTCAGAAACTTCAGCTAGTGTGGAGCGCTACAGTGCGATGGTTTGCCAGCATAAGGCATAGGGATCAGATGACAGCTCTGCTTTGTCACCTGCATTGGTTGCCAGTCTGTTTCCAGCTGCAAGTCAAGGTGTACAGTATATTTTTGCCCTTTTAACACTCTAACTGGCTTGGGACCAGAATGATTGAAGGACTGCCCTCCCCATGAAACTGCCCACTCCCTTAGATCAACTGAAAGTACTTCCTTGTGTGTCTCAAATGTTATTGAAAACATTCCTGTTCTGTTTAGCCTTTGGGGGTATAGGTTTATGTTGATCTATTCCGTCTCTTCTTAGTTAGGCTTTGTTTGTCTGTTCCAGTGTTGTATACAGTTTAACGTGGGATAGCTGGTTCTTGATTAATTTATTTTATTTTTATGTACATATTGTGCTTTTTAATATGTGTGGAGCCTTTTTGAGCACCCCCTTAAAAGAGGATAAAGGAGGGATACAAATATTTTTTTTAAGCATTTTTCATTAATCATTATGACTAAATCCCATTCTTCTATTGTAACACTTTAGTTATATTTTACAGGAACCATCTGTGGAAAGCACTAGCATATATACATTTTTAAAAATGTGTTTTCCTTCAGGAGATCATTCAGATTGGAAAAAAATGAATATTTCGCTTGCATGTTTTGCATAAAAGACATGGCAAGTTAGCAATTGATTTTAAAATAGCTTAATTGAGTTTGAGGGAGGGGGAGGTCATTTAATTGGCCCATTGAAATGTTAACAGAAACTGATAGGGCACAGAATAGACTTTAATGGTTGTAGTGTAGCACTAATGTCTGCATTCACTTGCAAAACTGTTAATTAGGGCATTTGGTAGTTCATTTGCTTGGGTATTGATGGGCTTAGTTCAGTAAGAGAAATCCGTCTTGGATGTAGAATTACATGGGAAAGGAAAGCATAACATACATGTTGAACACTAATGAATAACAAGATAAATAGCAAATGAAATGTGTATTGCTTATTTTAATTCACCCAAAGGGAGAATTAGTTCATTTACAGTTACAATTTTCTAAGTATCTGAAATCCCTAAGTATAGTTGAAGGAAGAGACATGCTTTAGTTCACACTGTGGAACAGGAATCCAAATTTAACATGCTTAGATAAGTGTTTACCTTTTATTTACAATAAAACTTTTTTTTAAAAATATACCATAAAAGTTAACGTGATCACTAGTTAAAAAAAATCAAAATATCATTTTTGTGCAGATAAAGCATATAATACTAATGTCTAAAAAACAGGACTTAAAACAGGATTTTTAATTTGTTTGTTTCTAAGTTGGAATAGTTTGGCAGCATTGGACTTCTGGCCACCGCCATTTTAGTACTTTACCCTTACTTAAGAATCAAATTATCCTTGAACTGGCCACGTGTAGATTCTACCGCAGCTGCCATGATAATACATAATATTGTGTATACTTACTGATGTAAGAACATCATAATAAACTCCTGGAAAATCGCTGTTTTTTACGCAGTTGGTGCTGTTTTCATTTTTATTTAAGCCAGCTTGGGCATGCCATTGCAGGGAAAGACTGGGTTTATATAAATAATTATTAAAAGTGGAAATATAAAACAACAAAGGTTCTGCTGTCCAAATTACTGTTCTGTATCTCCAATAGTACTCAGTTTACCACACGTTATGTAAAAGGAACTATAAGCCCAATAGCCCATTGTATAAGTAAGGAGTATAAAATAATCTGTTGCTTCCCTGTGTTCAGAATTTTTTATTCTTATCTACTCAGTTGTATCTGCTCAGCCCTGCATATTTCCATGTGGATAACAGCAATTTTCTTAACTACAAAGGTTCTTGTAAAGAGACCTAACGTTCAGCTTCATTTACTTGTATATATTTGAGAAACTACTTATGAGGGATCACAAATATGTTCACAGGAGCTATCTAGTTGTGCAAGTTTAATCAGAGTCCCAGAACATTTTCTTTGTGACTGTATGCAAATGTATTTACATAGGAATAGGTCTTGGGCCCTTTAAAGAAGGCAACAAAGTTGAAACTGAGGCTAACAAATGAAGGTTTCTCTAAATCCATTGGATAATAGAGGCAGTGTTAAGGCTAACCACAGTGTTGAACTAAACAGAGGGATTACTCCTGGGTTTTGCATCAGTTGTTTTCTGCCGGGTGGCCTCACTTGTCAAAAAAAAGTTTAACCGGAGAACATTCACATGGCACATTGAGAAAAGAAGTATGCGTAATTCCATCAAAGCTGAGAAATCAGTCATTAATTTATTCTAACCTCCAATTGTTGGTCATTTGAGAAACATCTGGCCTCTAAGTCATAGGAATCTCAACATAAGTACAATGTGGACTCTGCCAAAGATGTAAGTTTGGTGTAACTGAGGGTGCTATGTATAGCGTGTATGTGTGTGTCTGTTTGGAGGATGCTATGTGAAACATGCATGCATGGTTGTGTGTTACATATGTTCACGCTTACTTTTTTCAACTTTCAAAAACCTTTGTTTAATTTATTCTGGAAATTAGATTATTGTTCATTTGTATTTTAGGAAACGTTCTGTCATTTGAAAGAGTACTATTTTCATGGTTGGTTAACAGGTAGATATTTAGCAATCTGGTACCTTGTAAGTCAGAAACAGTTTCTAATGAAGTTGACATTTGAGATAGAAAATATATAAAAGCTTTTTGAAAAGACATACCCTATTTTCCATATGGCTAAGTAATTGTTATGATATTTGTTTTAAAGCTGGACTTAGACACTCCTGACTGCCTTCTAATTTGATATGGCACGTCCAGACAATTCGTATTCCAAAAACTTTGGTAGGAGAATGCAGTGAAGGAGATCAATAATTTTGCAGCCATAAGCACATCACAAAGTAAAGCAAGTAATTCAGTCATTTTACTGCAGAGAGTTGAAGAGAGACCAGTTAATTTGAATTTGTAATGGGTTTGAATGTGGCAAAAGAATAACAGTCTGTTTTGGAACAGGCTGCAACACGAACTCATGAAAGTAGCAGAATCTGTATTTGCTCTTAGACAACACTAGGGCAAATGTGCAGCTTTTGATTTAGTGATATTCTGCTTTTAGTATATAAAACTACAACACCACAACTAAAACTAAAACTGTAGTATATAACTACAACACCACAACATAATGTTTGATGACCCCCCAGTTTAACTATCAACTTCTACAAAAATTATAATTTCTAGTAAGTAATTTCTAGTAAGTAAATAATAAGACTAATAAAAATAGGAGAGTCACATTTCTTCTTAAATATCACTCCATGGTAATACACTATGAAACAAGCTTCCTGATCAACTCATTCATTGATTGATTTTTGGTTTTGGAACCCCAATTCTAAACACCTTTACTTGGAAGTAAGTAACTATAATGATGAAAATTCTTAACATAGGGTTACAATCCTGATGTCTTAATCCAAACTCATGTGGCACAATTCTTCACTGCATGCACATGAAAGAATTTTCATGGGGCATACAAAATTTCCCATTTCTGCATCCGTCTCCATTTGACCTGCACACATGGGCATCTGCACATTCATAGTTACAGGGAATGGGAGACCTGTTTGAGTGGAGGGCTTGCCATAGGATACATGTTCAGGCCCCCGTTTCTCCCTTCCAGCCTTGTACTCTGAATGCCCATGTGCACACACTGAAGTGGGATGGTTCCCTCAGTTAAAGCAACTTGCACTTGAAACAAGTTGAGCTTCTTTTCCTCAATAAATTTTGACTTGTACCATTTTGCCACACACACATTGATCTGGGCCAAACAGTGGGTTGTCACTTAACTCCATCCGTTCATGGTAGGATATTCAAGGAAGGACCCCTTCCAGAAGCACAACTCTTCTTTGGCAAACTGAAGGAGCTTTTGTCGATTGGCCACAAGAGACAACCAATTAAACACATGAGAATGTGTTTCAAGGTGACAAGAATACGGACAGGTTATTCTTCCTTAATGAGACCAGACATGTCACCACTACTGGAACCCCTTTTAAAATCTTCTGTGTTTGGTTATATCTCCACCTACTAAATAAAAGTAGGCAACTCAGTAAATTATATTGCTTTCCTATTACAAAGATTACACTGGGCTGTAAAACACCATTCTGGTGCTGCTTTTAGCCTGATTGACCATCTGAAGTCTACTGTGGCCATAGTTTGCATTTAAAATACATGAGGGTGTATTGATGTGATGTAAACAATATGTATAATGTAAAAGAGAGAGAGGGAAATATGAGGAGGATTTGCTAAAGTAATGTTTAAATTTGTTTAAACCATCATTTCAGAAACACTGATGTCAAAAATACTGTTATATTAGGATAGTGGAGATGAGAGGAAAAAAATCACTTTAAACAGCTTGCGAAATATAATGTTTGAAATGGTGCTTTGAGAATGTGCAGATTGTGACTTGCATAGTGCCTCTTTCCAGCTTCCTGGAAAATGAGCTGTTGACATTCTTTTGGGTCATCATCTAGGATAGGAGGGCACCCACAAGGATTTAGCAGATAAATTTTTTCCGAAAAGACCTTTATCTATTTCAGTACAACTTGGAAACATTCATGTCAAATAGCAGCATTAATGTAACCCTTTTAGTTGTTCAAAGTGAGCCTTCTGTTAAAAAAAAATCAAATGACAAGAGTAATAACTTCTTTAGGTCTTCTAAGAGGTAATTCGTTATTTACATAATTCTTAGTTTAAACCAATCTTTTCTTCAAGAGTCTCCAAAGCAGAATTGGGATCTTATTCAGCAAAAGATTTAGTTTTGAATCCTAATGAACTGGATTCCTCATTTGTTGTAAACAGTGGAATTGAAATTAATTTTTTTATGTTCTCAGTGTAAAGGGCACTGTATTCAAGATTTTGTTGTTGTTGTTTCATGTACAACTGTTTTGGCACATTGGAGTTCATTTTTTTTCCCCTGTAGACGCTTGACCAGATGAATGCTGACAAGACACGGGCTACATATCTGTATAGGCAATTATTATATAAATAGAGGGGAAAAAAACTTTTTGACTTGAACTAGAGTGATACTATATAGGCTGAATGTGCAGCAAAGGTTCCCACAATGCACTGTGAAAACCTAGGCTAACAAACACCCTGCTGCGTTGAAAACCCCCAAAAAAAGACAAAAGCACAATGAAATAGAAAGCTTACCACCGGTAGCTTTCAAAACGACAAACTAGGCAAACTATACATCTCCACCACTCCAATTTTGTCAGAATGCTAATGAGCTTGCTCTGATCTTTACTCGGCTTCCCGTGTTTTCTACATCTTCAAGGACCACATGGCGCTAGCAAAATAAAGACAACTAAATGAGAATTTCGAATGCTTTTTGTGCAAGGACCTGGTGCCTTTCAGCTAACGCCCTCGTTGAATATTCTCAACTTAAAAGAGTACAACAGGGGGTTGGGTATGAACTTTTTAGCGAGGGGAAATTTGTATAAAAGTAAATTAGTGTGATGAGGAAAATATGAGAGAAATTTCTGATTAATTTCCACTCCATAATATCAATGACACCTTCAGCCCCACTCATACTCTTCTAACAAGAGATGCTGATAAAAGATGAATGATTCTGTGCTGCTCATGGTGAATGTTTAGTGGTTTTTTAATAGCAGTATTCTACATAAAAGGCACCAGGAAGTCCTCTGCATTAGCAGTTGAGATCACTAGTTAATAGGATGATGTCTTTTAGCTTTTGTCACAAGATTATTTGAAAGGAGGGTTTCTGTTCTCATCGTGGTATAGTTTGGAGTGCTTGTTGAGTACAAGTGCTAAAATACAGGTTTCTCACTATTGTTTTTCCATGTACAGCAAAAGCCTTTTAATGCAACATCCTTTTTTAACCAGGTGATTTAAAAAAAATCTCTTATCTTCCACCTTCTAGCTGTCCTAATCACTTGAAGTGTTTTACTTTTCAATAGGACCCTGATGACGTATATGTGGATAGATTTATGATCAAAAATAAATCCTTAAATATGTCACCTATATACTCACAGAAAGCTGTATTTACTACAATGTGTCTAAAAGGGCTTATTTGACAGTCGATCAAACCTACTTCAAATTTGTGATGGGTCAAAAGGAAGCACTTACTCAAAACCATCCTTGGCTTTCAAATGTAATTCTAATTCTAAAATCTAATAGCAAATTAGCAAAGCTAGTGATATAAGTTCATATAAGTTGAACGACAGCCTATTCATTTTGGGAATAGCATCCAAAATCCTTTTCCCTGTTTATAGTAAAAGTATGTATATTAATACTATAGGTATATGTGTTCAGTTTCACATCTATGAGTAATTATGTGCTTTTACACTTCTATTTTGTACATAAACATTCTTGAGTGTTGCCACCATTTTCTGATTTAGGGCACAATTCTGGAACTCTGCTAACTTCAGAAGCAACAAAAAGTCTTGTAGCACCTTTGAGAATGTTTTTGTAGCAGACACTTTTATAGGACTAGTCTCTACTTTGTCAGATTCAGGCTCCAGTACATGTAATGACAGTCTTGACTATGGTAAATGTGTTACAGCCCATTCCTAAATCCTTTGGCACCCAGAGGAACAGTTCCTGTATCCTGACCACTATATCCTGTGGCCATTGCCAGCGTAAGGAAGCGGTCACTCCTTTACCCCAGGTCACGCCTCTGCTGGGCAAATGGGTTTCCTTGGTCTCTGCCCATGTTTGAGCAGATGCAGAGCTGAGGAGACCTGTGCCAGACTGCCTGGCTTGGGGGAGGGTAGATTAGGCAGTAAAGGCTGCCGCCGTCCCTGCTCCCCTCGCAGGCCTGATCCTGCCCTCTTTCTGTCCTGTTCCACCCACTCCCCTTGCCCTGAGAATACTCACCACTGGCCGGTATTGCAGGAGCACCAGCCAGCCATCTTCACATCACTGAGGCTCATCTTGCTCTCTGGGTGCTGTGAACATGCTTTATGGCACATTTGTGTCATCTAGAGCCAGCAGTACATTCGTACCACTGGCAATAACGATTGCCTATGGCACCCAGGATTGGACTCTCAGTCTTTAAGGCTTTTTGCTGTGTTTGCTGGAGCAGACCAATGTGGCTACCACTCTGGAAACTGCTAACTCCATTTCTCTTGAAGCAGTTCCCCCAGTTTCTACCCACGGATATTCCATGCCCAGACTAGGTTATACAGTATGCACGAAATACAACCTAATCTACAGCCAAATTTAAACTGGTTTACTGGTTTTGGGCTCTATCAGAACTAAATCAGCAATAGATTGTCCTGCTGTGGGAAGTGTGGCAATTATATCAATAACATGTCCAGCTTCCATCTGAGAATGATGTATTGGCAAATCACATTGCTGTAGTGTCTGCATTGTAGTGGGCTGCTTTTGATATGCAGAGCCCTAACATCCCCATGCCCTGCTTAATCTCTGTAGTTCACCAAGAGCAGCTTTTGACACCTTGATGTATCAGATAGAAGTGGGGAGAGAATACAGAGAAGTATTCAATGCCCCTTATCCATATTTGGAGCTATTCTATTTTATGGTCTGAAAACCTCGACCTTGAATATCTTCTAAAGGCAATGTATTTTGACATAGTTATGGATTTAGTGACGACAACTAAGAAGGAGGTTTCTGTTTTTGTGCCGTTCTTTGCAATTTCTGGGTGTTTCACCCCACTGTTATCATTTGGCAAAATAAAATCAAGCACTTAGGTTGAAATTTAAATGTAACTCTGACTCGTGTGAAAATGCTTTCACATGTGTAAGGATGCCATTTCAGTAGCTAATGGAGAATGCATCTCCTTGGATACAAAAGGGCCATTGCCCAAGCAGAAAGTATTTCCACTTAGGCAGGAGCACCCTCCAATTTGTATCAGTCTCCACTTCCACTCCATCAACCTTCCCATGCCATCTAATGGGCGGCTTTTAGGGCAGTGCCGTGGGCTGCAGAAGAATGCGAGATAGGAAAACCTCATTCGGTGGGAGGGACTCAAGGAAGGTAGGATCTAAGCCAGCGGTTTCGAAACTTTTTCAACTGGCAGCTCCCTTGACCTACCGGGCCATTGGCCGCAGATCTCCATTAGGGGTACAATCCTATACATTGTATAGGGCAGCAGGTTTTTCACAAGGATTCTGTGGCTTCTGCAGCTCTTTGGGGAGCTATGGCTCACAGTTTGCAAACCACGGACCTAAGCCAATACTCGTTAATATCTTAGAAACTACCAGAAGAAACATGAAACACAGTGCAATCCTACACTGCGATGGAACAGGCAGTTTGTTTGTGCCCTTGCATGCAGGGGGACACCAGCCTCCCCTATGGACACCTCGGATCTGCACCTGCTAAATAGCAGGCGCAGATCCGAGGAGACCATGTGGCCCAAATCAGGACCATGCGGCCTAGGGAACAGGTTTAGGATTCGGTCATAAAACCGAATCCCAGACCCGTCCCTGGGCCAACATGCCTGCCAGCCCGCCCCCCCCCCCCCCAGAAATCCCCACCCATCCCTCCCTCCTGCCCGGCTTGTCATGCCACTGTGCCAGCTGGGCTCAGCTGATGCAGAGAATGCGCAGCACCAGTCTCAGTGCATTAGCACCGACACAAGCATCCCACTCAGCGCCCCCACATCAGCGCTAATGACATAGTGTTGACACTACCATGTAGCTTCAACACTATAGGGCTCTTGGGATTGCGCCTTTATACTTGTAAAGTCACATGTTATAACGGTCTTCCATATTAAAAAACCCCTGCATGTGAAATGCTAGCATGTTAGTGAGAAGGCAGAGCTAAAGCTAACTGCTTTATTGTGCAGTTATAATGTTCGTAATTGAATAAAACAGTTTTCTCTTTGTTGAGTAGAACATTGTGCAGTCAAGATAAAGAACGCATTATGGAATTTAAAATAGAGTCCTTTGTGTTCCAATTTTCCTCAGTCTTCCTGGTTCCTTCTTCCAAATTTCCTTTATTTTCCAAGTTTTATAAAATGTCATTTATAGGGGAAATGTGTTGTTTTTCAATAAAATTACATGCTTCATGCTATTGCAGTATTTGCCATGTCATAAATGACTTGCACAGTATTATCTAGCTTTTACTGTATGTTAGCTGTGTTTCCCCTATTAGTTTACTGGAGTTTCCTTTTATTTATTGATTGATTTGATTTGATTTGATTTTTATCCCACCTTTCTGCCCGAAGGCACCCAAGGCGGCTTAAAAGACAATACAATACAATTAAAACAATGATTAAAAACAATATTAAAAACAGTTAAAAATTTAACTGTTCGGTCTTATTCAGAACTGAAACAATACAATTAGCACCACAACGTTTATAAACCCACACCTCCCAAATCATGGGTTTCTCAGGGATAGGTGGACCTTTTCCAAGAGACTCCTGACCATTAAGATGTTTGTACTAGAGCAGCCATTTTTATCCACTGTGCTGTGGCACATTGGTGTGCCGTGACTGGTCCTCAGGTGTGTGCCACAGGAATTTGGGAGAGAGTCATTAGTAGGGGCATCAGGGGATGTTAGCCCCCCACTGGCAGCACAGTGTGCCTTGTCAAAAAAAGTCTTATTCAAGAACTTATATGAGGAAAGGAACCAAGAAGTGCTATTACGAACTTCTGAGGTTCCAGACCATGTTCCATACGATTTTGATCTCTCTGATGCTTTGCCCTCACCAGAGCCGGAGCAGGCTTTGACTGCACTTGAGGCCGGGTGGTGACAAAAGAAGTCACCGCACCCTCCAGGCAGCCTTGCCACACCCCCTGCTTCCAGAATCGCTTCATTTTGGAGCAGTTTGCAGGTGAGGGCGGGGGGGGGTCTAGCTCCTTCAGCGGCGCCAGCAGCAGGCCCATCACCACACTGCATGGGCTCAGCACCTCTTGCACTCGCCTGTGGAGAGCATTATCAAAGATAGAAAGAAAAGAAATTAAAAGCTGGTGAACACTAAAACCTAAAGATCCCCCAGGACTTAATGGAGAAGTTGGTGGTGGCTGACAGCGCTTCACTCCTAAACTCCTAACAAAACCTCCCCCACCATTCACATCACAACTGACCTATGGTTGTTGCACAAGCAAGCGAGCAAGGATGTGCAGCTGCAGGGAACTTTCGGCACCTTGCAAAACCAGCTGCTGCAATGAAAACTCCCCCTCCCCTCCACGGCTAAGCAATATTCGTCTATGGCCAAGACTCCTCTCCCTCCCTTGCTCAGAGCCAGAACTCAGACCACTCTTTCATCCAGTCAGGTTCCGAACGTTCAAAGATGGACAAGACAACTCCGCTCCACCACCCTCACCCTTCAGTTGACTGAAGGTGTTTGTTTGGAGGCTGTGCTATGACCTATGGCTGTTACACAAGCAAGCGAGCGAGCAAGTGCGGCTGGAGGGGACTTTCGGCGCCTTGCATAACAAAGTAATGAAGCGTGCGCAATGATTCGAGTTGCCAAAATTGCTGACTAATTGAGAGTCAGTGGCCAAATTAGTGAGTCAGAGTGGGAGTTAATGACATACATGACTTGATTCAGACGAGTCAGGCCAAAACATCATAACTCAAGTTAAAGTCACGAGTCTTTTTCACAACACTGGTTATGGGTTTTGGGAATGCGGAAAGGAAAGTGTCAATTTCAGTTGGTATGAAATCAAGAAGGTGGGTTACCCCCTTTAACATTGCTGACAATGGGATAGGAGAATGAGAGATGGTTTGAGAAGTTGATCACATGACTAGGATCAAGGTGTTTGTTTGGAGGCTGTGCTATGAATTGAGTAGGAACTTGCCTATTTTATCTCTTCCTTCTTAGGAGCCCTGGCTGGTAGTTCATCTCTCTGGTGTAGTATGCTTTTAAGCCTGTAGCTTTGGTAGTTTTTTAGGCACTCTATTTTAGGGGGAGTATACTTTTAACCTTCATTTTAGTAGATTTTAGCCTTCTATTTTAGGGGTTACATTATGTCCTATGCAAACTTCAGGTTTAAGCTTTTAATTTATTTCTGTCTTTGATAATTTATTTCTGTCTTTGTGCCTTCGGGCACAATAAGGCGGGGTAAAAATCCAATAATAAATAAATAAATAAATAAATAATACCCTCACAGGTGAGAGTGAAACATCAGGGAGATCAACATTGTATGGAACGTGGTCTAGAACCTCAGAAGCTTGTAATTAAAAAAAAAAAACAACCAGTTGAATTCTGACCATGAAAGCCTGAGTGTATACATTCAACTAAAAAGTGACTTGCTTTCAGAAATACCATCTGATTCACAACCCAGTTAAGACAACTAACTGACATGGGTTTAAGGTGGTTCAGAGTCACAGAACAGTTCAGTTGAAGACCTTTCCATTGACACAAGTGTAAACAAACGAGTGTACATTAAAATACCTATGCAGGCCTAGCCTATGTGTTTACTCAGAAGTAAGTCCCTCTAGTTCTCAGTGGGATGTAATCCCAAGTAAGTGGGCAGAGGATTGTAGCCTCAATTTATCTGCATCTGATTGCAAAGGCAAATATTAGGCATGTTCTCCAATAGTTATATTAATGGATCTTAGAAGACTGGTGCAGAATGGGTTTCCCCAATAATTTCTCAATTATTGCTCAGATAGAGAATCTAAGGTCTAGCCAACTTTCCAGCACCAGGGTAAGGGCAGTGCAGCTCTGAGGTAAGGGAACAAACCACTGATGTCACCTACTCCCCAGTAGACGGTTCGCTGGGCGGGAGTAGGAGTGATTGACAGCACGTCGTTTCACTTCCGGTATCTTCGCGCGCCCCGCGCGGCTTTCCCTCGCCTCGGAGGGGGCGCCTGCTCGCCCAGGCACCTGGCGCCCCCCCATCCCCCATGGCGAGCAGGCGCCCCCTCC
>JAJKFI010000054.1:4867219-4973282 GCA_029204185.1 Lerista edwardsae | reverse complement strand
TATTACCATAGTAGGTAGTTTAACAATATTTATATAACACCTTGCATCGTATGATTCCGGGACATTTTGAAAAAATCAGTTAATCCTCAACACTTGCACAAATGTGACAGTACCATTACCCCACTCCATGATACTTCTGATTAGGAGTTCAGGTGCAGAGAGAGATTTGCCTGAGGTCACACAGCAAGCCGGTAGCAGAGAATGAAAAAGTGCCCAGAATTTTTAGATAATTTATTTATAACCAGCAGACTGAGTTTGTACCATGTGAATTTGTACCACAAGAAAATCCTATTGCGGCAATGTAGCAGGAAAAATGTTTGTTTATTAAAACATAATTAGTCAATTTTGTTTTTTACATTTTAATCTTGAGAAAACAAAGATAGATATTGATTGACAAAAAAGGGCATTTTACAAGCACAAGACATCTTTTATTTATATTGCTAATTTGTTACTTATGTGTTAACTGTGAAAACATTGGACAATCCAAATGAACATCACTATGTTCAAAAACTTTTTATAGTCATTGTCGATAGTCATTTTAGTGTGAATGTTGATAGTCGTCTTACAGCCCAATCCTAATTAACTTTCCAACACTGATGCAGCCATACCACTGGGGCACGTGGCATGTGGTGCCCCAAGGCCAGCTCCAAGAGTGGTGGGATCTAATGTGAGGCATTCCTCCAGAGCCCCCTGCCTTTCCTGCAGGGGCCCCCCTACTCACCAAGAAAAACGCTTGTGGTGCCGCACCTGCCACCTGGAAATAGTTGGTGGGGACATGATGACGTCACCATCAACTGCTTCCAGGAGGCCCATTTTGGGCAGTTTGGAGACAGGGGTAGGTGGGACGACCCAAAGTAAAGCTGCTCTGCTTGCCCCAATAAGCTGCTGCCGCTGCAGCCAACATCTTCGCTGTGTTGAGAACATTGGTCACATTGGCTTAAGGTCAGTCCTGGGTGGCCCACTGCATCCGTACTGCAAAGTTGGTTAGGATTGAGCTGTTACTTTGATTCCCCAACATTGACTTGTACATACCTAAAAATTGAGGAAGCCTGTTAGGCATTCAGAAAATTCAGCTGAAATTTTCAGCATTCATATATAATGTCAACATTCACCGCATTTCGGACACACATGTGGTAGAAATAAAACTTTGTCCCAAATATAATTGGACCACATTTTCTTTCTAATAGAAGAGAATGCCAGCCCACAAATAGTTGTTCTTTACCGGACAGGTGCAAACTGCACCAAACTCCTTCTGTGGACCCAGGACCCAGAAGGAGATGAGGGGGAGTGGTGGAGAGGAGAGGAGGATGGCAGATTAAAATGTCTCTCGCACTGTAACCCATCACTCTGCTCACTTCTGCATTTCCTCTCCATTCTCTCCCCCGCGTACGCACACCAAAATGAAGATGCAGAGCAGTGAAAGTAGGCAGACAGAGGCGGTGGTAGAATGGATCTCATGGAAGTCCTAGCCAGACCAAATGATACTCTGACTGCTCTGGATCAATCACCTGTAGCAGCAATGTGACTGCTCATGTCCAGTCCAAGTGGTCCAAAGTTTTTTATTACTTTTATTTGTATCCGATTACTTGTAGTCAATACACAGATATTTACAAAATCCGGTTTCAATAAGCTTTTATCTTTGTGGAAAGTTACAATGTGTGTTGAGCGTGACATCCCTCTTTCCACATGTACAGCAATGCCTTGCGCTTTCATCGGGTTAGGTGCCAGAGCATGGACAACAGTCTAAAATGAATGGATGTTAAAGCATAGCCTTATGTAGCATACACATTTATTTTGGCTGGCACAAAAATAAATAACTCTATAATACATGTGAACGGTCATGGAACCTAAATAAACGAAGATAAAAGATAAATAAACATGAAAATGTTGATGAACATCTTGGAATGTTGGATAAAACTGGACAAAAGAAGAAAACATAGAAGTCAGGGTATTGCTGTACACCCTATTTGGAAGTATTTTATTAGAACTCCTGATTAAGGGCCCAATCCTTTCCTACTTTCTGGTGCTAATGCAGCTGCAATGCAGCCCAGGGTAAGCAAACAAGTATTCCCTTACCTTGAGGAGGCATCCATGACTTCCCCCACAGAATGCAGCACACACACACAATTGGGATGACTATATCAGGGCTGGAAAATTGGATAGGATTTGGCATTGTATTGCTACCTCCTACTTCTATTAGCCAAGGAAATATTAATTTTGGTGAATTGAGGTAGATTAGTATCACTGAAATAATACATACAAAATATTTAAACACCTAAAAATCTCTGAATACATGCATGCTTCTTGTTGTTGCAGGGTTGCATCCAAACTGCCCAAGCAGAAAGGCACTTCTAGTACAATTTCTGCCTATTCCCCTTCTTACTGCAACCCCAAACAACCCATCCCTAGAGGTGGGGGTGGGGGTTGGTGACATTTTTTGCAAAATTTCTTGATTAAAATAGAAAATTGCAGTGTTATGTGTTTTTATTCTACATTCTTGTTCAAAGTTCTCATTTTTATTAATTTTAAATGCTTTAGAAGTGTACTAGGTAGAAGGTAGAAATGATACAGTGTCAGCAGATGCAACCACAGTATTATTTCTAATTGGAAAAGGAATATATTTTAATTTCTGGAAAATATTTTACAGTGCAATCCTACCGTCCGTGCAGTGTTTGGCAGCCCAACATTGGTGCTAAGGCCACAGGACCGGTGCTGTTGGCAGTGCCAGCCCTGTAGCGCCCATGCAGCGCCTCCCTAGCATCAACTGCCTCATGACAGTGCACCTCGGGGATTGGTGGAAGGAGGGCGGAATGTGGGCAGGACGAGGGCAGAACATGGGCGGACCACAGATTCGGCCATAAGGCCAAATCGTAGGCCCGTTCAAGAGGCCATGCGGCCCCGATTCAGGCCGCGCGGTCTCATTGGATCTGCACCCGCACTTTAGCGGGTGCAGATCCGAGGAGTGCATAGGGGAGGCTGGAGCCTCCCCTACGGTAAGGGAGCGCACACTCCTTTACCGCAGGTGGCTCCAGTCTCCCCCCACCCAGCATTGGATATGGCGCTGGCCAGCCGGCCTTGCCATTCCAGCGCTGGGTAGGATTATTTTATTATTATTATTATTTATTAGATTTTTATCCCGCCTTTATGCCCGAAGGCACCCAAGGCGGCATTACAAGGAAATATAAAATTTAACATTAAAGAACAATATAAAAACAATATTAAAACAATATAGTAAAAGTTAAAACAAAACAATAGAATTTAAAAAACAAGCCCTGTGGATCATAAGATATAAAATATAACACACCAGCCAGCCAGCCTGTCAACAATTAAAAGCTTTTTGAAATAAAAAGGTCTTCAGCCCCCGCCGAAATGTTAACAAGGAGGGAGCAGTTCTCAGTTCTAAGGGGAGGGTATTCCAAAGTTGGGAGGCCACCACCGAGAAGGCCCTCTTCCTGGCCGCCGCCCCTCTCACTTCTCCTGGTGGCGGCACAGTCAAAAGGGCCCCTCCAGATGATCTAAGAGTACGGGTAGGATTATATGGAAGGAGGCGGTCCCTCAAATACCCTGGACCCGAGCCATAAAGGGCTTTAAAAGTCAAAACCAGCACCTTGAATTGGGCCCGGAATAGAACCGGCAGCCAGTGTAGTCGCCGAAGCAACGGCTCGACAGAGTCAAACCGACATGCCCCAGCAACCATCCGAGCCGCCGCGTTCTGTACTAGTTGTAATTTCCGGACTGATTCCACCCTAAATACCAGAATGTGGTGTTTTCTGTTTTTATTCAAATACATTAACCCCCAAAAGGTGGTGTTTTGTGTTTTTACGTGGTTTTAACAAAAAAACACGCACCTCTATCCATCCCACACCATTGTGAAGTTTCATTTGACCCTCAAGAGCAAATGCTGAGTGACAGAAGGGTTTGCAGTGAGGAGGAAGATAGGGCTGAAATGCTCCTTTGCAGAAATGGAACTCCACTTGCAAAGGTTGGAGGCATTTTCATGTTTAAATGGTCTATCCCTGAAAGAGTATCACATCAATGTATTACATATTTGTAGACGTGAATTTACATGTAAAAAATTATCAGATATAAGCCTTCTAGGAGGAAAATAATTTATATTACAGCCTGTGCGAAGTGGCTTTAAGCCAGCTTCAACATATGTCATGCCGTTGACTGTTCTCACAAGTGACGTAAACCTGTTTTTACATTTCCCATAACTGCAAATCAAATGAAAAACATAAAATGACTATATTTGAATTTAAAATGACTGCCTTCCACTTTTTATTTTGTATTAGCATCATTCACAAGTAATTTATTTGAAACTGAAAGGCAGCTTAATGTCACTTTTTAAAATGACTTGTATTTAATGGGCTCAGTTCTGCATTTGGAGGAAATCGGAGTTTGGGGAGAGATTTATTGTTGCTTATAAATTGGTGCTATGTGCACGTCAAATGGTGGTGCGAGTAATAGTAGAGATTTTCCACTTTGGGGTAAGGCAATACCTTCCCTTTGGTTACTGTAATCCTGTACCAGTAGAAAGGAATGGCATGGTTTCATTTATTCTGGGTTCTGCCTGTGGTTCATAGTCATGAGGTCAGGGTGGCAGCTGATCTGATTCAGCATTGCTCTGATTCTTGAATTTTTTTATTGGGTACTCGTATCTGATCATGTTGATGTATACATTTGGCAGTTTTCTGCAACAAGTAATGTTGAGTGCAAACTTTGAAAACCATTTGGCTGCTATCTGTGCCCAGAATGCAAAGAAGCCCAGGCTGGTGCAAGTGGCATCTTGCCAGTTTTGTCACAGCCCTTTGTGCTCTTCAGGCAGAGCCAGGCCAATGCCTCCTGACACCTGGGGGAATATGACAGATGTTGGTGTGTGTCTCCCCCACACACACACACACACACGTACACCCGATCAGCCTCTGCTCCTCCCACACTCCAATACTCTAGCTCAGCCGCTCCTCCCCTCCACATTTCCTGTCTGTCTCCCTCTCCTTTTACAAGGAAGGAGGAGCAGTGGAGGCAAGTAGACTTGGACACCCACACCCCATCCATCTGCTGCCTGAGGCATCTGCTTCTGTTGGCCTCATGGATGGGCCAGCCTTATCGGCAGGGACCTTCAAACTTGGAGGGCAGCAACCTAAGGATTATGGGATCGCTAAAATCGGAAGGGAACTGAAAAGTGATAAACCACCCACAGCCATTTGGATTCTGATCATGATACTTCAGTAATTAGGGGCCAAATATACAGTATATTTCTATGTTCTTTGTTGGAATAATCTAGAAAAACATTAGACTGACAGGTAAAGCTACTGTCAGATTTACCTCTGGAGTATGCTGCCTTCTGCAAGCACATGAAATGTATCCACTTTTTTTTAATAGGGAGAAACACTGAAGAAGAAGAATCTATGATGCAAGAATGGTTCATGCTGGTCAATAAGAAAAATGCCTTAATAAGAAGAATGAATCAGCTCTCCCTTCTGTAAGCATATACAGTGTACTGCATTTTCCAGTTACAATGAGAAGTTGAATTGTTTAGAAGACCAATTGTTTCTTTTCTGTAGAGCTTCAAAATATTTCCTCCAGGGTAACAAACAGCTTAAGTTTTTTTAGTCTGAATCAAGTAATTTTTTTCTAATATTTCACACACAAGTGTATAAAGCATATAATTCTATAAGTTTAATACCCTGATCCTGAATTACTTGTACAAAAATTAATGGCATGATTGCCCACAGGTGGTCCTGGGAGGGGTGTGTGTCAGGGTTTGCACTTCCTCTGAACAGGTATTTCGTCTGGGTGTTCCTCCTCCATCCAGCAGTCACCAGAGGCACAAGTGTGTTCGTTTGCATAGAGTGACTCCACCAGCTCCCCCTGATGCAGAGCCGTAGCTGGCTCCGAGCTCCCCCAGGGGCAGGGCAACGTCATTGCACCCCCAGCATGTCGCCCCACCCCATGCGTCGTCCAGCCATGCCTCCCTGTGTCCGGAATCGCTCCATTAAGGAGCAATACGAGCACAAGGGAGGGCCGAAAAACTGCAGGGTTGTCCCCCGCAGCAGCACCTCGCTGCTGCTGGTGCCCATGGCACGTGCCACCACGCGCTACACCCTCCCTCCACCTCTGCGCTGATTGATGCACCAGCTGCGACCTCTCCTGGACAGGGATAGTCTTGGCACAATTATTAATACTCTGATAGCTTCTCATTTCGACTACTGCATTTCGACTTATGCCTGGAGCTGTGTCTCTCTCTGCACTGCTTGGACAGACAGTGGGAGCCTGTGGCCACCATGCAGCAGGGAGACATCCTGGAGAGGGTGGCCCTGGGACAGTTCAAGTCTGGGAGGAGACGGTTATGGCGGCAGAGTCTGCCCCTGAACAGTTTCCCCCGTTTGCTCCTGAAAGCCCTACATGGGCTACTCACATCTATGCCAGCAATTTGAACTGGTGCAGATCTGAGTAGCCCCATAGGGGCTGCCTCGTCCTGACCTGAGATAAGGAAACTGAAGTTCCCTTATCCCTAGGAAACCTCTAGATTCAGTGGTAGCCATTTCAGCATCACTGTACCATGGCACCAGCAGCCAGAATAGGATTGGGTGCACCTCTCTGCAAAGTATGTATAGGGTTGCAACCAGTAGTGGGATCTGCAAATAAAGAAGTGGAACGCTGGGCGGGTCTGAGCCGGGACTACCGTTTGATTGGCAGCCTGTCCACTGCGTTCCGAAGCCCCCCGCTCGCCGCGCAGGCTGTCCTGGCCTCGGAGGGGGTGCCTGCTCGCCCGGGGGGAAAGGGTGCCTTCCCCTCCGAGGCCAGGGCAGCCCACGCGGCGAGTGGGGGGGCGTCGGAACGCAGCGGACTGGCTGCCAATCAAACGGTAGTGCCGCCTAAGTCCCGCCCAGCGTTCCACTTCTTCATTTGCAGATCCCACTACTGGTTGCAATCTATCTACAATGTCCCGGGGTGATATGCTAGAATAGGAGACAGTCCTGGAAAATAAGTGCCCCATCTTAAACTAAGTGACATCTGGCACTACTAATTCTGCCGAAAGAAGGTTTTGTGCTTGTGTATCATTTGTTCAGAGTAGCTTAAACCTAAAGAGAAAAGTCAGTTATGAGTCCTAAAAATCGATGTAAATTAAAGGTTCCTTTAAGTGTTTAATGATTTAGTAATTAACATATTGATGAACTTTTGCCTAGGGAAAAAGAACATGACCTAGAAAGACGGTACGAACTGTTGAACAGGGAGTTAAGAGCAATGCTTGCTATTGAAGGTAAGAAATGTTTTAAAAGTTAGACTTCTGTCTGTCATGGAATTCTGCTTTTAGATACGCTTGAAAAAAATAGTGTTGCCGTTTCTCAACCAAACAGGAACATATATAAACAAAGGTGTGTAATCCCTCTTAAAATAAATTTGAAAGAAGAATAGTGGGGGAGGAAACACAGGTAGATTAGCTTTTTCCCCCACATTGTGATTTATCTTTTTAGGATGAAGTGACAGTAACTTTGACACAACAATGCTGATTTGTCATGATACAAAACTAAAGGAATGACCCAGGCACATCAAATCCATTATTTTTACATCTTAAACATTTGTTAGCAACAGCACTTCCATGGAAATAAAAGACCTCATCCATCTCCGTTATGAAAATATCATGCATGTGTCAACTAAATATTTCATCAAAGAAAATGACAGGATTAGTGCAATCCTTTGGACATATTTTCCTCATTCTCTGTAGCTCTTTGAGAGGCCAGTCATCTCCCCTGAATGAAAACCCATGAACAGATTGACACAGGGGATAAATTAAACAATTGCCTGCTCTTCATAATGCTTTTAAATGAATTGTTCAATAATCCTGATGATTCATAATAAAAGTAAACATCCAGATAGGTTAAACCACTACTTTACCTTATTTTGTTATTTAAATTTGCCACATCTTTTATAAAGCTGTTCTACTTATATCTTTCAGGCACAAATTCTGCCTTTACAGTTCAAAGATGTTTGCTTAAAAGTTAATCCGCTGGGCTCTGTAAAATGGACCTTTTGTCTAATCAATGCAAATTGATTTTGCTATTCTATATTGACCTCTTAACCCTTTGACTGTCCATGGTAATTTCTTTCTTCACCTGATAAGGTACCTGATCCATAATAAATCAATTCTAATTAGTTTAGAGACATCACTGAAAGCATAAGTTTTGGAGAAACGGGCATGAGTTGTCAGGTAGCTTTCTAATCTACCTCTTTGTAGTTTCTTTACAAAACTCTGAAACTGCGGGAACCCTGAATAAAATCTTAAAACCTAGGATATGTGCACTCTTTTCCAAAAAGAAATTTGACAATTAAAATAATTAATATTTAATTGATAACAAAATTTTGAGCCCAAGCCTCTCTGTGTATTAAGGCTTTCGAGTGTCTTAAGCAGCACAATCCTACCCAGCACAATCCTAAGGGCACAATCCTACCCAGCACTGGAATGGCACGGCTGGCCGGCCAGTGCCATATCCAACCCTGGGTGGGGCGAAGCTGGAGCCTCCCAAGGCAAACGGAGCATGCGCTCCCTTACTGTAGGGAAGGCTCCAGCCTCCCCTATGCACTCCTCAGATCTGCACCCACTAAATAGCGGGCGCAGACCTGAGGAGACTGCGTGGCCCGAATCAGGGCCACGCGGCCTCCCGAATGGGCTTAGGATGCAGTCGTATGGCCGCTTCCCAAGCCCGCCCACGTCTCACCTTCCCCGTCCACATTCTCCCTCCTTGCCCAATCCCCGTGCCACCCCTTCATGGTACCTCCTTTGTGCTGGCCGGCTTCAGCCAATGCTAGGGAGGCACTGCACGGGCACGACAGGACCGGCGTTGCCTGCAGCGATGACGCGGGGGTGCCGATCAGTGCCCCTGCGTCAACGCTAAGCACGCAGCATCGGCACAACCTCGTTGTGCTGACGCTGCGCGGTCCATAGGATTGCGCTGCCCACTAGCTTTTAAAACATATGAAACATCTTTAGGAACAATAAGACAAACCAGGAAAAACATTGATAGCATTGGGTTTTTTTAATTGCATTGCAGTTGTCATTGTTACAACATTGTTAGGGGTATAAACAAAGCATAGCTCTGTTGTCAGCTCCTTCAGCTTGTGGAAGGACTTTGCACTCTCAGATGGAACCCCTTCTATCACAAGAGGACGCCTTGCAATGAGTAGAAGACAAGGGGGTACAGAGTGCACCAGGTGACTCAATATTGGAGGTGTACCATGGCTGCTGCACCCCCAGGTTTAGCAGTATTCTTTCAGTACTCTGAGTTGCTTCTTAACAGTCTCATGACAAAGAACAGTGACACTGAGCAGCTGAAAATGGCGAAGCAAGGGTGTCACCCCTCCCCAGTGAGGGGAGTAACCCCCTTGTATATCTTCAGTGGCATCTCTGCCTCTGAGCCAAAGGCAAGTTGTTTCTTTCCAAGGAAGCAGCTTGCCTTTGGCTCAGATATAGAGTCACTAAAGACAACCAAGCCAAGAGGTGTCACCTTGGCTATACTGTCGTTGGCAGTGCCTGAGCCAAAGTGACTTGCCTTCAACTCAGAAGTGAAGTTGCCAAAGAGATTCAAGCAATGGAATTGACACTCCTTTGGATCATCTTTCTTCAGCTGCTCGATGTCTCGAGCAAGCTGAAGCAGTGGCATAGCTAAGGGGGTGCAGGGGGTAGTAATTGGGGGGGGCAACAAGCTGAGCTTGACACTAGTGGCCAAAATTATAAGGACGTTGGTATGTATTAATAATACCATCATGTTATGTATCTTTGGAAAGGTAATTTATTGCTGCATGCAATGAAATGAACCTCGTTGGAATATCTATATTCTATCGAAAATTATGACTAATTGACCAGAAAACCTTTTCTTTATTTACGTAATTTCATTGTAGGTGGACTACAAAATCTTCTTTGCCTGGGGTAGCAGATGCCTTAAATATGCCACTGAACTGAAATAATTGCTGATGATGTGACGATGTCATCACCGGCAATTACTTTCATCCCACACCAGGTGATATCTAAACATACGATGCTGCTGGCAGAAGGAGTTTCCAACAAAAGTTGCACTCCATCCAAACTTAGATACAACCCAATAGAGGGGACATTTTGAGGTGAATGATGTGGTTTGATTGGATTTTGGTATTCAGATTTTATTCAGTCTGTTCCACTTAAAATGTATGCATACCCTTTCAGCCATCAGTATTGACTTGTGACTCTTGACCCCAAAGGTGCATCCAGCGTAGTGTTCGTCAGTGGTGTTACTAGGGTTTACATCACCCAGTTGGGAGGTCAGCGCGTCACGCAACAAATCAGTAACCAAGTCAGTGGTCAACTTGATGGCACACAATTTATAGTATTAGCTCTGAGACATGGAAATGTGAGCTGACTCATATTAACACCTTATTGGTTCCCTGCTGTGTCACAACAACACCTCATTGGCTCTCAAAATAATCAGTCTCATTAGTCAGTTTTGAGTTACGGAAATACACTCTTTGTGTCATAAGGCAGTTACATTTTCCTTTTCTGTTTCTTTGACTATGACTTAGAATACAGATATTTCAATGGGATTTGTTTCATTGCATTCTGCATGAAATTATACATGAAACTATATATAACATCATGATATTTGAAAATATCAAGATTTTCACAATTTTGGGCAGAAGTGGTATCACCCCCAAGTGCAATCTGTACCCCCTGTACCTCCCTAGCAATGCCGCTGGTGTTTCCAACATGCACTACAAGTTGGTTCACTGTTCCCTCTTCTCTACGGAAGGTTCTTTTCATGGACTTTTCATACACTGCTGGGTATGAGGAGACCTTTGACAATGGTGTGGGATTTGTCTCAGGAGGCAGGAAATGAGGAAACCACAAGTGGAAGTTGAACTCCACCTGTGGTTACCAGGTATTTCCTCTACTCCTACAGTCCCCGCCTTTATGATGCATCTCACACGGTCATTGTATTGAGGGTTCCCCAATGCTCAGTAATGGCTTTTGGGAGGCTTTGCAAAGTTTCAGTAGGGAAGAGTGGGCCCAGGCAAGAGGTCTTGAGCAAGTGTTGCTCTGGATTTCCTTTGTTTCATCTGTTTATACAGATTAATGGTCCAGCAGCCTAGGCCTGTGCCCTAAGTTGTTCACCTGCAATATAAATGTAATATTTTATGACCAACAATGCTGTGCTATATGACAGACAGACAGACAGACAGACAGACAGACAGACTTTATTACAGTCAAAAGACCAGCCAAAAGTAAAAACATCAAATATAAGTAAAACATCGGATAGAATAAACATCAGAGTATATAAATATACAGAAATATACAAAGGTTATATATAAACAGAAATATACAAAAGTATTGTAATCAAATGCAAAACAAAAATCAATTCTAGGGAAAGCGGCAACAACATCAAAACCTCTCCCCTAAGCCATATCCACTTCCAAAATCTAGCAAACAATGCTCTAACTATTGAAGCTCATCCGCTTTTAGGGACCTTTTCCTGATGCCCATAGCAGCCGTGAAAAATTTGGCAACACTATGTGTAATCATGGGATTGGAGTCAGATAACAACATGTACATATATTGTTGCTCTGAGCAACCAGGAAATCGGCCAATCCAGGGGGAAACAAATTTTTCACGTACTCCCCTGTAATATGTACACCTCAGCAGAACGTGTTCAGTTGTTTCTATTTGCTCCATTCCACATGGGCAAAAACGCTCTGTCCAGGGGATCTTTTTCTACCGTCCTTCCTGGACTGCTGAGGGTAGTGCATTGAGCCGGGCCAGAGTAAACGACCTTCTATACCTGGGCTGCTCCAACTGAACAAGATAAGGTGCTGCTGCAACCTTATATATACTATCATTCCTAAGGTAGAATTCAGGGGCCCTGCTGAGATCATTTTGTCTCTCTATGTCCTCAATATGCTGCCTAATGATTTTCAGTGCTATATGATTTTGTGTGGTGCAGCAGTTAGTATGCCTCACTCTGCACTTAGAACTTGCCCTACTCATTATTCCTTGGATTCCTCACGCAGCACCGCAGCACACAATTCCACTGGGAACCCAGGAGGTCGAGTCTAAGAAAACCTGCCCCTTTATTTCCACAGACCACAGAACCTTCATGAAGTGTCTCTGAAATCCTGGTTTTTAGGAATTGCCAGCATAAATCAAGTGTACATCCCAAAGATACTATCCATCCTTTCAGTGACGGACATTCAGATGTGCATTGCCATTTTTAAACAACTGGAGAGCTTGCACAAGTTTATGCATCAGCTTCCAATAATTCCCCGAATAATTGAAAGTAGATTAAAGTGACAAACGGTAGGTTCAGGGCAGTTCTCATCTCCTGCAGAACTACACTTGGAAGCCAACTTGCCCAATAATGGTAGTATCTCTAACAGGATGTATCCCCAAAATAGCAGGCATTTTTTCTCTTTTGTGATGAACACAAGACTCACAGGCCAGTCCAAGACATTTTGCCAGTCCAAGCAGCTGCAGCACACAAAGAGCTGTTCCTCCAGAGCCCCTATGATGTCACAGATTATCCTGGAGCACAGCTCTTGGCTCATGCAGAGCAGCTGCTTCCCACACAATGCCGCTCGGAATCTGGGATTTATTTCTCAGATCGTAGATCATAACTGTCAAAGCAGCATGTAAGTGTATGGCCCTGGCTCATGGAAACATTGGAAAGCACCTCTCATAGAGCAAATCACTAAAATACCACAGGACATCGTGGGGTACACTTCTGGATTTATCACTGCAGCCACAAATCCCTTTTGCTGCACCTTAAAATATGCCCCTCTTAATGGCCATTTGGACTGCTGATCTGGTGGGCTAATTCTGAAGTTGCCAGGCACATGGGAAGTTAAATCTAGGCACATCTTGTGGTTTGTCAGATAGCAAGTACCAGTATGGGATGAAGCTCCCAATCCCTGAAACAAGAGTAATCTAGCAAACCCTTAAGACGAAGCCATCGAAATTAATGAAATCAGGACCAGCCCAACATCTGCCCATGTCTGAGACAGAGGACCAAATGACCCCAGCCCCCACTTATAAACTTGCTAAGGCACAAAGAACTACTTCTGCCCCCCTACGTCATAGTCAGCACTCACCAGTGTTTGCTTGTCCTCCCACATAGTGTGCGCTGCATTGTAAGTTCTGGCCATTGTAAAAGTACTGTAAAATACTTTGTGTGACATGGCAGTTGCTGGCACTTGCAGGAAGGCCCGCACTGGCCTACTCACGCCGGCCCATGGAGCAGCATGTATCAAACCCAATGAGTTCCACGCCAAGCACCGTGGGGTGGGTAGATTGGACCCAAGAGGGGGTGGGATTGGTAGTGCCGACATGCACTGCATCCTGTCCCCCTTCACAGGCCTGAACTGCTGAAAAGGCTCAACGCGTACTTGCACCAGCAATAGGGCTTGCCCAGGTCTGAGTAAACCCGTTGCACCAGCAGGAGCTTTCTGTAGGGCAAGATGACAAATGTCCTTTTACTCCGAGGAGACTTTCTGCCTTCCAAATTATCCTGTGGGATTTGCACTGGATTGGCTGCCCAGCAGATCCCTCCCCCATACTTGGTTTTCCATTCACCTTTTTAAAAAAATTCCAGTAAGCATCGTGGGAGGGTCAATTATAGAAGTGGAAGATGACAGCAGAGGCAGGCAGGCAGAGATGTACTGAGCAGCAGGGCCAGCCTTAAGGCAGTGTGACCAATGTAGTCACAGGAGACCCCGCACCAGCGCAGCAAGCAGGTTGCCTGCGGCTGCAGCCAGAATCTATGGGCTGTAACTCAGTGGGGCAAGCAAAACAGCTTTACCTTGGGCCCTCCCACCTAGAGAGCCCCAAATGGGCCTCCTGGAAGCAGTTCGTAGTGGCGTCATCACATCACCACCAACTATTTCCAGGTGCCATGCTTTGTGAGCAGCACCACAAGCACTTTTCTTGGTGAGTGGGGGGCCTCACTTAGAAAGTGGGGGTCCCCGCAGGAATGTCCCACATGGGGCCCCACTGCTCCTAGAGACGGCCCTGCTGAGGAGGCAGCTCCCCACTCCACTAATCCACGGCTTAAAGTCTTTTTTTAATCCTACTCATGATGTTTGTGCAAATGTTCTGTTCCGTTTCATATTTTATGTAGGATTGGTTGGAAATAGTAACAAAAAAGAGTTATAACAAAGAGGAAATCTTTTTTTGTAATGGTTCTACCTTCAAATTAAATAATTGCATGGCTTGAATGAGAACTCTCAGAATCTGTTGTTTGTCAATGGCTATCTCATGTGCATATGTTAAATATGAAGTAGAATTTGTGTACCACTAATACAAAGTTCACAGTCCTTTGGATATTGGATATGTGCAATGAAGGCGCAATGTTAGTAATGTTTAAAGAAGTTAGTTACATGACTGACAAAAGGTTATAGATGTACGTTTACATTTATGATACCTGCTGGTTACAGATAAAGGCAATTTATGGTGCACCAGCCTGCCTTGCTTCTTGGAGCAGTTTGTGGACACCACCATTGTTTTTGAGGTGCTGCTGATTAGAACCTTCAGTGTGCAATCCTAAACTGAGTTAGGCCGGCATAAACTAAGCCAGCAAAGTTTGGCCAGCACAAGGGACACCGTAAAGTATGTTTGGACCACTCTCGGAGTCAGAGAAGTCAGCACACAGACATGTGCCATCCTCCATGACTCAGAGAGTAGTCCAAAAACGCTTTATGGTGGCCCTTATGCTGGTCAAACTTTGCTGGTTTAGTTTATGCCGGCCTAACTCCTGTTTAGGATTGCACTCTCAGTGAGATACAGACAACGTCCCGTAATCTGTTAAAATACCTGTATTTCAGTAAATGGCCTTTGCAGAATACATTGACAGCAGGGTTTGCTTCTAGCCATAGAAGATTCTTATTTTTGCAAGCAGTACCATTCTTCCCAGCAAAAATCACAAATCAACATATAATCTCATTAAGTGTTGAAAGGAACAAACACCTATTTCTTGATGTGCTTCACATAAACCAGCAGAAAGCCCTTGTGCAATCCAGTTGTCTCATGTAAGCAAGCTGTAAGCAACCCCCAGCTGAATATCGGGGAGCTTTGGACTTAAAAACATACTCCACTTACCTTGGTGCATGGATTGCCCTTCTTCTTCAGATTTAATGCCCCCACAGAAAAGATAAGGTTCATGTTTTTGCACATCTGGGGGAGGGGTGGAAGGAGGTGTTTTATTTTTGTGCCCAAGAAATGGAGCGCCTTTAAAATTTTGTACATCTTGATTCATTCTTGGCTCTGAGTTTGAAGTGGGTGCTCTTCTTAAAAGGATTTATGCATAGGTTCACTATTTTTGTAGTTATGGTTTATATGATAAGCTTTTTATATTTAAAATCAATATGTAATCCTGTGGAGGAGCTTATCCCCTAAAACCCCATTTGTAAATCTATTTTAGCTTTGTTACACGGCGCTGCCACAGTATTCCATAGATTGATTAGGTTCAGCAGTAGAATCCTATCAAATGGCCTCCTCTGATGATGATGCAAACTCTTTCAGGATTGCTAGTTGACTGGAACTAAAGATAAGGCTTTGACTGCAATCCCCCAATGTGCTCTTTACAAAACTTGTGTTAATTTTCATCAAAAGTGCAAGGCTTATTTTATAGTGACAAGATTGAAGGGATTTTTTTTACTAGAGAACTTCAGTCATTTTTTCATTACAGTGTTTTTCTGCTACAATAGCTCCATCTGTTTTCTTTTTCCAAAGTTGTTATCTTTTTTTTGAAGAACATTAAAATAACAACCAATTCAAAAAAAAAAGTGAATTAAAGCATAGCTTAATTCTTTAAACCTTTTATTCTATATATATAGTTTTAAAAACTGGAGATTGCCAGTTTGTATAAGCAATATTTCCCAGTACTTAGATATAAATCAGCCTGCACCCCAGTTCTCAAACTCATGTTCTTGGGAGTAATCTCATTGGTTTCAAAGGAACTTGCTTAGAATTGCAGCCCAAAAGCTATAGACTAATGTGTGATGGATCTAGCTGGACGAGTATCAGCAAGGGAAAAAGGAAATGAGCTAAACTGATTTTTTTAAAGCCTATAGTAAATCTAATTTCAATATTCTCAATATTTAAAGATGTCAGCTCATCAGGAACAACAATTACAATAAAATAATATCCACATCAGATCAGAAGCTACTTTCAAAAGCAGTTTACTGTGTGACACGGGAGCAGGAGAAGTCCTCTATTTGGGCCTGCCCAAGTTTAAAACCCACTTCGACCTGTGAAATCAGTTTACTGGGTTTGACTCTTGGCCAACTATAATAGTTCAATATGTAGTTAGATGAAACAGTGGATTTTCCTTCATTCAAAATTTCAGAAACCTGTAATCAATCCTAAACAAGTTCAGCTGAAATCAATAAGAACATGTAAATGAATTTAAGAATGGACAGGGCTTGCTTCCACAAAAACAGTGCTGTATATGGAACATGTTGAAAAGTAACACAGTGATAAAACATCTTCCACTTTGTTTATCTTGAATCTTTGGATATTATAACAACTGGAATCAGCAAGGTTTGAACCAATGTTATTCACAAGTTTGCAGGACCATATGCATTTCTACTAGTGCTCCATCATATAGCTCCAATTTAACTTATAAGTTACAGCAGTGGTTTCTACATACATTTTTTTCCAAGTTTATAGCAGTAGTTATATTTCTTTGCTTGGTTTTAAAGGCCCAAATCCTATCCAATTTTCCAATGCTAATGCAGAAGTGCCAATAGGGTGTGCGCTACACCCTGCAAAGGGGGAGCAGTTATGGAGGCCTCCTCAAAGAATATTTGTTCCCTTACCTTGGACTGCATTACAGCTGCATCTGCACTGAAAAGATGGATAGGTTTGGCTCCTTAAGAGTTAATAGTAAGGTTATGTTTTTGGATAGCAAGCAAAAGACAGACTTAGGTGAGTTTCATGTGTTTTCAAAATACCATATTTAATTGGTTATGAGCTGTGGAAAATAAATTACAAGACAATCGGGTCTTATTGTCAACTGTTTTAATTAACAAACCTTAATGATCATAGTGATCATGTGCTTATTGTCTTGCAAAAGGAGCTTTTGTTTAAACAAAAGCATACTTTGGTTGGAATCCTAAATGTGTTTATATGGAAATTAATCCCACTGGGATTTTTTTTCCAACTAAATATGTTTGGGACTGATTGTGAAAAATATCAAGTCACTTTTGAATACTGGTTATATTTAAGCCAGAAATGTCTGCTGTTCAGCTTTGTTTCACAGCTCAGTACAATAATACATTGAAAATGTAAGATCTCAATAAATTATGGCTAAGAAATTATGTACTTGGAGGGAGGCTAGTTCCATCCAGACTTTCAGTGCTAACTAAATGTTGAATAGTAGAGCATCCACAGCAGCAACAAAATTTTATGTAAAGCACTTTATTAGGGTCTTTACTTCAAATGCAGTACCTAAGATGAAGTGTTTACAGATACATTCATTATTTTCTGCTTCTTTGTGGGAGTGTGTATGTTTTCTCCATATATACATACTATACATACTAACTATGCATATTGGGAAGGCAATTTGAAGAATGGCTTACACATTCCTGGCTTTTTACTGCTGTTCTAACCTTTACTGGATGAGTCTGCATCTAATTTTTAATTTGTAAATACAAGACTGAATTCACTCTAGCACTACTTGCTTTCATAAAGCTTCTGAACAGTTTGCTGCCTTGAATAAATTTTGCTTTGGAGGGGGGTCAGGGGGATTTGAACCAGCACATTCTTGTGTGGTTTGTGAAGATTCACATGGTAACCATTGGTGTGCATTGTTAGGTTTATCTGAATAAGCACCAGCCATGTGAGTTTTAACATGATTGCCCAGGGCAATGGAGAGAGAAGAGAGAAATCCAAAAGGGTTGCACTCTCTTTCCTCTGTTTTTTGGAAAGTGGATAGAGGAGAGGACACTGCATGAGTCTGAAGCTATGGAGTATTCTTTTAAAGCTGGTGTCCTGTTTCTCTCCTGCTTCTCATTTGTTCTGCTATCTCCCTCATCATCTACCTCTCCTTCTTTTCATTGTTTACCTTCCTAATGAGGGAGGCGGAGCAGACTGGTGGTTGAGTGACAGCTACAGGCCCTTGCAGCCTGGCCTGGAGAGCAGTTGGTTTGGCGCTTCAGGAGTGCTCCAGTGTTAAATCTGCCCTTTTTAATGAAACACTGATACTGTTTGGCTTATAAGAACTGGCAGACAATGCACTACCAAAAGGAATAGATAGGAGAGAGATTCTGTTCTTCTGTGACATCTCAAAATAAAAATGAAAGCAAAATTAGAGCTGTGAAAAAAAATATGTACAGATTTCTGTGTCTCCCACCCTCCCCTTCAACCAACAAACAAATTTGAAATAGTTCCCTTGGTAAAGGCCCATGGTTTAGCTATTACACAAGCTACCAAACAGTATGTGTACTGAGTCTGAAGAAAGCAGTGTAATACAGTCTAGCTAGCAGATACATTTTTACCTCAAAGAAAAATCCTAATTATCTAATACCTACTTTTTAAAGTTATTCTGAAGCAGCTGGTGCCCAGTGTGAAACATTTCCAACTGCTAAGATATAACAAGGAAGAAATTAGCAAAGAATAGACTATTTGAGGGAGAGAGGAGGTTACAGTCAGATTAAGGAAAGTTGGTTTGTTTTTCTGTTTTTTTTATATTTGCTTTGGAGTACTGCTCTGTCACTTTTCCAGTTTCAGAAACAAGTCAGTATACACACATTAGGGAATGGAATGGGGGAGAGGTTGCCTAGGCATGGATAAAATACCTGTAATATGAAATCATTGCACCTCCAAAACAGCACATTATAAAATGGCTATTCCATTCCATTTAGGCTTATGTTTATGCAATGCTTTGGAGCTGAGTAGTTTGTGAATATTATACATGTTTGAATTTCATATGGGAAAATATAGTAACATCTTGTACCAAATTTATCAAGTAGTGACTTGCAGAAGTCAAATGAGAGTCTTGGTCCTTCACAGTTGCACAGAGCCATAGAAATGTGAAATGAGCAAAGTTCTTCAACCCTTGTAGGTCCCCTACAAAGGAAGAAACTCTGTTATGAAAGGCTAAAGATCTGACACTGATTTGTTTAGAGATAATACATAAGTGAAGCTTTCAAGGCTTACATTTCTGGATTGCTTTTCTTTTCAGACTGGCAAAAGACTGAAGCCCAAAAAAGGCGAGAGCAGCTTTTGCTGGACGAACTTGTCATTCTTGTTAATAAACGCGATGCGCTGGTCAGAGATTTAGATGCCCAGGAAAAACAGTAAGTTTGAAATCCTTGATGTTTTGGCCAAAAGCTCCAGAAGAGCACTGTCCTCCTGTTTTTTTTTTAATCCAATGTCATTCTAGCAGGAAAACTTTGTGCAAAGTTCAGTATAGTAATCCAATGCTGAAGTAATTACTTTTGTGGAGAGCTGTGGTCCCCTAGTTACTGTTCCACCAACACTTTCCCGACCAATCAGATGGCATGCCCTGGACCCTGAAATGATGAATTCCTGAGGGGTTTGTGTAGAAAGTATTTCTTTGCAGTACTAGATGGAGCCTTTAGCAACTAAACTGGTGACTATTGTGTTTGGTTTTCTAGGGCTGAAGAAGAAGATGAGCATTTGGAAAGAACTCTTGAGCAAAACAAAGGAAAGATGGCCAAGAAAGAAGAGAAATGTGTTCTTCAGTAACCAGCCTTCATGGGGCAAGACATTGTATCACATTTTTATAGCCTAACCCTTCTTATTGTTTTGAAAATACTGACACCAGTACCGGGGGGGGGGACACCACCACAAATAATACGCTTTGGAAAATGTTAAAACCTTCCATTTGGCTAGGCCAAGCTAAACCTTGAACCTCTCGTCTGATATTTTTCCCCTTCTATTCAAGCAATATTATGTCAAAACAAGTGTTTCACCATGATTTTTGATCTCAGACATAATTTTTAAATTATATTAAATAAGTTTGCACCCAAATGTTTTGGGAACAAGAAGGTTGTTTCGGGGGGGGGGGACCTGGTATAATTTAAAACATTTTATATAATAGCATAGTAGGGGAAGAAAGAAAGCAAAAATAATTCATTTCATTTAGTCCTGCCATGTGTAATATTTGATATGCTACCCACAATTTTATAGTTAGATCATACTCAGACCATTTATTTAAAATGTGCTATATTTACCAATGTTTATTTCAACAACAGTTTTACATTTTTATTGTAAGTATAATTTTAAATTTAAAGCTTCCTGATATGCTCATAGAGCAGTTCCTTTTTTTAACCTATACCTTGCAAGAGCCTTATGATCTGAAGAAGTGATTGTAATGATGAGGCGGTGATCAGTTTACAAAAACATTTCTTCTTTAGAGGCCACCCCGTTTTTTTAAAAAAAAAAATATTTATTGACCTCTAGTTTAGTTCCCTTCTCTCCCTCTTGTTGAACCTCAGTGTTCTGGCTCCACAATGCTGTTAATATTTATTCTGTACCCATCAGGAGTCTGTCTTGCTATTGTTTGCAGAATTCCCTTGCAAGTTAATATATCCTTCTCTAGCATCCTTCTCGTGTTTGTGGAAACGGTTAAGTTTATTTATTACACTACTGAGTCATGTATAAATTTTCAATAAAGCTGGATCTTTCTTACCATAACTGTTCTGATCAGCTTTTCTTACAAAATTTCAAAAGTGTTCCTGATGTCTCTCAGGGGTGCTTGGGTGAAAGAAATGTGATTTTATAGGCATCATTGTCAAACAAAACAGTGAAACGAAAGGCAAACAAATTGAATTTTATATAGTTTGCATTCACCTTTCCCCAGCATTTTGAGTGGCAATACACTTGGAAAGTTGCAACTTCAGTTTAGTTTCTGGGTTCTCTTTTCTTAACCATTTATTGTTTTTCAACCTAACACAAATACGGACATTTCAAGTAGACATAAAGCCAACGTTCTTACTCTTCCCACCCATCCCATGACTCTACCGACATACCTCCAGTCCTCAAATGTTTAACAAAGTGATACTCCTAACAAGCTGGGGAAAGAAAGGAAAGTTTCATGCAAGTGCCAGTCAGTGTCTCTAGACTCTTTGGAGAACATCTAAGTCAGAAACCAAACACAAGAAGGTCTCATCTATCTCTCTTTAAAAACTGCTCAAGGTGTCCGTGTTTGTGATACATTACTTTCTGTGTCTGATCAAGTCAAATGCTCTTTGTTCTATGTGTGATGGAGTTTTTTGATATGACAACACCAAACATTTTGATACTAAAGTTGCCAAAGGTGTTTTCCAAGCAAGTATGTCAAATGTCACTGGGGTGTATCCTAGAATAATATGTACTAGGATGAGATGTATTGTAATTACCAAGGACCAGACTGACTTTTATCAATACATATCTCCCAAAGAAAAGTATCACAGTATACCTCCAAAAACGATGCAATAGGTCAGTTCCTAACTATGCATTCCACCAATAATTATCATTCCTAATATTTTTTAAAAAGCTGAGTTTCAAAAGTAGTTTTTGTTGTGTTAGCCAGAAACAGATCCAGAGAAGAGGTCTTATTGTTTGAAAGTGCAGCACTTCATTTTGCTTGCAGCACTTCATTTTGCTTCATTTTGTAACAACCTGTAACTGTGGTTGTTAGTAGGTTTCTGATGGATTTACATACTTCGTAAATCTGATGGATTTACATTTATTTACGTATTTGCCTTGTGAAATATTAGAATGGTATTGAAAAAATTGAAAAAGCTCTTTTAAAAGTTTCCCAGTTCAAATTTGGAGGAGTTTCAAAAGAGAAGTTTCATACACAATACTGTTGCATTTCACGGATTTCAGATTGCTGTCACCAATCTTTAGTGAACAATTTATAAGTACCAATATTTATTTTAATCAAACCAAATAGTACTGACTGTGCAATTGTCTGCAATAAATTGCATTTAATTTAATGGAGCTTCTTCACGAGGAAATGTATAGAAGATTGCAGCCTTAATGGGGGACAGTCTTTTACCAAGGAGTTAGGCTGTCCTCAGTAGAATTGTGAGTATTTATGTAGGTGTGGGAGCAATTCTTTGGTTTAATGAAGCCACAAAGCGCAGAATTTCTTATCAGATTACACCTGCAGCCTCTATTCTGCCACTCACTGCTAGAGACCATGCTGTTCAACAAGTCTTGAAGGTTATTTGTTTGTTCCTCAGATTCTGAGCTTAATTGCTTAATTAAAAATGTTTTATTTATAATATTTACATGCCACTTTTCCATTTTTAAGGGACTATCAAGTTGGCTCACAATACATGAAACAACCTTTTAAAAAAACAGAAAGGCAAAGCCCAAAATCAACAGGGAAGGGGCAGATAATCTAAACTGTGCTTTTAAAAAAATTTAAAGGATCATTCTTGGGAAGAAAAGTTCCCTGGCAAAGATGTGGAAAGCGAGGGCCGACTGACAAAGGCAGATCTTGCTGAGGGGCCTTCTCTCGCAGCCAGTGTGCCCAGGTGATCCAAATCAATGCAAAAAGCTTGGGGAGGGTGAGAAGGAGCTCCCCCGATGCAGCTCAGCGGCTGGTACAGGGAGGGAGGGGGCACAGAAAGTGGCGCAAGGAGAATGCCCGATATGTTACAAAATCCACATCGTGAATAATCCGGTTAAAATGATAACACGCGCCAATGTAAATATGAGGGACCTGCGCCTTGTGCCTTTGGATGTGTCCATAATGGGATTCGCTTTCTGAGGGCGTTCATATGCTAAATGAATTAAACCTCTTATCTCCGTCGATTACTGGATGAAACTCGGGCCAGAATCTCTCCCTCCTGGTTTCTCCTTCTTTCCTTTTCTCCTCCCCCTTTCAGATCCCCCCCGCACTGTTCTCGTCCTCCTCCTCACCGCCCCCCCCCCGCCGCAGTTGGTTCCACGCTGCAAGGCGGCCAGGTGCCACCGCCGTGTGCCTTTAGCCGCCGCCGCCGCCCGTTCCTGTGGGCCGAGGAAGGGAAACGGGCAGGCGGGAGGCCTTTTCGGCGGCTGCTCGAGCGCAGGGTCGATTCGCTGTGCGGGTGTCGGAGACGCGGATGAGGCTGTATCAATTCGCAGCCCGCAATCTGTTGAGCTTCGAAGTGTGCGCGCCCCCCCCCGCCCTCAGGATCGCTCGGCGCGGGTCCGCTGGAGCGCGCCCGGGCGGAGAGCAGGGCTGGCTGGACCCGCCGCCCCCAGATCTGAGTCGAGCAGGCCAAGGCAGGCGCTCTCGGCCCGGCGCCCGCGTTGGGGCTTCGAGCGCGGCTCCCTCTCAGCGGGCTTCCCCGGGGAGGCCCTTCCCGGCCAGCAGCGGGGCGACCTGTCCTGTTCCGCGGGTGGCATGAGGGGCTCGGCGGGGCGGGCGGGGCGGGGTTGGGGCCGCCGCTACACTGCTCCCGGGGGAGAGCGAGAGCGCGGCTGGCCGGAAGGGGACACGCTCGGACACGCGGGGACAGGGCGGGGGGGGGCCGCTCTCCTCGCCCCCAGGCCAGGGAAAGGCCGGCGCGGGGCAGCCTCGCCCGCGCTCCTCGCCGCCGGCACGTGCCTGGAGGAGCTTCTGCGCCCGAGTTCTTCGCGTGGCGGGGGGGGGGGGGGGGGGGGGCGCGGCGCGGGGTTTTGGTCGTAAAGGAAAGAAACGGCTGAGGAGCGAAACGGGCGAGGGGGAGATCGATGCCGAGGGCCGGGCGGCGGACCGAGTTGCGGAGCTGGAAGCCGCCCGCGCGCACCCTGCCAAGGGGGCGCCCCGCCGTGAGCGGACCGGGCGCGAGTCGTCCACTCGCCAAGTTCCGGGCAACTTTCCTCCCGGGGCCCGTCGGTTGCCATCCGCTGCGGCAAGCCCGGCGTGGGACGGGCCCCCTTCCCAGGCTCCCGCCCAAGCCCTTCCTGGAAGGCGGGAGCCCGAGCCCGACTCGAGGGGCCCGCTTTCCCCGGAACGCTGCCCAGTGCCCGGGGTGGCTTTCTGGGGAGGAAAGGCGGCGGCGGCTGGGCGAGAAGCGCTCTCCTTGCTCCTTCCTCCTTGGATCGGCTCCTCGGCCGCGGGAGGCGGGGGGGGGGAGGCCGCCGCCGCCGCCGCCGCCTCCTCGGTGCGAGCAAGCCGCGGGCGGGAGGCTGCAGCGGGCGCGCTTTCCTCGCGCCCCTCGGCCTCCTTCCCCCTCTGTCACGGCTCAATTAGGCGCCTCCACGCAGGGGGGCTCCCGCGCGCCCGGACCGAGCTCGGAGCCTGCCCGGAGCTGCGAGCGAAGGACGCCAGCCAGCGCGGGAGGGGCGGGGGCGCCTTCCTCCCCCAGCGCTGGGGCCGGGGCTCTGCTTCGCCCCCAGCCTGCACACGTCCGCACACCACGTCCGTCCGTGTCCCCCCCCCGCTCTTTCTGCCCTCGCTGCGGCTGCAGTCCTGCTTCTCCTGCCCTGCCCCGAGAGCCTCACCTGGAGCGGGGGCCCGCGATCGCTGCTGCCCAGAGGCTGGGAGGGAGAAGCTGCGCCTGGCCCGGCGACGCTCGTTCCGGAGGAGGAACGGGGGGCCGCGCTTCTCGGCTCCCCGAACCCGCCTCAGCCGCCCTCCGCTTGCTCCGGGGCTCTTCCTTCGGTCCTCCCTCACTGCCTTCCGCGGAGACACCCGTCCTCCGCGGGCTCCACTCGCAGGAAACTTTTCTGCCTCGGAGTCGCTGGCTTCCCTCTGACTCCGTCTTGCTCGTGCCCCCCTTTCCTGCCCTTAATCCAGGGGTTTTATGGGCTGAGCATTAAGGAAATTCGCCTGCAATTTGGGATTAGACAAATACTCTTATTACAGGGGGAGAAAGAGAGCGAGAGCGAGAGAGGCAAAGCGTGGGGGTTTAGTGCTACTTGATACTCTGAGCTTTTCTCTAGACTTGATCGCATCATCTGGAGCTTGAGACGAGGAGCTCAGGCTGCTGCCAGACTCCGAATTGGACTTGAAGGCCAAAGCAATGCATTCCTATGGAAAGCGCCTCTCCGACCCAACACCTGGCTCACAACTACACAACGCCCCCCGCCGCCGCCGCCGCCACTCTCGGCTGTGTTAAAGAGGAAAGGGGGGGAATGGAAAACCGCTCAGGCCGGATTGTGGGGGGTCTCCGTGTTGCCTTAGATACATAAACCACTTTGCAGGGTTGGGGGAGACTCGGAGGGGAGGCCGTTCTTTCTGGAGACTGGAACTAAAGGAGGAAAAAACCCTCACAAACCTCGGGTCCCACATGAATAATTGTCTCTCAAAGGGACGGTTTCTCCAGCGCCTGGGGCACTTCGCCCCTGTCTATGTTCCAGCCAAGGTATTGGCCCCAGGGAGAACTCCCCCCACCCCGCCAACGCCTCCCTCATCTTTCTCCTTTTTTTGTGAATGGGCTGCGGCGGCTTTGTTCTGCGGAGAAGTGCCCGTGTCGCTGACTTTTGTGGGCTATAGAAGGATCCTGTAAACCTCCTTTTTCTCCCTTTCCTCTCCCCCCCCCCTTTGATTAGATGTCCCCGCAACGAGGAAAAAAAATGTAATTTCGCCAGGGCTGGCGGTCACTCCCTTTGAACATTAGCTCGCTTTCAGCTCCAACTTCAATTAGAAGGAGTTGATTTTGAGAGATCAACAAAAGAACTGCACCAAAGCCTTATTAAAGGTCCTAAGAAGATCTCCCCGATCCTTTGAGAAGCAGTTAAAGAAACAGTGTGCTTCTCCCCTCATATTCTGTTACCGTATTTCATTGGGTCTCCAAAGAAAAGTGTCTCACGAAAGGAAAATAATTTTTTAAAGCTCTCGCTTTGATGCTGCGACTACTAGTCCTCTTTCCTGACCTGCTTTCATTGATTCTGTGGGCAACCAGTTGATTCAGGTTTATTAAAAAAAAAAAAATCATGATCGTGATTATAATTCCTTTTCACTTTACTCTTTGCGTGTTTAGGGTTTTTTTCTGCTAAAACTTTTCTATTTCTGTTAAAACTTTATTCCTACAAAATCTTTTTAGAGAATTAATGTCTATTAATATTTATGAGCATGAAAGACTTGGATCTCCCCAGTATTTATGTAGGTGTGTTATGCACATACGTTTGTTTGTGTGTGTGTGTGTGTGTGTGTGTGCGCGCGCAGGTGCTAAAACTGCTGGCAGAAATGTGTTGCATGAATCTCACAGATATGAGAGAGAGAGACCCTATAGATTTGACCGATCTCGACGATGCAGTATGTATTTATAAGCACATTTATGAACATACCCGACTCCTAAGCGACCGCCCTTAGCAGAAAGGCCCGTTGACGCCACTGGCCCCTGCCTAGCCGCCTCTAAGTTCCTTTTTACCTTTCCCTGACCGGAGAGGCAGTGAGAGCGGTCAGTCCCCTTCATTTCAGTGGAACTTGTTGCCGGGGCCAGCTCTGCAGCGCTGATGCGTAAGGCGGGCTGCACTGCGCTAAACAGGGACTCGTGGACGGAGATTGGCCCTGCGAGGGAGCGAATCTCTCGGTGCCCCCCGAAAGGACTTGGGAGTCTGGTGCGGGGAGTCTGGTGGGTCGCAGGCAGTGTGTGGCTGAGCGCGTCGCCGGGACAGGAGGCCGCGGGGGGCTCTCCCGGTCTTATACGGATCACCGCAGCACCCCGGCCGGGCCTCTCGGAGATCCCGATGGCAGACCGCGGCTGGAACGCGACCCGCAGCAATCCCCGGCGCGCTTCTCCTCCTCCTCGTCCCAGTTTGTTCTCCCGCAAAGCGGACGTTGAAAGGCAGCGGGATAAAGCGACAACCGTGGCACTGAGAGGGCTCTTGCGTTCTTGCCGCAGAACCCACTCAAGCCACTCTCTCCTCCCTCCAAAGCCCAGCCAGTGAACTCTGCGTGTGTGTGGGGGGGGGGGGGTTGGCCGTGTTCGGCGAGTGCCGCCAGTTGGCCACGAGGCTCAGGCTCGCCCAGGCTCTCCAGGAGCCCTCCTGGGGACTCGGGGAGGCAGGGCGCCTTCTTTTAGACGGGAGTCCTGAGGCAGGTCGCCCAAGCCTAGGCGATTTCCTCGGCGCCTGTCCCGCGGGACTGCGAGTCGTCCTTGGGAAGGAAGTTCGGCTGCCGTGAAGGGGACCTCGAAGTGGAGGGGTGCAGACACGGGGCACTTCGAGCCGCCATGGCGGGCGAGCCCAGCCGTCTCTGGCGATTGTGGCTGTGTTTCGATTCGTGGGGGGGGGGGGGAGGCCACGCGCTGTGGGAGAACTCGACGCCTGGCGAAGGCCAGTAGAGCCCGCTTGTCACCCGCCACCCGGCACAAATGCGGAGACTCTGTGAGCACGTGACGGCCTGACGGAGACGGGGTCTTGGGGCCAGCGGTCAGTGGGGCGAGAGGGCTCGGGGCGAGCACTGGCGCATTGGAGTCTGAGGGTGCACGCATGAGGCGCCAGGCGCGCGCGCACCCCACACACCTGCCAGCGGGAGACGCGGCGCGGGGGTGTGGAAGAAGGAAACCCCTGGGAGGCGCGAGGGCACTTGGCGCGCTGCTCTTCCGCGCCTTGCAGGGAGCCTGAGGGACGAAATGGATGGTGGCCCAACCCGTCCCCTTGCTTTCGGGGGGAGCCCAAACCCTGAGGGGCGCGCGCCTGTGCCCACACTCTCCTGTTCCGACTTCTTCCTTCTGAGGGGATCGCGGGAGTGAGCCTTCAGTTACCCTCAAAGAAATGGCAAGGGGGGGCGGGGCGGGGGGAGAAGGGCAGAGGTGTCCGTCCTCTCAGGCGACCCCCTCGAGCAGGCTGCTGAGGCAACCTCCAGCCGCCTGTCCTGTGGGAACTGCTGGGAAGAGCTGCTCTGGCTGCTGAGAGTGCTGCGCGCGCGGCTGGGACTGGGGTGGAGTGGGGGATGGGGGCGTTCGGAGGTAACACTCATCCCGCGCTGCTATTGCCCGGGCGGCTGTCACTCAGCGGCGGAGAGGCTGGGGATTGGCGCCAGGCTTGGTTACGCATTTGCCTTGCGCTCACATACATGGGTAGGGCAGTAGAAAGGTGATCAATCTTCATCAGGCTACATTTCCAATCACCTAAACAACTGGGCGAGACAGCTAGCACGACAAGGTAAAAAGGCATTTGATTTATTTCACTTTTTCCCCCTCCTACAGGTGAGGCTGGCCTTTCCACTTCTTTACCTGGCTGCCCCAACATCACAGTCAGACAAGCCGCCCCCTTCGTTCCCTTCCCCCCTTCGCCGAGCTTCCTCCCACCACTCCCTCTCCAGTGGGCTTCAGCAAGAAGTTGTCGTTGCCTCTTGGCAAAAGTCTCTGAGAAATAAAGTTCAAGAACCTGCACCCTCCCCTTTCTCCCTCCCTCCCTTGCAATTGCAAAAGCAGCAACGCTAAAAGCCTGTCGGGTTAGAGGAGGCGGCAGATGGGGAGGAAGAAGAAGGAGGAGGAGGAGGAGGAGGAGGAAGAAGAGGGACACAACTTTCCCTCCCCGCCCCGCTCGCTTTTGGAAGCCCGAGCTCGGAGCGGCCTGCCTGCCTGCACCGCGGGGGCTTTCCTCCCCCCCCCCCTCCCGTGCGCCGCGATCGGTGTGCGAGGGGCTGGCGAGCGAGAGGCACTGTCGGACCTGCCCTCCTCTCGGCGGCTGTCCGCGCGCCGCTCCAAGTTGGAGCTCCGTCGGCAGTGCCGAGCTGGGCTCGCGCGCCTCTTGCCCTCCAGGAGCGGAGGCGCAGAAGTGGCCGCGAAGGCGGCGCGCGCGACCGCAGGCCGACGGGCTCTTGGCACCCGGAGGGACCTGGGGCGCGCGCGGCGTGGCTGTCGGGTGGTCCGGCGGCTGCCCGCGGTGGCAAAAGGCGCTGTTTGGCTTCCGCTCCCGGGACACCCGGGCGCCCTGACAGGCTCTTTGGGGCTGACACGCTCGCAACGCCTTCGCTCGCTGCCGCGCTTGACAAGTGTCAGCCGCCGCTTGGCTCCCGCGGCCAAGTTGCCCCCTTCCGCGCCTCTCCCCCATCACTTCCCCGGCCCTCCTCGGTTGCGCAACGCGGCGGGGCGCTCGGGGACCCTAGCGTGGGGGTGGGGGGAGGGGCAGAAAGGCCGGAGGGGCGCGTCTCCGCCTGCGCTCGCCAAGTTCGGTCTGAGTCCAGGTGCTGCTGCTGCTGCTGCTGCTTCCTGGGCCTGCGGAGGAGCCCACAAGCCAACGCTCACCTTGGCTGCAAGGCAGGCAACGCAGAGGCTCGGGCTCGGGCGGGCCTCTCGGCTTTGTTTTTGCTGGGGATCCCGCTGGCCGGGGCAGTCCTAGGCCTCTGTCGCTCGCTCCACTTGGCTGCAAGTGGTCTCGCTCCAGCGCTCGTGGCGAGGGAAGGCGGCCTTCCGCGGGGAGGCCAAGAATCGCACCGCAACTCAGCAGGACGGCCACAGGATTTGGATCTGTTGAGGAGCTGGATGTGGAGCTGCGTTCTGAACACAGGCGCCCTGCGAGCAAGTTTCACTGCGAAAAGGGGATCCATCCAAGCTACCCGTTGCGAAGAGGAAGGTTAGGTCGGCCCGTTTCCCGTCGACGGCCTAATCCGAATCATAAATCCTCACCAGTAAATCCTACTAATTTAAAAGGACTTTTACTCCCAAGTAAGTATACTTAGGGTCCCAGCCTTGGTTGTCTCACATTGCTAAAGTAAACCAGGTGGACTTTTCACTTTTCATCGTGTGGCGGATGAACATCCGTCCCCGATAGGAGAAAATTCTAAATTGAATCCAAACTTGGGGAAAGATTCATATCAACAGGTTAGTTCGCCCTGGGAGTATAGATTGTCTAAATTAATTTGGAATGTATTAGCCCTAACAGGCTGGGATACATTTGTTAACTTCCGTTCAAATCCCTCTCCCCTCCCTTCCCGTTTTTGTTTTTGTTTTTGACTTGTTAATCGCTCTGGTGTAAATACGCATATTGGAGGCCCGCATGGCCTGCGGTCCAATTAAAGTTTCTCGCCAGTGCTTATTCCTGATTAATTCTGCCGCCATCTGCTACTTCTGGATTGGGGATTTTATTTATCAGCTTGGTTTGTCTAACTTCTTAATTCTATTTATGTATTTGTTTTCCTCCTAATGAACCTTTGTGGGAAAGAAAAGCTTCTGCATCTGGAGTTGGGAAATCATACCTAGGAGCTCTTTCTCTCCTCACAAAAAGTAATACAAGTTCGCAGAGTTCCCATAATTCTTTTTATAAATTAAATAGTGTTAAGCAGCAGCAGCAGCAACAACAACAACAAAACCATGAGAGGTTGCAGAATTAGAACTGAGTTTCTCTCGGAGGGTAACATGGGATATCAATAAAAGGATCCTGCTGCTGCGCCGCACTGCTTATACCCTGCACTAAACACACATTCACTTGGAAGTCCATTCCATCGGTTTCAATTAAGCTTCCTTCTAAGTAAGCCTCCTTTGGGCTGTACGTTCACTTGTTTCTCCCCTATTTCCCTCTTCTCCCCAACCCCAGAAATAAATTCTGTCTAGTGAGGGAATTTGCAAACTTCACTCGGCCGCCTCCTGTACCTTTCCTTATGGTTTGCCGTCTGTCAGAGGAGGGCCTTTGGAATATGAATTTCAAAGCGGCTCCAAAAATCTGTTTGTTTTTAGACCATTAGCCATTTCTAATTAAAGTGTCCCCTTCTGCTCTCTTTTAAATTAATTATACTTCCCTCTTTTTAGTATCTCGTTTTGATTTCTAATCCAATTATCTTTTTAAATAATTGCTTTATCTCCCTCATCACTGAGTATTGTACCCCCTTGAAGCCCCTCGGCGATTGTATGGTAATGTGGCTGTAGCTTAAAAAAAACCTCCCCACCCCCACCCGGACCCCTTCTACCCAGTCACACCTTCGCTCTCTGGCACTTTCAGATTTTGCCTCATTTGGGAGTCATCCGCCATGTTCAAAAACTTTCATTTTTTTTCCTGGTTTTTTTTATCCTCAAAGGAGAAGAAAGGCCTAAAGCTATAATGGAAATATTTTGAAATCTCTTATTTTAGAGACATGAACTTGGCTAATGCCCATACAAGTTTTATTGCTTGTAGATTTAGTGTTTGAATGAAGTCCTCACTCTTTATATATTTTAAAAGTCATACATTCTTTAATTTGCTTGGTTTATTTGAGATGATTCCCCCCCTTATAGGCAAAATCCTGCATTGCTATATAAAATATTTTATTGCAATTTGTTTTATCTGAAACTAAAATACAATAGATATAAGAACTTGACCAATGAATGCTTCTGCTTGGGTTGGTAGGGGAGAAAAGGAAACTAAGAACCTTCTATCTAGAAACTGAAAAAGCTGCTGATACTTGTCTTGTTTTCTGTATTTTGTACATGTGTTTGTTTTTGTTTTTCCTCTTTAGGGAGCTGTAAGAAGCTTTCCTACCCCTGGGATTTTCATCAGCCACAGAACGGGAAGAATTTTTTTTTTTTCCAAAACAGAAATTTTAAGAGTCGCCTTTAAAAACAACAACCCCAAAACATATATATTTTAAAATTGTGTGTGGATAAATTGGAAAATCTTTCCAGCTTTTAGCATGATGTCTTACCTCAAACAGCCCCCCTATGGCATGAATGGGCTGGGGCTAGCAGGACCGGCAATGGATCTTCTTCACCCTTCCGTGGGATATCCCGGTGAGCATCTTCCTCTTTCACTTTCGCCCACAGACTCTCCAGCAAGCTTGTGAAGCCATTCGAACCCCAGCCACGGAAACAGTCAGTCAAATGTATGCCATTAAGGCTGCAATCCTATACATACTTTCCTGGGAGTAAGCACAATTGAACACAATGGGAATTACATTTGAGTAGCCAAGCAGTGGATGATGGTGCTGTAATATAAATAAAACAGCCATTTTTCCACCGGCTCCAGAAGTTATACGCAATAGCAAAAGGGATCTGTGGGAGTAGCGTTGCAGTTTTTGGTAGACCCCTTTCAGATCACAACACTGTAACATTTTTCAAACACAATCTCCTCTTTCTGTAGAAGTGGTATCCTAATACTAATTAGCTGGGTTCATTACTTAAGCCCCCAGATTTTAATGGACTTTAGTTCCATGTAAGAATATTTTAAATCGTGACTTAACCTTGGGCCTAACACCTCAGTTTGAAATGTCCCATTAGAGCATGTGGTAAACAGTTCAGTAAAATGTTTAGCATCCAAATGTGAGCTGCAAAACTTCCAGTTTAAAATAGAACTGATTTATTTTTGTTAAGAGTATTAGCGGTGAAAATTTGATGGTTAAAATAAGTTTGTGTGTGTGTGGCTGCATTTCAAAGCATATAAGTGGGTTAGAAATTTAGCAGACTGCAGTGCGTTGAAGGAAAAAAAAACAAGATATAAACTTTCCACATAGAACTTCTCAAGGAGTGTGGAAAGTTTATTTCTTTTCTTGATTTTTGTAAGTTTATTTTTTCTTTGAAAACTAACCACTGTGGGTTAGGGGAGGAGGAACCTTTGGTACTGAACTAGCTGGGCCTGTGTACTGCAGGCAAGACCTCAAATCCGGAACCGCTTCAAATTTCCCCGCAGCGGTCTCTTGTCTCAATCGTGTGTTTTTTTTTCTCAAGCCCTGTTATATAAGACATTCTGTCTCTATTTTTCCTAGTCAGTTAATATGTCCCCCTTCAGATAGATATTTTGCAAAATTAAGACTATCTAGAAGAAGAATACATTTATTAAATAGACATTTACTACAACTATTTAAATTGTTATTTACTGATGAACTATTCAGTTTATGTTTGAAGTATAGATATTTTAAGACACTAACTGCTTTTGTGGAATAATTTGCTCCCAATACAGCTAAATAGAAGTATTTGTTCTTTAGAAAACTCTCACTTCCATTGACTTCAAAGACTTTAATACTCAATCCTGAATGCACCTGCAACCCAATCTGATGTCAGTAAGAACTTATTTTCTAGTAAAGTGTGACACAGGATTGCAGCTGTACACTTTTATCATGTTTGTGCCAAAGCAAGCTGTGCTTAATTGAATTCTTACTCAGTGGTAAGAATGCTTAGGATTGCAACCTTACTTGGAAGTAAGTCCCATAGATTTCTGTGATAGGTCTCTAAGCAAACAGTTTTTGTAAGGATTGGATTGTAAATATGCCAGCTGAGCTGTGATCTTGAAGTAATCAAGCATCTAAACTTCGATTTAACCGGCTTTGTGGATTGGAGGTGATTCACGGAACTAAGCATGCCTCTGTTGTGGGGCTATATTAGCCCCCACCCAAAGAACTCTCCCCAGTGGTGTGCAGACAGTTTTGCTCCTCTTCCTTTTATTGTGGTGTTCATATTTGTACATTATAAAACTAATCAGCTATTTGCTCCTGCCTTTTAAAAAAAAGTTTGTTCTTGAGTCCCATGTTGAAATTACCCGGACTGCAGTTATTATGAATTTGTTAATAGAACAATGGTGTCCCATGGCTTTTTATTAAATGTGCCAAGGGACTGGTGCGGTGGGGTGAGGGGGGTTGTGACAGGGGAGGGAGAGAGGAACTTTGGCAGTGACGTTCTCTTCTCTTGGATCAGGACTGCTGGCAAAGATCAAATGAATGAAGGGGGAAATCTCAAATAGGAGATCTGATCCTAATACCACTTGCCTTTCTGTCCTCTTTATCCTGTCTTGGGCTGCAGCCACTCCCCGGAAGCAGCGCAGGGAACGCACCACTTTCACCCGCTCGCAGCTGGATGTATTGGAGGCGCTTTTTGCAAAGACCCGCTACCCAGACATATTTATGAGAGAGGAGGTGGCGCTGAAGATCAACCTGCCGGAGTCCAGAGTCCAGGTCCGGTGGTTTAAGAAAAAAACAAGAAATAATTGGGCAGGAGTTGTGGGAGTGCGGGGAAGGGGTTTAACAGGGCTCTCTCCTGGTTGTCTTCTCACTCTGGCTCTTTCCTTCTCTGAATGGCAGTATTTACAGTGCTAGATCAACTACATGAGGACAGTGTTTTGTTTTTTAACTTTTAATTTGGATGTCCTCTGCGCCTTGCATTGCTGGGCAGAGCTTTGTATCTGAGACCTCTTGGAGCAAAAATTCCTTAGGACTTGATGCGGGACCAAATAACATGCTTCTGCAACAAGCCTTTAAATAAGTCCAATTAAACACTGTGGGATTTACTTCTTAGTAAAGATACATAAAGTTGCACTGTTCATAACTTAAATTGCCACCAGAAATGTAATGAGACACAGATAATCACCAGCTACTTTCCTTAACTTTGGGAACTCTATGGAGGAGGACCTGATGGATCCTAAGCCCCTTTTTCAATTCCCCTCCCGTAGACTGTGGCTACGAGACAATTTTCTTATTTCTGTAGAAATATTTCTTATTTCTGTGGCATTCCTAGAAGAGGGGCAAAATACTGTTTTGCAGGAGCCTGAGCTCCTATGTAAAGCAGTCCCTCTCCCTCTCCTTCAGAGCCATTTGCAGCTTGGAGGGCTAGTTTGGAAGTTTTGCTCTCCGAGCCACAAGCTGCAAATGGTTGTGAAGGCAAGAGGGAGGGTCCACTTTAAATAGGAACTCAGGCTCCTTCAAAACTGTTTCCCCCCCTCTAGGAACGCCACTGTGTAGAAACATATCAACGCTTTCAACTCTCAGTAAGTACTGTTCTCCCTTTCACCAATCACAAGCCTAACATTCCGATCACAAACGCACTTCAGTGAGTTCAATTCAGCAAAAATCAGATCCGATTAATTCCCATTGAAAGCAATAGGATGAGACTTCCAGCCCAAGCCGCCTGCCTACACAGGAGTAAGTCTCATAAACTAAGCAAGTACAGTAGGTGTGCTTAGATGGCTTGTTTTCAAAACAATTACTACATTTTGCCGGATTGTGCCCCATTAGTATAAGCAACTCCCCTTGATTTCCATGAAACTCCCCTATAACACATTTTGGATTGGGGTGTAAGGCTGTGTAAGCAGACTTACTTGGAAGTATCAAAAACTTACAAGTAAATGTGCTAAACTCAAGAAGTTAGCCTTAAAGCAGACTGGTGAAATAATCCTAAACATACTTGCATCACAATGCTTACCATGATTATTTGGAAGTACGTTTCAATGGAATTTCCTCCCAAGTTAACTGTACCAAGATTGCACCTTTCTTTCAAGCAAATTCTCACCGATTTCCATTGCAAACTGTTTGCAAGTGAAATGAGCTGGGCTGGTGGTGCAAATGAAGGTTTGTGCATAGGGCCCCAATTGTTGAGAGCTGATGGTGAAGTGCTTCCATTCACTCTCATAATACTAAGTGAAACGAAAAATAGTGACCCAGTTTTGGAGTATAAGACTGCAATTGTATATACTTACTCTTACATCCTGAGTAAGGAGTACAAGAAGTCCCCTTCTTAGAGACTTACTCTAAGTTACTCTAAGTAGACATGCATGGGATTGTACTGTTACTCTCATTAAATTCTGTGAGTCTTCCATTTCATTATTCTGTGAGTCTTCCACTTTCCAGGGCATCAGAATTTGCTCTCAGTTGCTTATTTGTATCTTTCACACAAAGTCAGATGTTGACTGCCCCTGACCAGTTCTCCCTGTACAGAACTTGTTTCTTCAGTTGTTGATTCCAAATAATGACTTAAGGCCACAGCAAGCGCCTCTTAGCAGCTGCTAACATGGGTCAATTAGGGGTGAATGCAGGGCGTGTGGGTGTGGGTGTTACACATACTGTAGCTCAACAGAATCAGTGGGAGGAAAACTTTTTTTAATGTCTTTGCAGTGCAGGATTCTAAAACTTTCAGAGACATTAAAGACACCACCCCCTTCTTTAGTGTCTTGGTGGTCATCTAAGAGTTAAGCACAGCTCTAGAAAGTCATACTAATTTTGCCACTCCTAGAGCTGCTATAGACTGGAAGTAAAGACCCTTTGCAACCCAGAGACCAAGAAAGCTAGTTCCTTTTTGAAACCATGATGTGTAAAGGACTGTCCTTGGTGTTTTTTTTTTTCTTTCATCAAAATTTTTTCTAGCCACATCTCTACAACCCTCTGATTTGGCTCATTCAACCTGGCTCAACAGCCCACTTTACCTCTAAGTTTTGCCACTTCTTGCTGAATGCAAGGGGTGCCCTCTGGGAATCCCTAAAAATGGAGCACTTAATTTTCACAATGTTAAGGAAAGGCCATAGGAACTACTTCCTGACAATTCCCCTCAAGGTTTGGGAAGGTATCCTGGAAAGGACAGGCAGCAAACCAGTTCTTGAGGGTGCCTATGTGTGTGGCATTAAAACACAACCACACCTTAGCCAAGCAAGATGGATTCTTTCTAATTACTAATTGCCTCCTCTGTGTCCTCTTTTCTCTGAAAGTAATTTCTAGCTTTATAGATTTTTCTATATGGAAAACATTTCTGTGTAGGAAAAAGATATGAACATTGTATGCTTTATATGTGACAATTATATCATGTAGGTATACTAGGAAGTTGTGATGGACTACCAACATATGCAATCTCTCTGCTGTTGATTGACATACAGTTTTTATGTATTGTCCTACAAGCTATATTTGTAGGACACTCATTATATTTGAAGTGGCCCTGAAAGTCACTTATTGTTGCTCTGATCAACCTGCTATCCTAAGGACACTTGGAATTAGTTGCATTTTTTTGTTCTGTTTTGAGACTTACATTTGGGAGGCATATATATACATTTGGGAGGTATATTGAACATTTGCAATGTATATATGGAGGCCGTGGTCCATAGGGGCCTGTCCAAGATCACAAGGGGATCTGAATCAGAGGAACAGGCAATCAGAAATTGCAGGCCTCTTAAAATAGTGTCCTGGGCATGCCTGGGATCATTAAGAGGATTGAGACCTACTACACTGATATCCCAGTTCTCAAGGTTATTGGAGGGAACACCTCAAATAGAAATGGCTAATGGTCTAAAAGCAAGCAGATTTTTGGAGCCACTTTGCAATTCTTATTTTGAAGGCCCTCCTCTGATAGATGGCAAACCATAAGGAAAGACAATGGCAGCAACAGAGTGAATATGGGGCATTGCTGTACCTTGTCCTACACGGAATGAATAGACTCCTACACGGAATGAATAGAATAAGCGAAATTATTTATCTAAGTGAGAGAGATGCACGGTGTGATTAGGCTGGCACAAAAACCAGCCACATATTGGAAATGAACTGTGTAAGAGGCAAGACAATGTTTTTCACACTGTCAAACAGGTGAAGTTATCCAGTAAGGGTGGTGTTCAATTTAGTAGTGTCCTGAAACTTTGTACTAGGAATTTTTTTTTAAAGAACTGGGTGTTATCCAGTGCTTAATGCAACTGGGTGGTGACTATGCCATACTTCCTCGACAATGTGGGTTGGATGTTATGCTAATTACAACATAATGTTCTTTTTGGAGGATAGCTCTGATGCAAGGGCTGTGGAAAACACTGCTGACATTCTCTAGAGTGAATGGGTGAACTGAACGTTCAGGGGGGACAAAACAGTCACATTTGCCCAGATTTCAATGGTTACTGGAAATACACGCATCTGATGATGCAGATTAATCCAATCTTTTAGGTGGTACAATATTATTTGTTTTTGCTGCAGCAGAGTAATATGGCTACCCCTAGAAACTAGAAACAATGGTGCAGATAAACTTTTTGTCAGTGACAAAACTTTTCTGATTCACACTCAACTGAGATGAAATATGTACAGTAAGGCATTGGTTGCTATGAATTTTATATGTATTTATTTACAGTTTGGTTAATGATGCATGTTCTGTATAATTTGAAAGATGTAGAAGAGGTAGCTGAGTGATCAGTGGAGGTAGTGTAATAATTTGTGATGTGGCCTGTGTGGTACCAGATGCTTGCTATGTACTTTTGGCTCTGGACTTACAGACTGAAGGATGAAGAGCATCACGTAATAAGAATACAGATTTGCTCTTTACTGATCACAAATACATGTAATTCCAGGAATAGCATAGTACGGATGCTATTTACCCAAGAAAGGTGTGTGAGTGGCTTGGGAGATGGGTAAATTACCTGCTATCAGATTACATTGCTGGGGCAGCTGGGTTGAGAATCCAAGTCCCCTACAAGTCAAGGAGTGGCTCCAATATTAGGATGTTGATGGTTAACCTCTCAGGGTGGGTAAAGGATGTTGTAGAAAGAGTCACATTTCTACAGAAAGCTTTCAGGGGGATCAAGCTCAACTGGAAGAACAAACAAGGTCTGGCTATCAATGGCACGCAGTCCTGAAAGATATGGGAAGAGAGGTATAACAAATGACTGTTATTTTTTTCCTGACTGGGTGTTTTATTAAGGCTGCAGTACAATAATGTTGCCTGCATGCTTGTAGCTTTTGCTCCTTCCAAGTGTTTAGTGTCTATGAATCGTTCTTGCTGCATATTCTTGGGAATGGATTTTAGTGGCAATTAGCCGTAGAAGGTACTTAGAGCCTGAAGAGCTAGATGCTGCACTTGTTTTGATGACTGGCCATAACAATAGTTCAAGCAAAGCCCAGGGCAGTGATGGAGGGCTGTGGGTGCAGCTACTCCTCTTCCCACTTTTGACAGTATGGGATTAGGAGTGTGAGGTTGGCTGTGCTGGGTCCATCATTGCTTGCACTACCAGTCTCATAGAAAATCAGCTAGGAGAATGTGTGTGGTCAGGTGTTGTGCTAGGGATTTATATTGGGTGAGAGATTGCTGGGTAGGTGATGGAGACTGGCCAGTGCTAGGAAGTGGACTCAATCAGGCCAATGCTTGAGAAGAGGGGAATACTGCATTTAGTAACCTTGAAAGTTGTGGGTGTTTAATGGAAAGTGGGTGGCATGCCAAGCAGTTTGGCGTCTGGAGTGGCCTTGGCTAGGATACTTGCGTACGGCAGGTGGATGAAGTGCTAGATGACAGTCTCTGCTTGAGAAATTCTTCTCTCAAGCAATTCAGAGAGCAATTCTTCTCTCAGAGAAATTCAGTCTCTGCTTGAGAAACCCACCTGTAATTGGTTGGGTGGGTTCTTCTGCTCTGTGTAGCACGGATGACGTACAATGTCCACTACTGGTCCCATTTGAGGGAAGGGGTGTTTAAGAGGTTCACCCCTTAAACCTCTTAAACCTCTTAAGAGGTGGTGGTGGTGGTGGCATGGGCTGGGTGAGAATGGGCAGGCTTGATTAGTGGAGGCGGGAGGTGGTTGCGCAGTGGAGTTGAATGAGTAGTAGTGGCGGGGGACTGATGAACTTGGACGCCTGCTTAATATCGTTTGGCAGTCTTCTCTTGGGCGCTTTGGGGTGGGGGTCGTGACCGCGGAGTGCCGTCAGTCGAGAGGGGCTCAAGACCCGGGAGAGAGAGTAGGCTGGCGCGGGCGAGGATGCCAAACTGGGAGGGCGGTGTGGGCGATCCGGCATTGGCGAAGAGGGGCGCTGTGGGGCTGGGGGCCCTTCGTTATTTCGAGGGGGCGGCCTCCCTGCAGGATTTCCAGGGGACTGACGGGCTGGCGCTCTTCCCTCCTTCGTCCCTCCTGTGCAGGTCTGGTTCAAGAACCGCCGCGCCAAGTGCCGTCAGCAGCAGCAGAGCGGCAGCGGCGCCAAGAGCCGGCCGGCCAAGAAGAAGTCTTCCCCGGTGCGGGAGAGCTCCGGCTCCGAGAGCAGCGGCCAGTTCACCCCGCCGGCCGTCTCCAGCTCCGCCTCGTCGTCTTCGTCCAGCTCCAACTCCTCGGGCCCGGCGCCCGCGGGAGCGTCCTTGAGCAACCCTGCGGGCGGCGGGGGCGGCGGCTCCGGCGCCGCGTCAGCCTCCTCCGCGGCGTCCCTGAGCAGCGCGCCCTCCGCCGTGGCGGCCTCGTCCATCTGGAGCCCCGCGTCCATCTCGCCCAGCGCCGTGCCAGAGCCCTTGGCGCCCGGCGGCGCGTCGTGCATGCAGCGCCCGGTCTCCGGCGCGTCGTCGGCCTCCTACCCGATGTCTTACGGGCAGGGCGGCGGCTACGGGCAGGGCTACCCCGCGCCGCCGCCCTCGTCGTCCTACTTCAGCGGGGTGGACTGCGGCTCCTACCTGCCCATGCACTCGCACCCGCACGCGCACGCGCACCAGCTCAGCCCCATGGCGCCCTCTTCCATGGCCGGCGCGCACCCGCACGCGCACCACCCGCTCAGCCAGAACTCCAGCCACCACCACCACCATCACCACCACCACCACCACCAGCCGGGCTACGGCGGCGCCGGGCTGGCCTTCAACTCCTCCGACTGCCTGGACTACAAGGAGCCGGCCACGGCCGCAGCCTCTTCCTGGAAGCTCAACTTCAATTCCCCCGACTGCCTGGACTACAAAGACCAGGCCTCCTGGCGCTTCCAAGTCCTGTGAGGCGGCCGGCTGAACGCCAGGCGAGGGGGGAAGGCGCCACCCTCCTCCTCCTCCCCCCCCTCCCGGTGCACCCGGGGCCTCCTCTGCTCCGCTCCGACGGACGGTCTCTCTGCCGGTGGCCTCTCTCTGTCGCTGTTTCCGCACCATCACCAACCACTAAGGATCCTCTCCCGCCTCTCAAGATACGTCCCTCCTCTCACTCAGAACAGTTGGTTACATTATTTTTTTTTTTAAGGAAAGGGGAAAAAATAAAGTAAAGATAAGAGCCCGACCCAAACGACATGCTGAGCCCATCCCACCCCTTACCCATAACCAAACACGTGGCTCAAGGCTGCTGGATCAGACCTGCTGCTATTTTGCTGCTGCTGAACACTCCTCCATCTCCTTCTTGACTCGTGGTGTGTTATTTATTCGCTGTCTGGGATTATGCTCCGCCTTGTGCTCTTGTTTTCAAACTGAACAGAAGAGGACTTTAAACCGCGATTCCTTCTCCTCCTCTTAACAAAGATGTTGTCCTTGGACACACGGGATCCCCGCCTCCCCTTTCCCAGGCACTCCATGGCTTTGCAAGGCTGGAAAGATGGGAGCTAGGAAGCGCCTCTGGCCGGCCGCAGATTTTTGTGTATAGTTCTTAATCAACCCCCCCCCCCCACAGACTCTTTTTCTCCCCCTCTCCGAGTTCTCTCCATAGGATTGTTTTGCAAAAAGCGGCAAGAGTTGTGTATATAGTGTATGTTTAGGTCTGTTCCAGCGACCCTTTTGATTTTTAGATGGCTAATGGAGGGGACGGTGAACTTTTAGCTGGAGTCCATCAGGCAGGCAGCCGAACTAAACCCGCACCCCCCTCTTCTTTCCCACCCACATTTCTTCCGCAGCTTTGCCCTGTCTCAGTGGGCAGAGGGAGGTTCGTCCCACGAAAATGTTAGTTGGGAAGGAGGAGAGGAAGGGTTGCTTTGGACAGACGTGGTGGGGGAGAGGTGCATGTCCAGGGTGGGGAGGAAAAAGAAGAGGTTAGCAGGAAACGGGGGTGGCGGGAGAGGTTGGAGTGTGCCCGGCGCAAATGAAAGAGTCCCGACGGCCCAGTTCACTTCAACCTCCTTTCCTTAGTGCAGTCCTAACTCAGCTCATCACCTGTCTCCCAACAATGTTTATGGCCCGCTTTGCTCCTGGGGAGGGAGAGGGTAAGGAGAGAGAGGGAGAGAAATCCCTGTAAAGTTGATTATTTACTCCGTTAATCCAACAGTTACCTGTTGAAATGTAAGGCAAATCCTTCCCCTTTATCTACATATCCCTCTAATAAAATTCAAACTAATAAGCCCTTGTCTGTGTCATCCTTCCTAGGGGATGTGAGCAGGAAAGTCCCACAAAGTCCCCTCCACTGGCATACTTGTCTCTGTTGGTCGGTCCTGCGGCAGGGACAGATCGATTTTATTTCCAAGAATGAGGGAGGAGGGGGCGCTGGTCCGCTGCACTTTATCTCACTGAGCTGCCTTTTAATGACTATAATTGGATTGGCGTCCAACCAAAACTTTGATGGGTTATATACGCATTAAAAGCGGCGTGAATATGTTGCCTCCCTCCCTACTCCTTTCCTCCTCCCTTCCTGTCTTTGGGAAGGCAGTAAAGTTACCCAGCCCTAACCTCTCTCCGGGGACAGAAGACCATCGGGGCATCAGAAGTTTGGCACTAACTTTCCCATTTTAATACGCCCTCAAACACTCCCTGTTCCCTGCAGTGAGAGGCTGGGGCCTGAGAATTCTCGGGCGGTGTTGGCTTTTGCCTTCTTCTGGAAATGTTCCATCGCTGTCAAATTGACTTGGCACTTTTTAGTTGGTCATTTGACAAGAGCTTCCAAGAAGTGAATATTTATTTCTAAAGCATCTGAGCTGTTGTTTGGAAGTCGGATCCAAAATTCATGGACTAGTAACTGGGACTTAACTCCTTCCACAATGATAAAATCGAAGAAAACCCAGAATATTCAGGATACATTCCGGACGGAGATGTTGCTATCATAGCCATTAAGGCCAGAACACTCTCAATGCCAAGCACAGTAAAAGGGTGAAATTCACACGTTCCCTCTGATTTAATGGAACTAATCCTAACCAACTTTCCAGCGCTGACACAGCTGTGGAAATGGGGCATGTGCTGCATCCTGTAATTTGGGGGGGGCAGTCACAGAATGTTTGTTCTCTTATCTTGGAGCTGCAATGCCCTTACCCCAGTGCTGGAAAGTTGGTTAGGATTGTGCCCTAGATCGCGCTAATTTATTTAGAAGTCAGGCCCACGGGGTTCAAAGAAGTTTCGTTCAAGGAAATGTATATATGAGCACGTCTCAAATTCGAAGTGCTTTTGTAACTCGTTTATTATAGCGCTGAGAAAGTTTTCCTTAGAAAACGAATCTGGTTTTGGGTTTCATTTAACTTTTCCAGAATACTTGTTTAAACAAAACCATTGAGAAAGAGAGAGAAAAACACCCAATTTTGTTCTTTTAAAGGTAAAGCCAGCTAAAACTGTGGAGCAGAGAAAATTGTCTTACTGTGACAATAAAGCCAAATATCTCTGCGAGGAAAATATTAGTTTAGCATCATAGGGAAAGGGGTCGAACTGCTTGGTTGAAAACATCAGGCTTACAAGTTTTTGTCCTTGTCAAAAAAATTATACTTAGCTCAGATCAGTTTAAACTCAGGAGGGAGACATTATCCAGACACCCGGATTAATTAGCCTATTAATTACTACTAAATAATTAATTTTGCTCATGAATGAAGCACATAATAAAGGCAACCGTTGTAATCCAGTTTTGGGTCTGAGGTCTACCTGCTATACAATCCCAGTTCAGGATCGATTCTTTTTTTCCCGTCTTGGAAGTGGAGTTAACGAGAACGTAATTTAAAATTAGTGCAATACCGGTTAATGCATTGCAGATTACTGTTCTGGAGTGATCTTTGCGTGACAAACAATTGCCGGTTCTAGATGTTTTTGAGTTGCTAAGAAAAGGTATAACCTCATCAGTCATTTCGGAAGTTCAATGACATTGGAAAAAAATAATGGCACAAGTAACCGTTTCCTATCCCAGCTTAAGCTATACGCTTACATCTGTATAAGTTTATATATGTATATAAAAGCTTATATAAGGGCGGCCCCCTCTCTTCTAGCTAGACTGCCCGAGGCCCCGCCACGGATGCTCAAGGATTTCCCACGAGATTCGATCAGAGACCGGTCCCTGCCGACTGCGTTCTGGTCAGCCCCGCCTGGAGACGAGACACGTTGCCTTCTGGACCACGAGTGAGTGGCAGCAGAGTCCCACCCGGCCCCAGGACTTAGCTGGGCTGACGCTGCGTGGCACACTGGCTGTGCTTTTAGGTGGTCCACCACAGCCACTGCGATTCTGAGAGAGCAGCAGCAGCGCTTCAGCGAACGGCAGACGCACTGACGCTCTTTCCTTCACTCTCCGAGCCGAAAGAGGAGCCTCCTGGGCGTGCGTCGAAGCGCCCTGGGAAGGGCAGACGCCACTTCTGAGAGCCGACCTCCCCCTCCCCGGGGATGGCTCTGGCTGTCAGCGTGTGTCCTTTTCCATGTCGGCGGCGCCAACCAAGGAGCCTACTACGCCAGGCCTGGTGGTGGCAGGGAGGGGGCTTATTAAATGGCGACAGGCGGCAGTTGCCAGAGGTGCCCTGGGATGGGCCAGTCACGCTGCGCGTCCCCCATAGCCAGGATTCGGCTGGGCTCTCGCCAGTCTGCGCGCCGATGGAAGCAGAAACAAGAGACGCGTTCACGCCGGGCGAGCACAAGGCGGCCGGCCGCCATCCAGGCTGCAACCCGACACTAACGCGCCCGAGAGCCTCTCCTCACCCAAGTCGTGCCTGCCTCCTCCAGGCTCCGTTTGAGCCGGGGTTTGCCATAGGGTGGCCCCGAAATCCATTTTCAGCCCCAGGTTTGACCTGGAATGTGTGAAGTAGTAACAGAGCATGCATTAGAGCATGTGCAGAGTGCGGTTTCTTTCCGCTCACACAATCGGACACCTCGAGGATTACAGGGGTTCCATGTCAGATGGTATGATTTCCCGGCAGGCCTGAGCTCCGGAACCTCTGATTTAGGAATTAAGTGCTGCGGGTCACTGCACCTTTTAGCCTTCCTTCCTCCTCCTCCTCCTCACACTGCCTTTGTTCACCAGGTGCCAGCAGGCCCCCAGCACGAAAGCGTGTGGAGAGGGGACAGAAAAACCCGGACATACATTAGACTGGTCTGAAACTGGTTTAATGGTATGATTTGACGGGCAGTGAGAACAGAATGCGGCCCAAACAGTTTTCTTCGTCTCTCCACAAGAGAAAAGGGCCAGAGCCTGCCTGCCTGCCTGCCCGCTTGCCTTCCTTCCATGACACCTGAACATTCAGGGAAAGGAACCTGAAGCGTCCTGAAGGGGTCACCATCCCACTCCCGGCTTCCTGTCGCTGCAGCCCCGTTCAGGGCGAATTCGACTTGGGGACGCGAAGGTGTACCAGGCGCGCACCGCCCAGGGAAGCAAATCGAAGAATGTGCTTTGAACGGTTTCAGGGAAGACCTGAAACCGTTTTCAAAAGCTCCCCCCTTTCAAAATAAGAACAAAATATAAGAGCAATAAGGCAGATTCACACCAATCTAGTGAAATGACCCTCCTGCATCTTAACCTCGCTGGGTGCCAGCCAAGAAAAATGCCACTTTCTAAGATTACAGTCTGGCGGGGCCCCGCCCGCCCCCGCCGGTCTCTGTCTGTTCTTTATGGAACGAGGAGCCTACGCGACGGCCTCAAATCCACGTCCTATTGGCGTCAGGGGCTCCGCTTTGAAACGGCAATCGGTTTTAACCCAGCAGCAGCCCCAAACAAAGCGGTGACCTCTGAGTGGGGCCCGCTTCCGAGGAACCAGAGGCGGACCCCTAGCGCCCGAGGGTCGTCGCCGCTCGCGAAATCCGTCTTCGTTACGCAGAGTGGCCACTGCAGTTCGACTTTTCGGAGCGACTCCTTTCCCCACCCACTTGGCACCCGCCGTTGACCCCTTGGCGAGAGATCTGGCTCGTCCGACTAGGTGGCGCGCGAGAAGCCACCAGCCTGGCTGGAGGATGCCCAGGCGGCGCCCCCCCCCCCCGCGGGTGTTGCAGCCAGCCGCAGAGCGCACCCTGGCGCTCTCCCCACGGGCGGCGGAGGGAGGCGAAGGGAGTGCCCGCGAACAACCGGTCCCGATTCCGAGGCGGGGGAGGAGGGAGGGCGTGTGCGCGGGGCGTGCGTGGAAACCCGCAAAGGGCTCTCTCCGTCCGTCCCGCGGCAGCGCTGGGCTGGGCTGGGCTGGGCTGGCAGAGCTGGGCTGGGCGTGACCTCCTTTGCTCCCGAGACCTCGAACGACTCGCTCCTGCTGGCGGCTCTTGCGCAAGCTTGCCTGGGCCTTCCTTCGCCAGGCTGGGCCACCGCAGGGCCTCTCTAGGCGGGGAGTGGGCGGGCGCGGGGCAGGAGGGAGGGAGGCAGCGGGCAAGGGCGCCGGAGCAAGGAGGGCGAGCGAGCGAGGCTAGCTGCTGCTGGGCAAACCGCGGGAGGCGCCGCCCGGTTCGCACTCTCTTGCGCGGCGGCGGCGGCGGCGGCGGCGGCGGGGGCTCCACGTCCCGTGAGAGCAGAAGCCCGCCAGGGAACGGGGCAGCCCCGGCCTGGGCGACGGGGGCACAGGCAGGAGAGCCCCCGCTGGGCTGCGGCGCGGGTGGGCTTGGAGCCCGCGGGGTGGGACCCGCTTCCCGCAGCGCCTCCCCGAGCAGCCTGGCTCCCCGCCACCTCCTCCTCCTCCTCCTCCTCCCGCCCCGCCAGCCGAGGTGTGGCAGCGCTGGGGAGAAAGAAGCGCAGCAAACCGCAGGAGGCGGTGGCGGCGGCAGGAGGGAGGGAGGGGCGGGCGGGCGGGCGGGGAGCAACACCTGCGGCCCGTGACTCGCCAGCGTCTCGGGGAGAGTGGCTGGCTTCGCGCCGGCGCCGAGCGAAAAGCGCAACTTTCGGACGGAGCCGGGCGGCGAGAGGAGCCCGCCGTGTGGCCGCTTCAGGTCCCCCGCAGCAAGGCGGGCGCAGAGGGCTCTTACTAGCGCCCCGGCCGGCTGGGAAGGCAACCTTTGCGTGCCCGCGTGCGAGCGGGCGAGACGCCGCTTTTCCGGCTCCCCCAGTGGTTCAGACAGTTGCGCGTGAACTGCAGCTGGGCACGTCCTTCCTCAGCGCGCCTTTAATAGGCACCACCAACAGAGCAGAGCCCGTGCATTCCCCTTCCAGTCCTTCCCTGGTTCAAGGGGGCTGCTGCAGCTTTTCCTGTGAAGGAGCCGTCTTCACACTCAACGCCCAGGTGCAGTTGGCTCCCCTCGCCTGACCGGCAGTGGGCAGAAGCCGCCCCAAACTGGCAAGCTGAATGTGCGCAATAACATGTCATGGTCATGTCATAAAACCCGGAAGCATGCTCGGTATGCTAATCGACCCGGTCTGGCTGCAATAAACCTGCTTGGCAGTCATCATTTAACCTGTTAATATGATGCACGGCAAGCGAAATTACATTTACAAGCATGAGCATCGTTGTGCCAGCCAGCCTCGCGAAATGTCGTCATGTGCGGAGGCAACATTTGAACCCCTGCGGATCCTCCTGCAAGTCCACCAATGGATGCCCGTGTAACTGGCCCAATTTGATAGTGTATCAATCGGTAATTAGACTGCATTGATCAAATGCACCCATCAACAACTTTAAATGACATGTTAAGCAGTTGTTGCAGCATGTGTGGTGGTGATGAAACTCCGTTGGGCTCATGTGTTCATTTGCGAAATGTTGGTGCTGCTCCTTCGTCGTATTCCCTCAGCGGTCAGCAGCTTTTAACGCAGTGAATTGTCGGGCACTTAAGAGCAATAATTTAGCAAATGGGCGTCTTTTAAGCAGGCTTAAACAAGATACGTCCAGAAATGCTGCGCTAAATCTTCAATAAATGAAAGAGGCAAGCCGATCGCTGCTAAATTGAACCAAAGTACTTGGAGTTAAACCCCTAATCCTAAACACGCCTGTTTACCAAGCAGGTTTCCCTGAAATCAGTTCAATTTACCTCCAAGCCAGATACGTTCGGTATCGAGGTGGAAAGAGGTTTCCAAAAGAGACTTTTACTTCACGGAGTTTTGGGTTTAGTTGTTAAAGCAACAGAAATTAAAATAGTTTGAGCTTGCGGAAAGGAACAAAACGTAAGATTAATAAATTATTTCAAACAACTTTCTAAACACAAAAAATCTATTAAAGGAACCCACAACGTTTTACACTGCAACTTAAACATATTTCTAAATACTATAGGAATTAATAAAACACCGAAAAGGCACACGCTTCCGGACCGGTAATCTACCTGTCCTAATAACGCAGGTTCAATTAAACGTTTTCTTTCCTCTGCGCTTTTAATTTTCTCCCGTCTTCAAAGTGAACACAATTAAAAGACTCCGATCGCAGAGTCCACTCCCATTTCAATATGTATTTATGTACGTTTTGCTTTGTAATCTGTGTAAATGTCCGTTTCTGGTTAGGCAGGAATCAAAAGGATTTAAAGGGCAAATTCCGCGACTCACACTGTTCAGAAGCACATGTCCTCGGGAGTAAAGCGCTTCGCCTGTTTTCATGCCAACTGAGACCATGGTTTGATTGCAAATGGGAAATTCGAGTCCCACCAACGAGCTTAACTAGTCAGCTGAAACAGAGTGTTGAGCCCATTGAAATTACAAGGTTGTGTATTGAGTAGAAAGCACACGATGAGCTTCTCATAGAACAGTAATTGTAAAAACTCCATCTATATATAAAAAAAGGTTGATGGGTGATAGTGTGCCTATGTGAACCGCCTTGAATCTGTAAAAGTCAGTGGGAAAGGCGGTGTATAAATATTGTATATAATGGGGCTTCTAAGTGGCAAGCACCGTTCTTTCTATTTGCATTTCCAAGAGTTTACAACGGGTGTATAAGTGGACTCAACGTCCCGTCCACTAGAATTCATCCAAGATTGAAGCAAAACTCTGGAGCACTCGGGCCCAAAGTGGTCTAGGACTGAGGTCATAGCTGGCTTACAAGGGAATGTGGGGGGTTGAGCGTGAGTGAGTAGTGTGTATCCTGTATGGTGTTGGTTTAGGATATCAGAGGCACGATCAAAGCTTTGAAAGATGTTGTGCAAAGAGCGTGGAACAACGCAGGAAGCGCAGATGAGCCACAGGAGGAAACTGCAGGGGAAGCACGCCCATCCCACTCGCGATTCGCGGGATTTGTTCTTGGTACACATTGATTGCAATGAAAGCACGGATAGAAATGCAGACGACCGCGTACCAAGGCAGGGTAAACTTACTGGGGTGTGCACAGGCTGCATCTACTACGTGGTAAGCGGATCTTCTGTATCCTCCTTCCACGTGACAATGAGAATCTGCGGACTCACCAGGTGCGGAAGTTTGGCAAGATGGCTCTCGCAGTCACGCGTGGGAGCAATACCGACGACACCTTGACCACAGGGGTTACCGGCATCACTTGGTAAAATGGTTGTCTGAATTCATGCGTGGACTACAATGGGGTGCACAGCAAGGCAGATGTATTTTACCACGGGCAGTTTTCCGTAGGAGATGGAACGGAGGAAACTTTGGCCAAGGTAGCTGCGTCCTTGAAACCCAGTGCGTCTTAAGCACACCGTGAAACACTTCCGCTGCACCGGTTTCAACGGGAAGGTGCCCCTGATTCGCCTTTGGCTCGAGCCCAAAACAGGGGCACTGCAGTGCGCTGGAACGGAAACTGGGGGCTCTTTCCCTTACGCAGCAGCCGCAGGAAATGTGGGGTTGCAGATCTAGGTCGTTTTCGGAATCGACCCTGTGAACGGTGAGGAATTCGAGTGCACGACCGAGACAACCCCGTCCCCGACCGACCATTGTCTTTCTTGTCACTCTCCAACCTGACTCCCGGTGTGACGGAGTGGTCAGAAGTCGTGGGGCGGGGGAACGGGTCCTAGAGCGCAATCCTAGGCAGGTCCATTCACCAGCCCCCTTAAATTCGATGGGATTTACGCCCAAGCGGGGTTTGCAGCTCTAGAGGCCCAACGCAAGCCTTGGGGTGGGGATGCGACTGGACTGGGAAGGGGGGGGGGCGACAAGCTATGCGTGCGCCGTGAGAGGCGGATCTACAGGGAGGGCAAAGCTCTAAGTGTTTCAAGAAGCCTTACCCTGTAAATCCCTCCTCTCCCTTGCTGCTGTAAGATGTTGCCTTTCCCTGTGAGGATTGGCTAAAACCGTGCAGGAGAGGAGTGATTTCCACTGCAAGGTAAGGCTTCTTGCACAACTTAGAGCTTTGCCCTTCCTTAGAACTGCCAGTTGTGTCTTTCTCAAGGGGACCAGATACAACGAGGGACCGAGTGCCTCTCCCTTTAACCCTTCCATGACGAGCTGCACCTGCCCAAATTCCCTCTTCTAGGCAGTGCTTACAGGGATAGGCGCCGGTCCTCCACTGTATCCGGCCACCCCGGTCTTTCCACCGTCACCCCTCAGCTACAAGCACAAACGGCGTCAGGATCGCATGGCTGGTAGGAACGGGCCTATGTGGACTGATCGCACCGCCCGGTGCCTGAAGGTTATGGATATGGACTGAAGATGTCCGGGCGGGCCCCCACTTGCAGCGGCCGCAGGCAGGCAGGCGAAAGGGCCAGTCCTGGGCAACGCGGGCACGTGCAGACGCGACCCCTCCCCCAGGTATGGTGAGGAAGCGCTGGCTGCGCTCTTAGCTCTGGACCGGGGCCTCAGTCGTCTAGCGGCCGGCGGCCGCGCCTCTGGGAGCGCCTTGCTGATCGAGGTGACCTTCGGGATGGCGGGGAGCCGGAGCGCACAGCAGGTCAGAGAAGCCCCGCTCGTTGCCTCGGGGCCAGGAGGTGCCAGGTCTGGGAGCTCCCCGCTTGGAGACGTTCGTGGCACCCGGGCGAGCAGACCTCCAAGGGCCTCCCCCGTGACCCTAAAGGCCAAAGAGGCTTATGAGAGGAGAGCAGGAGGACTACCCTGTACGGGTGACGGAGGTTTGTTGTTCAGTCGCTAAGTCGTGTCCGACTCTTCGCGACCCCATGGACCACAGCACGCCAGGCGTCCCTGTCCTCCACTAGCTTCCTCTGCCGCCCCCTTCTCCTTTTGCCTTCAATCTTTCTTTGCAGCATCGCACTTTCCTTTCACTTCCAGACACATCCACAGCTGAGCTTCGTTCCGGTTTTGGCCCAGCTACTTCACTCTTTCTGGTGCTACTAGTACTCGTGCTCTGCTCTTCCCCAGTAGCATAATGGACACCTTCCGACCTGAGGGGCTCATCTTCCAGTGTCATATCGTTTAGCCTTTTAGTTTTGTAAGCCATGGGGTTTTCTTGGCAAGAGTACTGGAGTGGGTTGCCGTTTCCTTCTCCAGCGGTTAGCAGCAACAGAAACAACTCGGTCAAAAAAGCAACGGAGGAATGCCGCAGACAAACGCGAAATAGCCACGTACAGTATTTGATAAATAGTGGACAGAACAAATTAAAAACCTTTCAGGGATATTTTCAGCTTCCATCTTCCTCAGTAATACACTCGGGTTAGATTTAAACACAAGCCAAGATGGTGGCAGTTTGAACAATGTCAGGGGTGGGTGTAGTAGTAGTAATTCAGCAGTAACCTTCTGAAATGCAGGCACTTGTCATGAACCCCCCTCCCCCCCCCAGCCAGACTTGTCCCACTAAGACTGTACCCTCCAAAAAAAAAAAATCAACTTTACACTTCATTAGAGTATTTATTCATCTGCTGTGCATTCCTCTGTTGAAACTGCTTATATTTTGTTTAAAGACCCCAAACTCTTGGAGTGGGTTGTAATAGTTTAAACCAAATGTATAAAACCTGAAACACAGAATTTAAAAATATCCCAGAGAAATTTAAAATATACATTAGAGTGCTAGCATACGCATGTACTTAGAAGTTAGTGTCACTGTGTTCCATAGGACCTACTCTCTTGCTGAGTTAACATTGGATTGTAGCCTAGCAGCATGATCCTATGCATGTCTACTCAGAAGTGTCCCTCAGGCAGCTCTTGTGAAAGATGATGCCCTAGATATTAGTATATGCCCTTAGGCAAATTTCTAAGTTTGCTTCCTGCTGAGCCAAATGATTCTTCTCAAGCGAAGGTTTTTTGAAAAATGTTTGAAAGGTGCTCCTCCTGATCATCACTACTCCTGCTGGAGGGGAAGTTCCAGACCTTGCCTAGACCTGGTGGTAGAATTCTCAGCAGAGTGGCACATGCAAGAGAAGTAGCCATGAACATGCTGCTATTCTCAATAGTCAGGCTGTCAGATCTTATGGTGTTTATATATCCAGAAATTTTCTCTGTCTTCCAGTATCCCAGAACTTGATGCTTTTACGTCCGAGAGGCTGTAGTTATCAAAATCAAAAAGTTGAGCACTAGGCTGTTTGAACTTCTGCTTTGTTATTGTTGACTTGTGGATTAAAAAATGTGTGAAGGCCTGTTGCTTGACCAACATATTGAATGTGGTATCCAGGGTGTGTCCATTCAATAATATATATTATAAGGGTGGACTTGCAGGTGATGTCCTATTTGATAAAGAAATGTCTTACTAGTTGTGATGCTTTTCCAAAGGTTAGTGCAGGTGATGCAACTTCTGATTTCCCCCCCTCTCTGTGTGTGTGTGAGTGATCTTCTGAATAATAATAATGATAATAATTATGATAATAATTATCATCTTCTTAATAATAATGTGTTTCAAAATACCTTGGACATGTGAATATAGTTGTGGGGTGAAAGTTCTGCCTTTGAGTTTGCAATTTTCACTTTGGAGTTGAGTGGCCAATTATTTGTTTTTCTTCTGACAATCACAAATACTTGTGTGATCTTGCGTTAAGGTGGTGTCCTCCCTGTATTTGGATGCTGATAGAAGCTTCACCAGTTCTTTGCTAATTGCCTCTGTTCAAGGTACAGTGCCCTGCCAGAGGCAATACAGCAGTCCTGAAGGTTGCTGAAGAAAAAGGATGGGCAGGGCCAGAGGCTCTATTGGGCATGTAATGAGCTGGCTCATGCTCTCCTCTCTCAGAACTGCTGAGTCTTCTCTGAAAGACAGAGAAGGTGTGCTTGGGAGGGAGACAAGGTAGGAAGACAATGCCTGCTCTGCTCAAACTTAGGGGTTACTCAGGCGGCTGAGTGGCACCTTGGCCTGTACTGCTGAACAGTGGGCTAATCAGCCTGCCTCTAGTGGCATAGCTACCTATGGGGCAGGGAGTGGAGCGCGCCAGGTGCCATCCTCAGGGGTATGTGTCTCCACTAAATCCCAAAATGTTAAAAGCGCAGTTTTATGGAATAATACCATCATATTGCATACCATTCAATGTGGAATTTCACCAGGAATTCAATGAAAAAACCCAGAGTGTAATATCAAAAGTTATGACCAAAAAAACTTTTAATGTAAAAATCAGTTTGTTAAAATGGTGGCTTTATGGAATTATACTATCATTTTATATACTGCTTGTTGCAAAATTTCATGAAGAATTTACTGAAACATAGTGTAATATCTTCATTCTTGCAAACGTTATAGCCAAAAAACAACCCGCCCACCCGAAAATACAACTGTCGCACAGTTGACAGTGCAGGCGTGTCAAACACACAGCCCCCAGACTTGCATAATGAGTCTACGAATGAAGCCTGAAGAACTTCTTTATCTGGCCTCTGTGTTGCTTGCCTTGCCTTGCCTTGCCTTGCTAGCAGCTCCAGCAGCAAATAGTCATCTGGGCCAGCAGGGGGAGCTGAGAGTAGGAAATGAAGCTCCCACCAGCAAAGCCACAAAGGAAGGCCAGTGCAGGAAGAGGTTATATTAAGCACTGCTGGGAATGGAGCTTTCATGGAAGGGGGGGGGGATGAATGAATGAATGAATGAATGAATGATGTTATTGTGTGTGTGTGTGTCAAATGACCTAACCATGTCACTGCCTGCCTCTGGCTTATTTTTACCCAGTTTGTGTCCTTGAACAGATACAACAATTATAATAATATGTCTTTAGACAGACTGGTGGTAGAAAAGCTTGAGAAGGCAGTGGAGACAAACTGGGTAAAAATAAGCCAAGCATAGCAAGATGCACCGAGTTTTAAGGCTGAGGCAAGAGAAGGCATTTATGTCTTAATGAAGATGGGCTTTTCTCACCCCTTGATGTAGCAAGGCTGCACCTGCCAAGAAACACCCCCTCCCCAATCTTCTACACAATTATGAAAGGTTCAAGGGCTCTACTGTCCACTTTGGTATTGGTCACCCAATAGAGTTTGGAATGCGTAGCTTACAATTAAACTTCCAACAACTAGGAAGTATTTTATTTCAATGGATTTACTATGAAGTAAATCCCATTGAAATAAGTTTACTATGAAGTAACTATCTAGGATTGGACTGTTAAGGTGTTTTCACCCAACGGTCCAATGCTATCCAACTTTCCAGCACCAAGGTAAGGGAACAAATGTGGCCTTACATTGATGAGGCCTCTATGACCCTCTCCCCACTACAGGATGCAGTGAATGCCCTTTTGGCATCTCTGCACCAGCACTGGAAAATTGGATAGGCTTTGGCCCTAAGTCTGCAATCCTATGCACACTTTTTTTGGAAGTAAATCTCATTTAACAGAATGGGATTCACAGAAGTAAGTCCTCCTACCTCTGAGTAGACTTGCGTAGAATTGCACTGTGAATTACTGTATTTTTTGTGTGTAAATATTAAACTCTATGGCAAACGTACATTCAATTAAACATAATTATTTTCTACTTTCTGATCTACATTAGCAGCATACATGTAAATAGCAGGAGAGAGGCTGAAAAGGTGCTTTTCTGTTGTAAAATGTTTGCATTTTATTGGGATTAAATGAATTTAAACTCAAATTGGGATGTAAATTATGAGAGTATAATCCAAAAAACACTTGGGTTGAAATTCTGTATACAATTTCCTGGGAGTAGACATGTTGCATGCATAGTATTCTTCTACTTCCTTCTGAGTAGACATGCATAGTATTGCAATGTTAGTCTACACTCTGTGGTCACTGAAGTTCCATTCATTTGTATCTCCTACACTCTGTTCCACGTGAGCTTCAGGGCAAAATCCTAGATAGGCCCTTGGGCCAATGCAACATGTTTACATTGGCCCAACATCACTAGTGCCGATTAGTGTCACTAGTGGGGATTAGGATGGCGCTCTCAATCTCATTGAGCCTTCTCTCAAATATGTGGGGATATTTTGAATATACAATCTCTGAACCAGTTTCTGCTGTTATTGTGATTTAAATTAGCAAGGTAAACACCATCTGCTTGTGGGTCATATCCCTGTGGGGAATCTTCTGTTCACTTCTGTAGTCTGTTGACTTCTGCAGATTTGGAATGATTGGGAAAAAGTTAAGATTTCCTACAAATAGGACAGCAAGAAGCCAGACTGCAATTCTTCCTTTCTCTCACCTCCTTGCATAGGTGACTCAGAACACCAGAAGCAAAATAGGTTTATGTAGCTATGACTACAGCTGTGAGGCGGGTGGGAAAGAAAAGAAGTCAAAAAGAAATTCTTTCCCTCATTCCTCAGAGTGATAGGAAAGGAAATGAAGAGGCCATTAGTGCTAATGTAGGTGCACACCAAAGTATGTACACCAGCTGTCTCTGCAGTTGCCTGAGTATATGTCTTAATAACGGGCTGCAGGGAAAACAAGTTTGCTCTTTTCCTTCTTTTGACACCCACAGTCAAATGGATGTTGTAACAGTGCCCAGGAGCACTTCTGTAATTTAAGGGTCTGTCAACATTTTCATAATAAACTGGATTTAAAAATATATATGTATGTATTTTGCCCTTCAGTATTTCTGACTTGACTGTTAAAATTTTCCTTCAGGCAGACAACATACAACTGCAACACAGAAGAATAACTTTTATACGTAAATAAACAACCAGACCCACAGCTCAGTTGAGTCAAACAGCTTGGATTTGATCCAGTTTCATTCCACTGAAATAAAAGTATCAAATCCAAACCCTCTTGGACTAAACCAATCCTAAATTGGTTTAGGATTAAACTGTTTAAGAGGGAAGGGTACATATATTTCCTCATTGTCTCTACCATGTCAGTGAAATGTACACAAAGCACTTTGTGAAAAATCTCATTTTATAGCAGAATGTGTCTCTTAAAACTATTCTTGGAGGACAGTACTAAAAATGTCATTGAGTATTGCAATGGCTCAGTAATTGCTATTTGGCTAATTTCTTGGTTCAGCACAGCATTATTCTCTTGAATAATGACATTTGTATATTTGCATGGGTGGTAACTATACTGGTCCAACAGAAGAAGAAAAAAATCATAATTCAAGGCAGGCTAATACCCTTATTAGGACCAATTAAAAAAACAAGTTATCAAACAGCAAGTTTTCAAATCCTATAGGATTCCTCATTAGGCTACGGCAAGAAAAGGAGGGGAAGGAATAGTCCGGATGTGCAAGTTTTCCAACATGCAGTTTGCAAAAGATGGAGTTTAGGAGAGAGTGTTAAACTTGATTTTATTTGAAAACATGATATCCTGCCATTTCCTTTCCCATGAAGGAAGTTCAAGGTAGGTCAGAAGCTCAAGCACAATCAAGAAAGGAACAACAATAAAATACAATAGAAACAATAACAAAAAAAGCAAAAATCCAAAACAAAATAGACATTGCAAACGAACCAAGTAAAAACTACCCTTACAAAAGCATTCAGTAAAAGAGTAGGCCACATAAAAATGTGTTGAACCCCCCCCCCAAACGACAAAGTGGGAGCAGATCTAATCTCCAGTGGGAGGGAATTCCAAAGGCGAGATGCCACAACAGAGAAGGTCCCATCACAGGTTGCCACCAACTACATTTCTAATGGATAGGGAACCCACAACAGTGCCTCCCTAGATGCACAGCGGACTTATGGGAGAGAAATAGTCCTCCACGTATTTAGGTCCTAAACCATTAAACTTTCAATTGTGCCTGGAAACAGGGAGGCAATGCAGATGGTACAACAGGGATGTGATACAGGATGCATTCATTTTTTTTGGTAGAAACGAGTCATACGTGAAGTTGCTGGCATTCTAACATGCTAGAAATGTGATGCATTTAAAAAATGGAAGGGAAATGGTGTTGAACATACTTCTTGATGATTCCTCATTGCCCAAACTTACCTTAAACTTATTAACTCCTGTATAATGCTTTTAAAATTTCAAGTATGGAGGGATCCTTTTGTCCAAGTTCAAAACTTCTTCCTCCACTGCCTCTATTTGCCATACAAGATGGATGTGTCCAGTTGTTTCCTCACAGCAATTGATAAATTGTTCATGGAGGCAGCCGTGTTTTCAAGCCTCGAGCGTGCAGGAAAGATGGCAAGTATGGCAAATGTGGTAGAACCTGAAAAACGAATGCAACCTTAGCATCCTCGGAAACAAAACAGTGTCTCCTAGTCCTGGAAGTTGAAAAACAAACACAGCCATGGTCACATCACCTGGACCCAGTCAGCAGCCTAGCAGTTGCATTGTGTACAAACTGCAGTTTCCAAACATAGGCAGAGAGAAATGAATGGTGTAATACACCGTGTATGGTGTATTTCAGCAGTTCAATTTTGATGTCACCTGTGCATGGGTAACTAGCAACAGTTCTGATCAATTGAAGGCAGGGGTCTCCAAACTTTTTAGTTTTGAGGGCCACATTGTATATTTTACACATTGTCACGGACCAAAAAAAAAATCAGTTTTGTGAATGAATGAATGAATGAATGAATGAATGAATGAATGAATTACTTGGATCTTCTTTTGTAAACAGCTTAATATGATTCAGAACAAAATAGAAATGTGATATTTACAAAACAATGCCATGAGTAAAAATGTCAAATACTTTAAATTGTTGCGGGCGGGATAAAATCTTGTGGCAGGTTGGATTTGGCCCCCAGGTCATAGTTTGGAGACCCCGATCTAAGACAAGGTGCAGTTGGCTCATCAGCCTAAGCCAGCTAAAGATGTTCAGGGCTGTAGACATCACCTGGGCATTCAGGTTTGAAGCCAGGTCCAAAAGCACTCCCAGAGTAGAACCTGATCATTCAAAGGGAGTGCTCGCCGTCAAGAAGATATAGGCCAATTGTTGGGACAGAGATTCATGAACCAATACCATCTCTGTCTTGTCCTGGTTTAATTTCAGTTCATTAGTCCTCCTTCATGTGGAGCATGGCGTCAGTCACATAATGGTGGCATCTTAATCCCCAAATCTTTGGATGAACTGCCTGAGCAATTTCGTGTACTTGTTAGCAGGAGAGAGAGAATAGAATCCATCTGCCAATTCCAAGGAATCAGATTGGAATTATCTCACACAACTTTCTGGAATCTATCCTCCAGGAAGGACTAGAGCCATAATAAAATGGTGCTCCCAAATCCATAGTAAAACACCCACCACAGTAAGATATCCCAGTAGCAGAGCCAGAGCAGTGTGGCATGGTAGGTACTGGATGGGCTGCAACGCATTGTGTAAGCAGCCTCTCCCACTCTCCATCAGAGCCATTCTGGGCAGTGACGATAATGTGCAGGTGCTTGCTGTGAACCCTTGCTTATTGCTGTCGCTGCCCAGAATGACTCTGACAGTGAGAGGGAGGAGCTGCTTACATGATGTAATGCTTACTTACTGTGCCACCCTCCTTTGGCTATGCGACTGAGGTAGCCACCATGACTAATGGTATTGAAGATTTTGAGAGCTCCAGCAGAGATGCACTCCCCCCCCCCCCAAGTCCAATTTCAGGTGTAGGTAGCCAGTCAGGGCAGCCAGTGCTATCTCTGTCCCAAACCCTGAATTTTGAATCAAACTATTGTGAGTTCCGAATAAAAACCTTTCTTTTGCTTCCCATTGGCCAAGACTCAGAAGCATGTTGTTTGATATCTTTTTTTTGGGGGGGGGGGTGATCCTAATAAATGCATTACCAGACATTGGATATGCATTTGCTCAGGCTGCCATCCCAAACATTTCCTCCACGTTGGGTGTTGAGGGAGATACAAAGTTCTGGTTCTTGCATTTCTAGAGGCCTCTTCCAATGTTATTGGAAGACATTGCTGCAATATATATTTGATGTCATCTCTCCGCTGCCTTCTGGGTCTACCTCATGCTCTTTGCCTTTCTCCTCTTTTTATATACCCCTACCCCTGCTAACTGGACAAGAGGCACTTTTTCCTGTGGTGTTCCTCTTATATTTAGCAGGGGGAGAGTAACTGTCCCTCTTCACCCCTGCGCAGTCTTTCTAGTGGCTGTTGCTGGCGGTCTGCCTTTTAACTTTATTTAAAAGTAATTTAACTTTATTATTACTATTTGCCTGTAAACCGCTTTGTGAACTTCGTGTTGAAAAGCGGTATATAAGTACCTGTTGGTTGATTGATTGATTGATATATGCCTTATAAGGTATAGAAGCCCAAGACATTCTCTCCAGTTGAGCAAACCACTTTATTTCTATTTCTATTCCTATTCTTTCCCTTATTATCTCGTTCCTGATTTTGTCCCTTCTGGTCACTCCAACAGCTTTCCTCAAACATCTCATTTCTGTAGTAACTCACTTTTGCTGGTGTTTTGTTGTAAGTGTACATGTTTGACACTGCTCAGAATATTCTTAGTGCCGCCAATAAAACATGCTCCCTCTACACTATCAAATTCCAGTTGTTATAGGGAAAATCCCTTCTTTCCAGTATATTCTGGATTGCCCCAAAACAAGAAGAGCTTTTGCCTTTGCTTGCTGTAATGTCATCCCATCAGCTGTTCTGTGCGGCAGATTCAGCAGCACGCCCTTACAAGATAGACTCTGCCCTTGTGATATGGGTGTTGTGGAATCAACTGAGCACCTGTTTTTCCACTGTCCCCTTCACAGTGAGGCTAGAGAGAAGCAAGGAAGCAAGAAGAGGTTGTCCCTCTTCTCCAGTGGAATCCCCAACTCTTGGATTCTGAGCTTTTGAAAACCTTCCTTGCTTTGGCAGATCCTAATCTCATCAACCAGGTTGCTATGTTTATTCATTATGTTGTGTTGACTAACACTGCTCAAGGTAGTAGGGATACGACTGCTTGCTGATGCCCATGTTTTAGGTTCACGTTTTTTTTGTTGGCCAATTTTTTCCATATTCTCTGTTTTTTTAATTGTATTGGTGTCTTGTTTACATGCCAATAAAGGTTTTTTGACTTTGACTTTGACACTGATGACATGAAGTGGTAATATACTTTGTATCAGATGTTTCTTTCTACTAATTGGTACTGCCTTGTGTTGTAAAACAAAACACATTGCCTGAGAGTAATTCAGAGTAAGTCACTCAATCGGACTTGCGTCTCTGTGCAAACGTGCCTAGACTTGCACTGTCAGTTTCCCTTTAAACAGTCCAAAAACTAATGCATCAGCAAACAGCAGTGTTCAGATGTTGCCCTATTATGTGGATTGTAGCTAAACTCTTCTTTGGAATTTTCTAAAGTATGTTTGTACATATTGCTAGTTTAGAGATTATTAGAATTTACGGACAAGTTGGTTGGTTATCCCTTATACGGTATAAGAGAAGCAAGGAAAGGGTCCCTGGCTTAGATCCAATAAAGTTGCAATCTTTGCACACTTTCCTGGAAGTAAGCCCTATTTAAGTAAGCTACTTAGTAGCTATCAATCAATTGTATTTATATACCACTTTGCAACAAAAAGTTCACAAAGCAGTTTACAGGCAAAAAACAATAAAGTTAAATGTTATAATAAAGTTAAATGAAATAGTTATCCTTGTTTTAAGTGCTCTCACAGCCCTGTAGAATGAGGTGTGCTCAGAGGACTTGCATAGGATTGTGCCTCGAGGGAGCGATGCTTTAAACACTAGGTGGAGTGCTGTGTCCCACCCTCAAGCCGAGCCTCAGCCGGTCTCTCTCTTTCCCCTTCCTTTGGCTGCTGAATGAGTGATACTTTGTTGCCATGGAAACCGATGGAGCAGCCTATCACCGGCAGGGGGCGTGACACAACAGCAGCGGGGTTTTCAAATGCGGGCTGCACCTGCTGCTCTTCGCGGGCTTTGTTTGCAGCCTCCTGTTCAGACGATCTCGGAGCAAGCAGCCTCCTCCGCGGCTCGTGGGGGCGCCAACAGCCCAGCTTCTCGCTCCCAGGAGCCCTGGACTGGACCAGTCAGCATCGACTGTGTAGAGGGGTGAGCCCGTTTGCGGCTCCTCGAGTGGGGAATGGTCGCGAACAAGCAGGCCCCGGACGCTGCGAGAACGAAGCCGGAGATGGTTCGCGTGGTAGCCTGAGCGGCCCCGGGGGAAAAAACGCCGGGGTTTCTGCACACCTCCGGCTCTGCCGGCCCTCCACTTCAGGAAATCCCTTGTATTGCTAAAACGAACTGTCCCCCAGCCCTGCACGGCTTGTTGGCAAAAGCCCTTTCCTGTTGGAGAGGGAATGGTGCGGTTGCCCCACTCCTTTCTGACTGCCAAACAAAATTGGGGAGGGGGTGGATAGAGAAGACTGTCTCCTACTTATATAAAAGAAACCTCTCATGCTAGTGTTTCTCTCCCCCCCCCTCCCCTCCCCTCCCTTTTGGGGATAGCTAGTGATTTGTTTCAAAGAATTATACCCGGCTTGACTGAAAGGGGTATAATTCTTGATCAAGGGGCTAATGTGAAACAACCACAACCACATGCCAATAGTTAAGAACAGGGATGCCCCAGTGAGCACGCAGTCCTATGCATGTTTACTTGCAAGTGAGTTCTGCTAAGAGAGGAAGGGAAGGATAAGAACATTAACTATGTGAGCCTTTTTGAAGGGGAGTCCTCTGTTCCCTGTACCTGTGACTTGGCTCTGATAGCTATGTAATGTGAAAAGTTCCTTCCTGTTGGAAAGGCATAGCTGTGCTTCTGTCCTTGGGCAATTAGCAGAGGTGTCAGTAGATGGTTTGAAAACAATGGTGGCAATTCAGGGCTGCAGATGACCCCCAGTGTCTCTTTATAGTTCCTCTCTGTTGTCTTTCTCTCCTGGCAGAACTCCCTCAGTTGCAATCAGTTGCTTCCATTTCTTGGAAACTCCTCATTGCCCCTTACTTCCAGCGTACAAAGGGTGGTGGCCTCAAAATGGATGAAGTGTGGAAGAAGCAAGTTTCTTTAACAAAAGGGAGAATAGGTGAAGGGCATTTGGGTATTTACTTAGAAGAGAATTTTTATCCTGTCTTCCACTTGTATAAAGCACCCAAGCGAAATGAGTAGCAAAAGGGTTAAAAATAAATTTTTTAAAAATAATACCAGGTAATTTAATTTGCATGTGTTTCTGCATACCACCTGAAAGTGAATTTATTCACTTTTGAAATCGGCTACTGAGTCCATAGACAGAACAGCCATTCAGATAATAATGAAATGCGTTTCAAGAAAAAAATGTATCATTTTGTTCTGTAGTCTCCGGGGACATGGCTTTTAGGAGTGTCATAAACTCTTAAATTTCTAAGGGCCCAGTCCTATGCTTCCCTGCTGTTACTGGGTACAGAGGCACTGGAATTGCTGTAGCTGTACCCTGTGGGGCCAGGGAAGCTGCTGGAGGTCTCTTCAGGGTAAAGAAACATTGGCTCCCTTTCCTCTTGTAGAGCCCCAGCGGCCCTGATGGGTTTACTTGGACCTGTGCTAGCTTTTTAGCTGGCACAGAACTGAGGACACCCATGTCAGTCTCCACAGCTCTGGAGGGGGTATAGGATTCAGCAGCCGCAGCATCTGCCACTGCCCTGCCCCCCTCATGGGCCCAGCCCGCCCCCAATGGGCCCAATTGTCTTCCGCTTTCTGCTGGCGTAGACCCAGCGCCAATTGGTGCTGGCCTCCCTGCCAGTGCTGTGCAGTCCCTGCCAGCAGCAAAGTGCCTTATGGTACTTTCGCAGTAGCCATTGCCGAGGCAGTGTGCAGGCTGCTGGTGCAGTCCTGACATAGGATTGGGCTGCTCGGCTGCAATCCTATCCTTTACCTGGGGGTATATATCCCATTGAACTCAGTGGGGTTTACTGCTTTGTACATTTACCATCCCATCAGCATGGCTGAGTAAGTTGTCATCAAACTTCTTAGGGCCTGATCCTGAACCACCCCAAAGCGAGCGGTAAATGTTGTTGTAAATGTGCCATAAGGCACATGCAATGCGGGTTGTAAGCTCTTGCTACCCGGGCTGCAGCACTGCCAGTCCCTCACTGGCTGGAGGCCGTGATGTGATGTCGGCGAGAGGTAAGATTACCACTTGCTGCCAGGCAGTTCTGGACTAGGCTGTTACTCTGGATTCTAGAATAGGATTTAATTTATGTTTACCCCAGGGTATCTTTGGCAACTGTCGTACATCTATTCTCAGTCCTAGAAACATTATATAGATTTTTCAACCATTCTGTATGAAAAGTTGATTTCTTCCATCTCTTTCCTACCCACATTGTTAAACCTAAAAACCAGGAGTCCTCCCCTTTTTATACTGTGTAAGCAGTGGTGTCAGCTTACCGGTACGCTGGGCGGGTCTTCTGGGTGATCGGCAGCGCGCTCGCTGCGTTCTGTTGCGTAATGGTGAAAGCCCGCCTGCTGCAGCGGGCGGGCTTTCGCCATTACGCAACGGAACGCAGCGAGTGCGCTGCCGATCATCCAGAAGACCCGCCCAGCGTACCGGTAAGCTGACACCGCTGTGTGTAAGGGAGGGCTAAAGGGGGTGGATTGGACCTGGAGGGGGTCAGGGTTGGCGGAGGAGGCCTCCACCATATCCTAACCCCCTTCCTGTGCCTTAAACCCTTACACAGGGTTTCTCAGATTTGCCTCAGTGATTGTGCTATCACAAATCCAGGTAGCCCCATTGGGCAGGCTGGGGTACTACACGGGGTAAGGGAACAAATGTTCCCTTACTCTGAGGAGACCTCCAGCCTGCCCAGTGCCAGTGCTGGTTAGGATTGGGTTGTCCGTTCATTAGACTTCAGGGCAATTCAGGCCCAGGTATCGGATCCACTATTTCTGTAGTGAAGACAGAGTCAAAGAATGTACTCAGCTTCTCTGCAATATTCAGCTTCTTCCTATTCTCTTTATACTTTCATTCCCTTGTTATCTAACAATTCAGTGCCCATCTGGCAGGTTTTCTGCTTTTGTATTTAAAGAGGTTTTTGCTTTTTGCCTCTCTGTTTTGCCATGCATTCCTCATATTACTTTCTTGCATCCCTTATTGTAAGTCTATATTTCTTTGGATATATAGACTTTGGCAAGACTTCCATTTTGTTTGGGCAAGGCTTCCATTTTGTGGTGGAAACTTTCTTCCCATTTATTGATTGTTTGACTTTACCTGTGTGCCATGCTGACCTTCTCATGGACCTGGTGGTGCCTTTGCTACTTAGTGATATGCATTCTTGCTGGGCTTCTGTTACTGTGGTTTTATATAAGCACTCTGGAGAGACCCGACCCTTTTGATTTCCCCCTTTAGCTTCCTTTTCATTCATCCCCTCACTTTTGAGAAGTCCCCTTTTTTGGAAATTGAAAGTGTCTGTATTGAATCTCTTTAGCAAGTTTCCAATAACATGTATGTTGAATTGGATAGCAGTATGGTCATTGTTCCCTATCAGTTCAACAGCACTTACATTTTGTACTATGTTCTGTGTGCCACGTAGGATTAAGTCTAGGGCCGTCCTCCACTCTGGGCAGTTACAAGACAGACTGCTCTAGGACACAGTCATTTAGAATACCCAGAAAGTTTGTGTGTGTAAAAGATTTATATCCCACCTTGCCAGAGCTCAAGGCAGTTAAAAAAAAAAGTCACATTCAATAAAACGCAATAATAAAACGCCATAAAAATACATAAAACAAGTAATTAATAAAATTCCGGCAAGTGCAATGTGCATAGATACATGCACTTCCATCAGTGGAACGTGCATTCCACCTGCAGAGCATTTCAGATAGGATTGGGCAGTAAGTAAGTGAAGTCACTCATTACTACAACACTTTCTCTTTTAGATGCCTCCCTGATTTATTTCTTCAAGTCACAATCACCCTCAACATTTTGATCAGGGGAGCAACTGTACGTTCCTAATGATGAATTATTATCTGTGCCTACACAATAATTATATGGAAGAATTGGGGAGCCTAGTCCTATGGTTCCTTGGCACTGTGCAGTACAGCAGTGCTGAAATGGTGGTGGCTGTATCCTGTGGGCCAGGGAAGCTGCTGGAGGTCTCCTTGGAATAAGAGGGCAGTAGTTCCTTTACCGTGTGTAGAGCCCTGGTGGCCCCGATGGGTCTACTTAGATCTGTACCAGCTCTTGAGCTGGCCCAGAACTGAGGAGACTTGTATCAGTTTCTGTGGCTTGCGAGGGGGGTTAGGATTTGGTGGCAGTGCCTAACCCCATCCCCTCGCTGCTATCCCCACTCCCTCCCAGCCTGATCCTCCTCTTGTTCTACCCTTCCCCCACCCAGTTCCATTGGGTGCAGATGCCCAGCACCAACTGGCGTGAGCTTCTCTGCTGGTGGCAAAGTGCCTCACAAAGTGCCAGCACCAGGCACCATAGGATTGGGCCCTCAGTTTGTTGGATTTTCTACTCTCTTTGACATACACCTAGTATGCTCTTCCCTGTCATCTCTATGGAGTTTGCATTCTGGAATCATGGACTTCTAGCGAGTGCTTCACACGCAGCGAGTGCTGTCCTGCGACGAAGTGCCTGGTAAACAAGCGAGTTACGCATCTGCGCGAGTTACGCAGCAGGGCGAGGAAGCCAGGGCCCCAGACTCTGCCCTTTCTCTGAGAAGCAGGGCAGCTCCTTCCTAAACAAACACAGAGATGGAGGCAGTCAGCCAGCAGGTGAGTGGGGGCTATCCAGTGTTTTGCACAGAGTGCCACATGTATGACTATATGCCTCAGGGGCATAAGTCGTTGGTGTGTCCTCGGTGCAAGGTGCTCCAGGGACTCAGGGAACGCGTCCGCTCCCTAGAGGCCTTGGTTGCGGACCTGGAGAAGAAGAGGCAGGCAGCGAGGGTCCATGGTGAGACATCCGGGGACTTGCAGGTTTTGTCCCACTCTCAGATGGGCAGCTCCTCAGCTGCTGGGGAAAGGAGTCTCAGGGCTGGAGGACGTCAGCCTGGAACAGAGGGAATAAATCCCCCAGGGGGGACCCCTTCTTCTAGTGACGAGCCCACATCCAGTTGCACTAAGGATGCTCCTCGGTGGGAGGAGGGTCGTGGTCTCCTTGTAGTGGGTGATTCCATAGTTAGGAATAGAGAGAGGGGTGTCTGTGACGGATGTGAGGACCGCATGGTGACTTGCCTGCCTGGTGTGAAGGTTGCGGACATCACGTCTTGTCTAGATAGGCTGGTAAGGAGTGCTGGGGAGGAGGTAGCGGTCGTGGTGCATGTTGGCACCAATGATGTGGGGAAATGTAGCTGGGAGGTCCTGGAAGCCACATTTAGGTTGCTAGGCAGGTTGCTGAAGGCCAGGACCCCCAGGGTAGCATTCTCAGAAGTGCTACCCATTCCATGTGCAGGGCCAGCTAGGCAGGCAGAGCTCAGGGGTCTCAATGCGTGGATGAGACAGTGGTGTTGGGAGGAGGGGTTTAGATTCGTTAGGCACTGGGGGACGTTCTGGGACAAGCCAGGCCTGTACAAGAGGGACGGGCTTCACTTGAACCAGAATGGAACCAGGCTGCTGGCGCTTAACATTAAAAAGATGGCAGAGCAGCTTTTAAACTGATCCCTGGGGGAAAGCCGACAGGAGCTGAGTGGCGTCTGGTTTGGAACTCCTCATCCCTATGGGAAGAGGAGGGTGGAGGAGTACCACTGAGTAATGGAGGAGTAGGAAATGGAACTTCAAATGGGAATGTAACTGACAGTTTGTCCAGTAGAAAGAGAGGAGGGGAAAAGGGATCAAAAAAGAGTCCCTCCTTAGGGAACCCCATATATAGATGTTACTATGCAAATGCCCGAAGTCTTCAAGCAAAGATGGGGGAACTGGAATGTTTGGTGGCTAGGGAAAAGATTGCTACAGTAGGCATAACAGAAACCTGGTGGAATGCAGAGAACCAGTGGGATACTGCAATCCCAGGCTATAAACTCTATAGGAGGGACAGGGAAGAGCGTGTTGGCGGTGGGGTGGCCATCTATATCAAAGAAGGGATAGAATCCAGCAGAAACTGAAGGTGGGCCAGACTCCACCACAGAGTCACTGTGGGTTCAACTACCAGGCCATAAGAGCGATGTAATAGTGGGGGTGTGCTATCGTCCTCCGGATCAAAAAATTGAAGGTGACCTTGAAATGAGGAAACAAATCAGGGTGTTGACCAAGAGAGACAGGATTGTAATCATGGGGGACTTCAATTATCCTCTTATTGACTGGGTCAACTGGTGCTCTGGTCAAGAAAGAGAGACCAGATTCCTTGACGTGCTGAATGACTGTGCATTAGAGTAGCTAGTCATGGAGCCCACCAGAGGACAGGTGACTCTGGATTTAATATTGTGTGGTACTCAGGACCTAGTTAGGGATGTGTTACTGAGCCATTGGGGAACAGTGACCATGCTGCAATTGGTTTTGCCATGCATGTCCAGGAAAGAGCGCAGAACAAATCTGACACAAGAACCCTTGACTTTCGAAGGGCAGATTTCCCTCAGATGAGGAGGCTAGTTAGGAAGAAATTGAAAGGGGAGGTAAAAAGAGTCCATTCTCTCCAGGCTGCGTGGAGGCTGTTTAAAATAACAGTAGTAGAGGCCCAGCGGAAGTGTATATTGCAAAGAAAGAAGGGCTCGACAAGGTCCAGGAGGGTGCCTGCATGGCTGACGAACAAAGTTAGAGAAGCTATAAAGAGCAAGGAAGCTTCTTTCCGTAAATGGAAGTCTTGCCCCAGTGAGGAGAATAACAAATAACATAAACTCTGGCAAAAGACAACTAAGAAGGTGATACAGGAGGCCAAGAAAGCGTTTGAGGAACGCATGGCTAGCAACATAAAGGGGAATAATAAAAGCTTCTTCAAATATGTTAGAAGCAGGAAACTTGCCAGAGAGGTGGTTGGTCTGCTGGATGGTGAGGGAGGGAAAGAAGAGATAAAAGGGGACTTGAAGATCGCAGAGAAATTAAATGAATTCTTTGCATCCGTCTTCATAGCAGAAGAACTTGGGCAGATACCACAGCCTGAACAGCCCTTCCTAACTAAGGAATTAAATCAGATAATGGTTAATAAAGAAGTTTTAGATCAAATTGATAAATTACATACAAATAAGTCACCAGGCCCAAATGGTATACACCCAAGGGTTATTAAGGAACTAAAGAACGAAGGTGCTGACCTCTTAACTAGAGCATGCAACTTGTCCCTTAAAACGGCCATGGTGCCAGAGGATTAGAGGATAGCCAATGTCACGCCAATCTTTAAAAAAGGGAGAAGGGGGGACCCTGGAAACTACAGGCCGGTCAGCCTAATGTCTGTTCTGGGTAAGATGGAAAGCCTCATCACAGATAAAATCCTAAAACACATAGAGGAACGTGTTGCTAAAGGAAAGTCAGCATGGCTTCTATAAGGGTAAGTCTTGCCTCATGAACCTTTTGGAATTCTTTGTAAAGGTCAACAGGCACGTGGGTGTGGGTGAACCTGTGGATACCTGGATTTTCATAAGGCGTTTGACACAGTCCCCCACCACAGGCTGCTGAAGAAACTTCACAGTCAGGGAATAAGAGGGCAGGTCCTCTTATGGATTCAGAATTGGTTGAGGACCAAGAAACAGAGTGTGGGGGTCAATGGGCAATTTTCACAATGGAGAGAGGTGAAAAGCAAAGTGCCCCAGGCCACTTGGGGCCAGTGCTTTTCAACTTGTTCATAAATGACCTGGAGACCGGGATAAGCAGCGAGGAGGCCAAGTTTGCGGATGACACAAAACTGTTCCGTGTGGTGAAAACCAGAAGGGATGGTGAAGAGCTCCAGAAGGATCTCTCCAAGTTGGGGGAATGGGCAGATGCGTTTCAATGTGGACAAGTGTAAAGTGATGCACATTGGGGAAAAAACCAAAACTTCACCTATAGGTTTATGGGTTAGGGTTTATGTGACAGCTCAAGAGAGAGATCTTGGGGTGCTGGTGGACAATTCAATGAAGGTATCGACCCAGTGTGCGGCAGCAATTAAGAAGGCCAATTCCATGCTTGGGGTAATTAAAAAAGGGGTTGCGAATAAAACAGCCAATATTATCATGCCATTGTACAAATCAATGGTAAGGCCACACCTGGAATATTGTGTACAGTTCTGGTTGCCGCACCTCAAAAAGGACATAGTGGAGCTGGAAAAGGTGCAGAAGAGAGTGACGAAAATGATTACGGGGCTGGGGCACCTCCCTTATGAAGAAAGACTGCAGTGATTGGGGCTCTTTGGCCTATACTAGAAAGAAGGCGCATGAGGGGGGACATGATTGAGACATACAAAATTATGCATGGGAGGGATAGTCGATAGAGGGATGTTCTTTTCCCTCTCTCAAAACACCAGAACCAGGGGACATCCGCTAAAACTGAGTGTTGGGAGAGTTAAAACAGATAAAAGGAAATACTTTTTTACCCAGCAGGTAGTTAATCTGTGGAACTCTTTGCCACAGGAGGTGGTGATGGCATCTGGTCTAGATGCCTTCAAGAGGGAATTGGCCAGATTTCTGGAGGAAAAGTCCATCGTGGGCTATTGCATTAGTAGTAGGCTACTTCAGAGTACTGGGTACAAGGGAGTGGCAACAGGATGCAAGCATCTTGTTATCTCATGCCACCCTGGGGTACCTGGTGGGCCGCTGTGAGATACAGGAAGCTGGACTAGATGGGCCTTTGGCCTGATCCAGCAGGGCTCTTCTTATGTTCTTATGTTCCTCTCTGTTCTACCATATTTCTATTTTCCCCACTCTGTCTATATTCCCCTTTGCATTGAACACTCCAGTACCCCCACCTTGGTGTGGAGTCGTCAGGCATTTGCTAAAAACACCTATACGTTGTGCCCTCTTTCAAATCTTGTGGGTGTGTGCCTTTCCCCCGGCAGCGTTTTACTCTCTTTAACCTGCTCTCTTTTGACTTTACTACGTCTTCATTTCCAAATTGTAACCTTCCTCCTTCGGAATTATCTAGAACATTAAACTTCATCTCTTCATCTCTTAGGGATTCTTTGTTCTGAAACAGATGCAGCCTGGATCCTGTTGACTTTCCCTTAGGGGTCAGTTTAAAAGCTGTTCTGTCACCTTTTTGATGTTAGGGGAGAAAGCCATTTGAACAGACAAGTCTAGCCATGAAACTTTATAGTTTGGAGATAATGTTCCCACCCAGTGTTACCAGCCATGTATTACTAATGCATACAGTCATCCAACTACATGAAAAAATGTAGGGAGGCCTTGTCACTTGGTAAGAGTGCCAAATAGAGTAGATTTTATTTAAATCAAATTGATTTAAATACTAATCAGACCCCATTAAATAGTATAGCAAGCACTTTTAAGGAAAAAAATCATGTTTTGCTTGCTATAATTTTATTACCTATTTTTCATAACTTGGAGATAAAGGTTTCATTTTTAGAAGACCCATATTATACATCTTAAACAGTGATTTATTTTGAAAAACCTGCAGATTTGCAATTATAGCGGGAAATGATTATTTTAGTTACCAAAGTTGATTAAAACAAACGTTGGTGTACATATTTGTGAAAGCACTGGAAGGTAAACAACCTCCAATTCAACAAATTAATCATGAAAATGATTTGATTTTTTTACAGTACTCTATTGAAAGGATAAACACTATCATCAGAAAGACATTTAAACAATTTTATTTAAGAAAATAACAATATACGTTTTGGATTTTTGTTTCTTCTGCAATAGTAAACACACATATTTAACAAACATATGGGCTTTTTAATTGTTAAAAATTTGTTTTAAGGTATTTTAAAATTTTTAAAAAATACTGGCAGTCAGGTTAGCGTGAGAAACTTAATGATTTGGTTAGGAAGCCAATTCAATAGTCTCCATCTTCTGTTTTGTAGTAACCTGAAAAAGAAACCTTGTTTCCAGCTGTTTCAGATCCCAAATGATTTCTCAGCTGAGAATTAACTACAAAAGAAGAAAATACAATATTCTTTCTGCACCAGCAGAAGCTGTTGCGGTTAAGAACTGGATTATTGAATCAATAATCTCTATACTTAGGTGACTTCTACCAGTTCACTGGTGTAAGTTCTTTTAAAATATCATCAGCAAACATATTTCTTAACTTTGAAATGGATTCTGATAGACTTCATGGAAGGGTGATTTATAGATGCCCATGTCATAGTGACCTCCTCTTCCTCAGAAGTTAGGGTCTGACCCTGGTACTATTACAAATATTTGCCAGAAAAATTGCTGAGGGGAGTGCTTGTCCATTTGCTTTTTTAATGCCTGCAATTTAGCATAGTCTTTGTGTATTTCTTTGTAATGATCTTACTCAATTCATTTCAAATGTCAACAGCATCAGCAACGTCGTTCCACCCTTCAGGTATGCAAGTGGGATTCACGATAGTCAGCAAGTGTTCTACATTTTTTGTAAGCCCCTCTTGAGAATAGATATTTGATAATATCTATTTCTTCACAATTTCATTCACAAACTGTGAATTATTAGACAATTATTATTAGACAATTATTATTGTCTAATTATTATGAGGCAATTCTTGATGTACTGCTCAAACAATCTACTACCAAGTTATGATGCAAGCCTGTGGGAGGGTTAGTGTGTCTCCGCTCACTTACTTCAGAGCAACTCTGGAAAAGTGGTTGTTACAGAAGTATTTTGCAATTTCAACCATTAGCCTTTATTTCTGGAGTGCTGAAGTCTGTGGCTGTGAGGTGTATTAAATGAGCACTGCAACCATACGTTATTAGCTTGAATTCTTCTCACTTCCTTCTGGATTTCTTCTTATCTTGGTTTCATTATGTGTGACCAAGCTACATCCCAGACATTAAATCTTTCCTCCCATTTGCTATAGCTTCCACTACTACGTCTTGTAAGGAAGACAGTCCCTTTTCTGATGACACACAAACACAGTGCATCTGCTCTACTAGATGGACTGTATGCTGATCATAATGATAGGACCATGTTAATAAAGTGTATGTTCTCAGTCATTCAGAAAAGGAGAGTATGGCCTAGTGACACTCGGCGCATTTTTCATCATCTAGTTCTTCTTGAATTTGCTCTGTCTTCAAAATAAAATGTATCTCTGGCAGTTTCCAGATGATGGAAATTTTTATTTTTTAACTACAGGCAATCACTTATGTGTGACATACATATTACTGATATTACATAATCACTTATGTGTGACATACATATTACATATTACTGTCATTAGCAGATAACTCTGAAATTGTAGAATAATGCCTGTAGAATCTGTCGAAGAAATTGTAGAAGTTCCACCTTGAGTTTTTGGAAAGGTGGGGTATATAAATGTTTTAAATAAATTAAAAGAAGAGAACGTGAATGTGGTGCTGAAGGAAAATAGTCATCAGAATCTTTCATGCTGAGAATAGATCCTCCTAAAAGTGCAATCCTAATCTGCACTGGAACAGGCAGGCCAACAGGCCTGCACTGTGTATCCAGTGCAGGTGAGGAGCGGGCTTGGATACAACATGGAGTAAGGGGATTTTAACCGATCCAGTCTGATAGGGTTACTCAGATCTTCACCTGCGATTTTGCAGGCACAAATCCAAGTGACCCTTGTAAGGCTGATTGGGCCAGGGCTGGACTTAGGATCTGGCCTAAGGTGCTCAGGCCAGTCCCACCCCCATCCCAAGTCAGTTCCTCCTTCTGGTCCGCCCACAAATGCCCTCTCCCCACCCCCAGAAGGCCCTTCTGCTGTTCTCTCCAACCCCCTGTGCTGGCCTACCTAGGCTGGCACGAACTCACTGGCTCCCAGCACACCTTTGGCGCTGTTAAGCCAGCACATCTCCATGTGCTGGCTCAGCTTCCCTCTGAGTAGCTGCCAACGTGCTTTATAGCATGTTCATGTCACTTGGGAGGTTGCACAAGGGACATGTGCTGGCTCAGGGCAGTGTTAGGATTGCCCTGCCCATGAAATAAGTCGATGCAATTATTATTATTACCACTCATATTCTACTCTGAAATGTGGTACCAATGGAAGATTTGCCCATTTCAGCCATTATTATTTTTAATCACAATTACATCAAAACTGGTAGCACCATAAAGTAACAACTGTACTGTGATGACACAAGCAGCTCATTTTTGGATCCCAGGCCACATTCAGAAAACTGCATGGTTTTCCAACGTTTCAACCCAATTTTGTGAGGCTTTTTCAAAGGAGTGATTCTACTATCCGGCACCCAAAAAGCTCTGAATCTAATAACCCATTCTATTGATTCCCAAGCTCATGACTACTGCCACTAACTCAGCCAAAAGCTAAAAAAACCCCACCCTACGCATAGACCAATGCAGCTGCCTCCAGCAAAGCTTAGTCAATCTAAATGGAAGGGCAAAAACTGCGGATTTTTATAGTCAGGCTTCAATCTACTAATTGCTGGTCTATTCCAAGCTCCCTTACCGTCACTTTCATCACCCGGCTCAACTTTCGTAAAGGCCCCTCTTCCTTCAATTTGTTCCTTATTAAATCCCAGGATCTTAGTTTTATTGAGCACAGGGATCCAGGCATGGTTTAGGCTTAGTGTTTCCTCTTTTCTGTTCATGTTATTCCAGTGTTCATGTATTTCAATGGCCTCTAAAAATTTGTACTTGGTCTTGATGTTCCCTCACCAAGACCTGTGTCTGGTCAAACCTGATCTGAAGTCCCGGGCTCCCAAGTATGTTCAGCTACAGCTTATTTGTCAGACTGCTCCAGTTTACATATTGTTATTGTTGTTATTTTTATTTATTTATTTAATTTCTATCCCGCCTTTCTGCCCCATGGGCACCCAAGGCGACTATCAATATGTTTGATGTTCCTTAATTCTAGCTTTGATCGACCACTTGGTAGTGCCGAAATAAAATTTGCTGCACTTGCACGGGATGCTATAGACACCTGGCATGTCCCATAATTGTCTAGGGTCTTTCACAGAGTACAGACACTGCTGAACCTTTGTTGTTGGTTTAAAGCCTTATTCAATGTCTGCCTTTCTTAAGATTTTACTAATATGGCTGGTTACCCCTTGGATATAGAGTAACACAGTGCTCCTTCTGTGACCTTTTTCCTGGGGAACACAGTCCTTTCGAGGACCTTTTAATCAATCCCGAGTGGCATCCATTTTGCTCCAATATCACCTTAAGATGGACCAGTTCTTGTTGTCGGTATTGTGGCTCTGAAATTCTTCCTGCTCTTTTTATTAATCAGCCCTCTTTTTTTATTGGGATGATGGTTGGAAGTAAAATGTAAATAGCATTCCATGTATGTAGGATTTCTATAAACCTTGTAACCAAGGGTGCCATCTGTATTCCTAATTAACTAGTGCATCAAGGAAGAGAAGTTCACCCACCTTTTCCATCACCATAGTAAATTGAGCATAGTAAATAGTAAAACTATTTTCACAGTTTTGGGGGTATAAGGTAGTTGGATCACTCCCTTGAAAAAGCCTAAGTTGGGGCAAAACATTGGGGAGCAGTTTTCTGAACGTGGCCTGGGATCAAAAATGAACTTCTTTTTTCATGGAAACTCTGGCCATGGAAGCTTTAGTATGTACAACTATATTTTTACTCAAACATGAGAATTTAAATTGCTTAGCCACTCAGGATTGGCAGTCTTCAAGAAATAAGTTTGAAATAGGAAAGTTGACTAACCTGAAGATCCTGTATGTTTAGATAGGTTCCTTTTGTTATCTTCAAAGCAACCTTCTTCTGAGGACACTTCTCATTAAGCTATTTTGTTTAGGCAATCAGCTCTTGCATTTCTTTATTGCATTGTTAGCATTTTGTATGTATGCCAGTCTTATCCATAGGTATTTTGTTGTTGTTCAGTCGCTAAGTCGTGTCCGACTCTTCGCGACCCCATGGACCACAGCACGCCAGGCCTCCCTGTCCTCCACTAGCTTCCGGAGTTCACCCAATTTCATGTTCATCGCTTCGGTGACACTATCTAACCATCTCATCCTCTGCCGCCCCCTTCTCCTTTTGCCTTCAATCTTTCCCAGCATGAGGGTCTTTTCTAAAGAGTCCTCTCTTCTCATCAGGTGGCCAAAGTATTGGAGCTTCAGCTTCAGGATTTGTCCTTCCAGGGAGCAATCAGGCTTGACTTCCTGTAGGATGGACCGATTGGACCTCTTTGCAGTCCAGGGGACTCTCAAGAGTCTTCTCCAGCACCATAATTCGAAAGCATCTATTCTTCGGCGCTCTGCCTTTCTTATGGTCCAGCTCTCACAGCCATACATAGCTACTGGGAAAACCATAGCTTTGACTATGCGAACCTTTGTTGGCAGGGTGATGTCTCGGCTTTTGATTAAGTTGTCTAAGTTCGCCATAGCTTTCCTCCCAAGAAGTAAACGTCTTTTAATTTCATGGCTGCAGTCACCATCTGCGGTGATCTTGGAGCCCAGGAAGATAAAGTCTGTCACTGCTTCCATTTCTTCCCCTTCTATTTGCCAGGAAGTGATGGGAGTGGTGGCCATGATCTTAGTTTTTTTAATGTTGAGCTTCAAGCCAATTTTGGCACTTTCCTCTTTCACCCTCATCAGCAGGTTCTTTAAGTCTTCCTCACTTTCTGCCATTAGAGTGGTGTCGTCTGCATATCTGAGGTTGTTGATATTTCTCCCAGCAATCTTGATTCCAGCTTGTGAATCATCCAGCCCTGCCTTCCTCATGATGTACTCTGCATATAAGTTAAATAAGCAGGGTGACAGGATACAGCCTTGTCGTACTCCTTTCCCAATTTGAAACCAGTCGGTTGTTCCATGTCCAGTTCTAACTGTTGCTTCCTGGCCCACGTACAGGTTTCTCAGAAGACAGATAAGGTGGTCTGGTACTCCCATCTCTTCAAGAACTTGCCACAGTTTGTTGTGATCCACACAATCAAAGGCTTTAGCATAGTCAATGAAGCAGAGGTAGATGTTTTTCTGGAACTCTCTGGCTTTCTCCATGATCCATCGAATGTTGGCAATTTGATCTCTAGTTCCTCTGCCTCTTCGGAAACCAGCTTGTACATCTGGTAGTTCTAGATTCACATACTGCTGAAGCCTAGCTTGTAGGATTTTGAGCATCACCTTGCTAGCATGTGAAATGAGTGCAATGGTGCGGTAGTTTGAACAATCTTTGGCATTGCCCTTCTTTGGGATTGGAATGTAAACTGATCTTTTCCAGTCTTGTGGCCACTGCTGGGTTTTCCAAATTTGCTGGCATATGGAGTGCAGCACTTTGACAGCATCATCTTTTAAGATTTTCAGTAATTCCACTGGAATGCTGTCACCTCCACTAGCTTTGTTGTTAGTGAGGCTTTCTAAAGCCCACTTGACTTCACACTCCAGGATGTCAGGTTCAAGCTCAGTGACCGCACCATTGTGGTTATCAGGAACATTGAGATCGGCCGTATAGAGTTCCTCTGTGTATTCTTGCCACCTCTTCTTAATCTCATCTGCTTCTGTTAGGTCCTTGCCGTTTTTGTCCTTTATTGTGCCTACCTTAGCATGAAATTGTCCTTTGACATCTCCAATTTTCTTGAAAAGATCTCTAGTCTTTCCCATTCTATTGTTTTCCTCTATTTCTTTGCATTGCTCATTGAGGAAGGCCTTCCTATCTCTCCTTGCTGTTCTCTGGAAATCTGCATTCAGTTGGGTATATCTTTCCCTTTCTCCCTTGCTTTTGGCTTCCCTTCTTTCCTCAGCTATTTTTAAAGCCTCTTCAGATAGCCACTTTGCCTTCTTGCATTTCTTTCTCTTTGGGATGGTTTTAGTTGCTGCTTCCTGTACAATGTTACAGACCTCCGTCCAAAGTTCTTCAGGCACTCTGTCTACCAAATCTAAGCCTCTAAATCTGTTTGTCACCTCCACTGTATATTCGTTTGGGATCTGATTTAGGTCATACATGGAGGGCCTAGTGCTTTTCCCTACTTTTTTAAGTTTAAGCCTGAATTTTGCATAGTTTAAGTTTTGAAGTTTTGAATTTTTTAAGTTTAAGCCTGAATCCATAGGTATAGGAACTTCATCAAAATATTTTCAGAGTCCCTGTTACAGCCTGCTGCCATTCTACAGTTTTCCTTCTAATGAAGGGGTGTAGTATGATAGACCTCAGAATGATAGAAATAGCATTCAAAAGGTGTCAAGATTTCTAAGATATTCTGATCACATCCTTTTACTTTTGTTTCTATTGCTTGCCCTGCCCATCTTTCATTTATACCCTGGCTTCTTCTCCTTGTTTAGATGGACTCCATCTCCAATAACCTTTTTTGTTCGTTGACTTGCTTGAATGCTGCATTTTCCTAGAGAGTGGGGGTAAGTCTACACAAAATTGCACTGGGACAATAGATTGGGTTGCTACTCTAAAGAAGGTTATTGCAAGCAATCCTGAATATTTTGGGGCTTCTGGGAATTTCCAATTTTATATCATATTGGGGAAAAAAGTCTAAGAATATCTTCAGCCAGAGTTGGAAAATAGGGCTGATAAAGGTCTGCTGTTTCTCTTCTCCATATATTGCTGTTAACAGGCATGTTATCTCTGGAGACACAAACCCAGTTTGAGCACTGCAAAATGTTCTGATGGTATCTTCTAATCTAGACAAAATAGTAGACCGAGTACTTGTACAGATAGAAATATTACCCTACAGTAAATCATCTGTTCAGAAGCTTATGGAAATCGAGGCTCCGAGAACTGTTGGGACCTACTTACCTTTCAAGCCATTCAAATTATATTCATATTGTCTCATAATATAGAATTAGAATGCATAAATGCAATTCCATAATGAGATATTTGAGTTATATTTTAGATTAATACTATCTTATAGCAGCTTTTAAAAGCATTTTAATAATTTTAAAAATTGATTTCAATTAAAAATCATTCGTTTTTATCCACCTTGAGGCCAAACTTTATTACTCACTAGTATACCATGTGTATTGTAAAGTACTTGGCACAAAAGTTTACAGCCTGATAACGCTAGTAGTCTGGATTCGCACAAAATAAATTTGAAATTCAGTTTCATATGTATCTAGGAATCAGTGGGACTTGCTTCTGAGTGTGTACAAGAATAGATTGGGGTATAAATGTCATGGGAATATAAGCAAACTTTGCCATCATAAACCCAAATTATTGATTTACATCCTGTTCCATCTCAGTACCTATCCTTGAAAATACTAGCATATGTTATTTGTTTAATCCAAAACCATGCCTGAAAGATCCATGCTTATGGATTAAGCTCTTTGAATTTCAGGGACTTCAGAAAATGCGTTTATATGAATTGAAACAGGCTTCTCAGCTTTTTCATATTAGTGTGCTTCTTGTATGTGATTTCTGAATGTTCATCGTTTCTTGTACTTGATGCAAAAAATAGAAGAACTGAGGCAAGCTGAGAAGCAAGAGCAGCTAGAGGTTGTATTGTACAGTCCTTGCCACCGAATTGTAGGAATAATATGCTTGGCAGACTCCTAGACTTGACTCAATATCTGAGAATGCTCTGTGCTCTGTGACGTTACTGAGTACCGCATATACTTGTGTATTTTGATCTCATGGATAAACCGAGGGCAGGTTTTAAGCCAAAAATAATAGAAATTTCTATGATCCTTGGATAAGTCAAGGGTAAAACTTGGGTTTTTAAAAATGAAATTATTTGAAAATACCTTACTAGTAATTGTTAGGCAGCAACAGAAAGCCAACCAAAAAAACCTGATCCATTTCACTCTCTTCTGAGGCAGCACAGAAATGGAGCTATTCTCCAAACAAGAAGGAAGAGAGATGAAGGTGATTGTGGGAGTTGTAGGCTTTGTGAGGAATACAGTACACCACCTCCATAGCAGCAGCCCTCATAATATATTCCCATAAGAACCTTCACCTCTCTGTTTGTTTGGAGAAGAAGGAAAATGGCTACTGATTTTTTGCTTGCTGTCTATTGGTGCCTGAGAACAAATATTAGTAAGTAAAATTGCTCTGTTTTTCCCTACCCCCCTGCTTTCTGTTTCTTATCCCAGCGTACCCTCCCCACTTGCTGTTAGAAGCTATTAACCACATTGACTCGTGTATAAGTCAATCTTTGTTTTCAGGGTCAATTTTCAGGCATAAATTTTTTGGCTTATACATAAGTATATAAAGCACATCTGCACCAGCCTTGTGCAGGTTAGGCCAACATGAGGATGCATACCAGCCTGCCTGCACCACTACACAACCCCAGCTAAGCTCAGCCAGGTTTGGCCAGTGGGGGGGGGGCAGGGGAGGCTGGGGGTTGTGGGTTGGGGAGGAAGAAGGATGGACAGAAGGCAGGTCCATGGGTGGATCGGCCCAGGGAGAGGGTGGAGACAGGATCCTGCAATTATGCCAGATCCTAACACATGGCCCGGTTGACCTTAAACAGGCCTTTTGGACTTTGCTGGGGCATATCTGGGTAGCCTTATTGAGACTGCTGTGGCTTAACCCAGGGAAAAGGGGGAAATATCCCCTGACCCTGAGGCAGCCTCCAGCTGTCTCCTCAACTGTGCAGGATGCCTGCCTGCCTGTGCTGGTGCTGTATAGGATTGGACTGCCCGTTTCTTAATTCTTAGGAAAGTTCCACCCCCTCCCCCACGCCTGGTGATACTCCAACTGGTCCCAGTTTCAACTCTAAAAATTATGGTAAGCCTATATATATGTTGATATTTCTATAAGAGGTCTAGAAAGACTGTTGTTTGTTTCTGGCCCAGTCAAAAATAGTAGGCATACTAAAAGTTCCCAGTTGCTGGAATCCAGGCTCCTCAGTTGAGTTGTGCGAGCCCCTTGGAGCTACTGGTCAGGAAGGCTTATCTGGTCTGTGGGGGAGAGACTAGCTCCCCCACAGCAAGTGAATGACTTCATGGTCCACTGAGGGGTTCAGCCTTTGGTTTAGGCTTCCGAGTACTGCACTCTAGCCATGGCCATTTACCATGGCACAATCTGCAGGAAGCTTTTCCCCTCTGTTTCCCAATTTTTCTCCCTGTTACATCTGTCCCTATACCCTTAAACGCTGATGTTAGCGTTTAAACACTTAAACGTTTTCTGGGAAATCCAAATCATTTCCCTACATTTTTCTCCCCTTTTCCAGCAACAAGCTCCTGCCATTACACTTCCTCTTTTTTCATCTAAGCATGTCCTTTCTCCTCCCTATTCTCTTTTGCTTTCTCTGCCTAATAGCAACAGATTATACTTAAGAGTTGTGAATGAATGACTCGGAGACAATATTTCATTCCCTTACTTTTTCATTTCCTTATTGTTGTCTTCTGTCCTCTCAATAAAGTTTGTTGTGTTGTACCTTTCACACTCTCCTTCCTCTTCCTTCCCCACCAAACTATTGAGCTGTGCAATTGACCACTAGGAAACACTCACTCTCTCTCTCTCTCTCTCTCTCTCTCACTCACTCACACACACACACACACACACACACACACACACACACACTAATTTCAATAAACTTGTGCATTTGCACATCTGGTAACACTTGTACTTTTGGTCCTGAAACGTGGCCAAGGTCACTCACAAATAGAATGAACTATATAAAACAAGCATTGTATCTGTCTGTCGAAATACAGTTATAAAAGTGCATAGAAGCAACAGAAAATATATGTTAAAAAAGCTTTTATTCTGATCAGCTATGCCCAGTCAATTCTAGGAAGGTGACAAATGTATTTCATTCTTTAGAGTCTTCTTTTGGACCAATAAATGGATAGTTTCATGGTGAGTGTTTATTTTTTTTTTAATCCTTTCTTTCCTAACCTCAAAGGAAAGCTCAAAGTGGCTTACAAGTATTATAATAAATACAAATCGAATAAACACCCTAACGTTAAAACAAAGATCAACAATCTATATCCACATAAATAATGGCAATATAATCAAGAGCCAATTGATTTCCGATGCTATCTCATTGGAAGTCAAATACATCTTATTTTTAACCAGAAATTGTTCTAATAATGAAAACCGTAGTATCAATTTGCTCTCCTCCTTGGGACTATCAGGGCAACAATGATCTTTTTGCTACATAATGGAGAACTTACAGCAAACCATTCCTTCTCTTTGTTTCTTTCCAAGTGCCCACACTGCCGAGGTTTTCTCTGTTCAAGTCGTGAAATCTGAGGGAAGGAACTGGGGGCCACTTGAAATTATCTGGTAATTGCCAGAGAACAAACACTTGCACAGAGACGAACATGGGAGTGCCTCTTCTGTAACCCTAACCCAGACCCATATCCAGTAACATGTAATTACCAATTCTAAGAAGGCCTGCACAGAGTTGTTGAACTAACCTTCACTTCCTTTTTTTAAATAGTCAGGTGAATGATGATGACTGTGGAGTAATATTTAAGAGGCATACCTATTCATCTTTTTCTGAATGTTTACTATGAAAAGGTCAGGACACTTTGGAAGATGGGTCATATCTTTCTGTCATTTATGTATGAGCACATTTTCTCTATTACAAAACAGATTTTCTTTTTTCTTTTTTTTAAGACCGCAAATGAATCATGTATTTTGTAATGCTTGCAGTAGGAGGGCAAAAGACATCTTAGTTCTGTGCTTAACTTTGATGTAAATCCATGGATTACCAGTTTTGTTTCCATTGTAGCTCTTAACTATTACCAGGTACACCGGAGCTCGGGGCTCATACATTTTTGACAACCCCCATACACAATAAAATGTTGTTTGTTTATTTTTCACCTTTTTATACCACGCTTTCTTCAAGGCACTCAGGGTAGTATGCATATTTCTCTCCTTCTTTTGTCTTCACAACAACCCTGTGTGGTAGGTGAGGCTGAGAGATAGTAATATGTCATGAAATGTATAATAATAAAGGCCAGAAAATAAATGCAGTGAATATTTCCCCACAAGCAATGGATGAATCTCGATACCCTCCCCTTCTATTTTTCCCCTGCATCTGGGGGTTCAATGCAGCCCTCATGGTTAATAACCACTGATAGACTATAGTCTACCATGAATGTTTAAAACTTAAGAAGTAATCTAAGCCAGTGACAAACACCACCCAAACTTCTCAGCATTGACATCACTGGTTTGGTGCCACCTGGTGAGTTAATTTTATTTATGTATTTTACTATAGAGCAGTACAAGTCACCCAGCAAATAAGTAACCAACGAAATAAGTGGCCAACTTGGTGACACTCACACAACTGAATATGAGTTCTAGCATTAGCTCTGATACATGGAAACAGGAACTGACTCATAATAACTTGTTGATTCCATGCTGTGTTAATAACACCTCATTAGCTCTCAGAACAATCATTTTCAGTGGTCAGTTTTGAGTTAAGGAAATCAATTTATTTTTTTTTACATACATCAGTTGTGTTTTTCTGGTTTTTGGCTACAACATTTGTTATAAACTGCTCTAGTCCAGTGCTTTACAACCAGTGGTACTAATATCACAACTGGTGTGTGTCATTGGTCACCACTGATGTCATGGGCACCTGTCAGTAATGTTGGTGCTCAAATAAGCGAAGTGTATGTTCAAAACTCACCATTATATTGGAAGCACTACCTAGAAGAGAGGAAAATCGGTTTTTGGGAAATTTTGTTTTCCTCAGAAACTACTAATTATGAGACTGCCTAGCACTTTGATCTTGCTGCTATAGATAGGAGAAAAGGTGTTTGGGTCTCTGCTGTGCAATACTATATTGGTTTCAAAATATTCTTATCTGACAGAGGCATAGTGTGTGGGGGGACATGGGAGCTGTAAACCTGGGTGCCAAATTCTTTTTGTGCCCCTAAGAATTCACTTGAAGCCTGGGAGAGGTGCATAGGAACCAGCGCACCCCACCTCTGAGAAGAATGCCACTAGCCTTCAAGTGAAGCAGAGAATGGTGTGCCAAAGCCCCGCCCCCGAGGAGAATGCCTCTGGCATTCCACTGAGGGTCAGGAAGCTGCTGGCTCCTGTGTGCCTCTCCCAGTTTCAACTAAAGCCAGGAAAGGCACACCAAAGGCCCAACCTGCAGGAGAATGCGGCTAGTGTTCTCCTGGAGGTGCGGGGCACTGCTGGCATTAGAGGAGGTAATTCATGCCTTGCCCCCGCGCTGGCAACATGTGTTATGCATCTGTTATCTGAACAAGAGGGTGTAAAATTCATGTGTGTGGTAACCAATAGTTCAGTGGTATTCAAATTTTTTTGACTGGGACCCACTTTTTAGAGTGGCTCTAGTGTCGGGACTCACCAGAAGCGATGTCATTAACCTGTAAGTGATGTTGTGGCAGGAAGTGACATCATCAAGCAGGAAGTGCTGTCATTGTAATATAATAAAATGCCACTTCTGAAATGCAGATTGGCGTTCTTGGACTGCAGCAACCGTGAAAAATCCCTGACAGAAAGCAAGATTAGGACAAAATATGATGTAAAAGTACTGAACTAAATTTTTTTTTAAAAAACTCACTTGAAAATTCAAACTGTTAACACTCACAAAAGGAATAGAGCAAGAGTAAGATCTACAGTTTCCAAGATGGCTGCTCCCATCTTTCTGCGACCCACTTGACATTAGGTTGCAACCCACCAAGTGGGTCCCGACCCACAGTTTGAATAACAATGCAATAGTCTATTTTTCATTTCCTAACGTGGAAATCTGCCTAGTCCTTATGCATATTGTTCAAAGCTAAAAGCAGTCCAATGTACAATTGAGGTAGAGTACCTACATATAAAGTAATATAACTCTGTCAACTTCAATCTGATCTACAGTCTAGCTAAGTATGTGGATCTTAAGTTGATTAATACTTTGACCCTAAACATGTTACTTGGAATATAAGTCCTAGTGAAATCAATGGGACTCGCTTCTAAGTCCTGTGTTTAGAATTGGAGTTTTAGTCAATTGGCTTAAATCCAAGTAACTCACCTTAACTGGATTTGAAAGTCATACAACCATTAAACATCCTTTGCCTGTTAAATCTGGGCATTTTCATATGGAGTAAGCAGTACAATCGGACTAGGTTTTTATTGTCTTCACTGGGTTGGCATATAAAAAAAATAAATCTGTATTTGCTATTCCAAGAAGGCTATGGTTTCCTAAAGTTGCCTGCCAAGCAGGCAAGTAGAATGCTGTAGTTGATCCTGTTGGATTGCGTTGTGGGAGGAATATCATTACCAAAGATGTCCTTGCAAATAAGTCCAGTTTTGTTTCAAGAGCTGTATTAATTCTGCTTTCATTCCTGACGTTCTGGGGGAATGTCAGGTTACCAGGGAGTGAGCCGGACTTGGGTGATGAAAGGCAATGCAGAGAGTGAGCCCCAGTCACTTTGGGTCAGGTGGCAGTGGAAGAATAACCAGAAGAGGGGTTGGTTTGGTGTCTCGGGGTCCCTTGTCGGGAACTCTGAGAGCACCACAGCCTGATGCTGCCTGGGTATGGAACGTGGTATTGGATGGAAATTCAGAAGCCGGACATCCATTACCAAAAACAAAACAAAAAACTGTGAATTTCAAGTCCAGTGGTTGCAAAGACAGCCTAAAAGTTTATGGGCATTGCTTAGTGACATCTCAGAAGCTCTGAGTACATGAGAGTGTTTCCAACTGGCCACTTCTAACAACCCAATCCAAGGCTATTCTATGCTGACGCTCTGAGGAGTTCTCCAGCCTGCTCAATTACAGCATAGGATGCAGTGGTGGGCATTTAGTGCCACTTCTCCTGTGCTGGACAGGATTGGGCTGTATTGCTATCCACTAATTTCATTTCTGCTGTAAACTACATTAAGCATTTCAGTAGCCTATTTCAGTTCATATTTCAGGAAGCATAGGCGGGGGAGTGACTGTACAGCCTGCTATTTTGTATCCCTACTAGTAAGCATGACCAACTGTGTGTGTAGACTAGGGGCAAGTCATCTGAACATGACATTTTAAATCAGAGTTTAAAATACTTTAAATCAGCATTTTTACATCAGTTTTTGTTTGTTCTAAAGTACTTTTTACTATTTAGAGGCCATAACTTGCACTTTAAAAAGTGTTTTTGTACAAATTTAAAAGGTAAAACAAAATTAATATTCGAAACTGGTAATGATGGGGACTGTTTTTTTTTAATTTGCACTAAAATCCTTTTTCACTAAGTGCTCTTGTGAGTATGATTTAATAAAAAAATGTAGGGGAAAGGGCACTACAGGAATTTTTGGAAATTTTTTAATCATTAAAAACTCACTACGTATTTTTAGAATTATAATTTACACGTAAGTGTGAAAGTCCTTTACAAATGCAAATTTTCAGTTGCTCTTTCTAATAACAAGACTGCTAACTAACTTACTCTAATACATTTATAAATTTCTGTCCTAGTGATGTTCAGGTTATCCTCAGTGTTCAATTCTTCTACAGTCAAAATTTTTAGCATTTAACAACATCCATTCTCTCTTTTTCATATTTACAAATGGTCTATTGAGAATTAAATACAGATAGATGATCCCTTATCTGGATGTCTGAAATCCAGACATCTTTGACCAAAACTTTAAAAAAAATTCTGTAGAAAAGAAGGTCTTGTGCTCATTCCAACGAGCAGGCTGTAAGTTCTGTTTTCTGCTCTGTGGTGTGTGCTGGTACAGACATTGTTGAAAAATGTGAAAGAGGCCAGCAGACACATGGGTCACAGTGAAAAAAGCAAGAGGAGGCATTTCTCATTATATTTATGCAATTATTCAGAGAAAAGAAAAAACGGGCACTTCTAGTTTTGTCACAAAACCAGACATGCCAGTTTTTTTTTCTTTAACATGTTTGGAGACTTGGGGAACCCTCTGTAGGGCCCCTCAGAACTCCCCAGGACTTCAGCACTGCAGGCTGGTAAGTGTAAAACCCCATCCCATCCCTGACAGCAGTGAAATCCTCGGGACTGTGTTGCTGCCTTTCTCCTTCCCTGCCCCTTAAAGGGGCAGGGAGAAGTGCTTCCCTGGCTGGTGGGTTGCGACCTACCAGTTTGGGAACCACTGCTATAAGGTACCTGTTGATTTTAAAAAGTTTCTATGGGGTACAGTACTTGGGTTTTCTTAAATATTCCACCATAGAGGGCTTTGCACTGGAAACATTTGTGAACCCTCACACTTCTCATTTCTTCTTAAGCAATTTCATGTCAGCAAGTGAATCAGCAAGCTTGGTGGCTATTTTGTTTGGCCTAGCACTGTAGTTAGCCTGCCTGATATTCTTCTCTTTAGGACTATCTCTCCTTATTATAGCTTCAAACAAAACAGATAAGTCCATGGTTATGCAACATGGTTATGAGTGATGAGTTATTTTGACTGTGTTTAACATATGAATGCATAGTCTATTCTATGAATGGTTAAAAAGCTTGCATGAAAAAATAACAAGACATATATAATGCACAGGAATTTGGAATCTCCTTTTTGAGTCTGTCAATCAAATAGTCCAGTGTAACTTCCAAAAAATGACCTGCTGTGTAGGAAACCTCTTTTCTTTCATGTCCTACAACCAACACATGCACACAAACAAAAAATGGTGGAGGATGAACATAGTTACAGGGCTGCAATAAAAAGAAAAACATATGTTCATTTCTAGCTAAATCTCTATTCAATACTTTGAAAGGACCGACCTCCAAGAAATCCATAAAGAGATTTTATTAAAAACTGAGATTTTAGGAAACTGCATTCCTGATCTTCTGTACATTTCTAGCATCACTTCCTGTATATTTTAAAACCAAAATCCTCTTAGCATGCAAAGTAAATAGATTATGATATACTGAAGGATTAGGGATCACTGTCTGGTGTCAGATTAATCCCTCATATAGACCATCACTTGTACTGACAGAAATATGGCTGCAATTCAGCAAAATAGCTCCATGGCTAAGTAACGCGTTTTGGCACCCTTAGGTTGAACAAGCAAAAGATTCCCTTGATCTATTGTTGGACTGCATCTACCTCAGATGCTGCATTTGTATGTTCTATCTTAGGAGCCATATGCTGCCCTCCAATAATTATGAAAGAATCTGTAGTAGTAGCTATTTTGTTTTTAGACACAGCTGTGTGTATGGTGGAATAGTATGTAGCTACTAATGGCTGTCTCTTAGCTCTTGCATTACTAATATGTATTTCCTCCCCCGCACTGAGTGTTGAGAATCTTATGCATTTTACTACTTTTTGTCTGCTGAGGACATAAGCTGTTCAGAATGGATTTAATATGTTCATCTGACTATTACTGATAAGTCTCTATGCTTTATTTTTCTCCTTCTTGCTACTAAACTCATCATCCACAAGGCATGTGTTGTACATTTTTTTAAAGGGTTTAAAAAAAAGAAAAGAAAAAAAACCACCTGGCAATGTAGCAAAACAAACATCATGAATGCAAATTAACCAAGGACGCTCTAATAAAAGCAAAACATTAAAGATCATTTTTATATCTTTTGTTTGGCAAGAAAATGATTTAAGGATATAACTAAACTTCAAATAATTTTGATTTTTAAACTGGATGATAATGGCCCAAGCCTTTCACTGAAAGAATACATGCAGCCTGGAACTGCCAGCAAAAAAGCCGGGAAGCCCTGGACATGCACTAAAAGAGTGCCAACCCCTTGCCAGCGTAGATAGGTTGGCAGAGTGGGCATTCTGGGGGAGGGTCAGTGCAGGGATCAGAACCAGCCAGGGATGTATCAAGGCAGGCTGGGGCAGATATCAGTGGCAGTGCTGATATCCTGTGCCCCTCCCCCAGCCCATCCTTAATGAGCCCCTTGGATCTACTTGGATTTAGGCCAGCCAAAGACTGGTAGAGGCCCATTGGGGACCAAGCAGTGGTGGAGTAATATGTTTTTTATTTAAGATTTTGTCGGTGCCTGGTCCCTGGCTGGGCCCAGGCGCATATCTTACCTGTAGCACCCCATGGCATGAGCCATGGGGCACAGGGCAATGGTGGGGCGCCATTGCGCATGGTCCGGGAGAGAACGTGCGGTTTCTGGCCCGCCCACGCCTCCCTTATGCTCCGAAATAGAGCGTTTTCGGGGTAAGGGAGGCGTGTCTGTGTGACGCGCGGGAGTGGGGCAACTGGGGGGGGCACGTGTTCAGCGCCTTCCATGGGGCGCGCTCCCAGACCGGACTGCCACTGGCTGGGCCATAGCATGCAGGGCAATCTGAGCCAGTGCTGTGGCATGCTCTGAGTTGATCCAGAAGGTTTGGGCTGAAAGATCTTATATTGTGTATAATATAGCTGTGGGTTGGAATCCACCAGTGGTTTGTGAGCCAATTTCAGGTGGGTTGAAAACCACCTAGGGCAGCCATATTGAAAATATGGGAAGATGGGATGCTGGAAAGGGGGAGGCCTGTGGGGTTGTTTTGCTTGCGTCAAGGTTGTAAATAGGCTTTTTTCTTTCTGATTCATGTTGCTATTGGAAAATAGATGTGAAACAACCCAACTTATTGCTGCATTCTCAAGAAAGCAGCAGGTTCTGGCGTCACAATGATGGCATTTCTGACCATGGCATCACTTCTGGTGGGTCCCAGACAGACTGTCATTCTAAAAAGTGGGTCCTGCTGCTAAAAAATTTGAGAACCACCGATATAGACTGAAAAACTATATCAAATAGTGCAGGGGGAAAAGTCATACTGGATATCTTAGAGGAGAATTTAGGAAACTAGAGTTATGACAAATACAAATGTGGAGAAAGCCTCTGTTTTTCCCCCCTTATTTTTGGACTCTAAATTCCCCAGAGACTTCTGTAATGTTTCAACTTCCTAAAAATGTCCGGTATAACCTCCTGCAGTAGCCATGTTCCTTAAACTTTTAAAATTCATCACCAGTGTGGAGAGGCCACATGGTAGGGCAGACAAGATCCAATTTGTGGTTTGCTTGTCTTCATCATCTGGGTCCAGGTAAGACAATGACTACTAGCCAGTTCCTTCCGAGAATTGGCATGCAACCATGACTGGGCATCCAAACCTACTTTTCTAGATTAAGGGGCAGGTAGGATGCCCTGATAGTGACATCATCACCAACTTTTAAGGTCATGCACAAGGTTGTAAAGGTGTGTTGTCCCAATCGTTGTCAGTGGAAGGCATGCTCATACATCTTGCTGCATTGAGAGAGAAGAGACAGCATGAATAAACCAGAATGGGGCAGAATTCAGTTAATTGCATCAGGATATTTGGTTATTTTTTGCTTGCATTTAAATCTTTTGCCAAGTGTTCCCCCTTTGTAGTCATATCCATTTGAGTTTTGAGATGTGCCTTGCTATGATCCCTTTGGACCCCCTCCTTTTTATTGCTTTGTTCCTTTGGACATTAATAATCTTTTATATTTTTATTGCTTTACCTGCCTAGTTTAAGTTCAATAGGGTAAAGAGGTGGGTTCTCATGTTTATCAGATTGTTCACGTTTTGCTATTTTTTGGCTTCATTGAGGAGACTTTAGATTTGAAGACTTAGTTCCTGACTTGGAAGATAGGTTTTCTGAAGGTGATTTCTTTCTATTTGGGCTCCCTGGTCTTGGGTCGGGACAGCAAGAAGATTACCTGTTTCCCAGGAATCCCAATCTGTTCATTACAAAGAACTAAGTGAAGAGAAAAGGGGTATTTTCTGTCATAATATTTTTTTTCTCAGGCTGTTTACTGAAAAAAGCTAGAACTCTTATAGAATTGAGATTTTTTTGAGAGACAAAAAATGTTCATTTTAAAGACAAAAAACAGGAAGTGACTTACCTGGTGAATTCTTATTCCTGTTAGAGGAAGCACATTCCATGACAGTTGGGGAATAAAATAATGGTTGTTGAACAAAACTGGTATGATAGACTGGAAAAATTGAGAGCATTTTCTTAAAAAAAAATATATATTGTACTGACTTTAAAGGCTGATCTTTTGTAGAAGAATCCCGAGTGAAAGATGTTATCTACCTGAATGTTAGTAGACTATCTGTTGCAGAGACTTAAACAGTAATTTAAATCTGTGTCATGTAATGTAGGAGGCTGTAGAAAACTCTGATGTACAGGTTTCTGTTACCTGATGTTCTTGCTGTTAGGAACATTATGTCTGTGGTTGTGTTAGGTGAGGAAAGGCAAAAGGCGGATTCCGTATTGTAACTTACTGTTTCAGGACTTCTCTGTGCTGCAGGCAATCTCAGTCACTTTGGCAGGCCTCACACCATTATCTGGTCTAGGAGTTGGGACAAAGCAGGCAATTCATAGAAAAAAACCTGAAGCCCACTGTCTCTTCTGAAGTGGCTGAACTGAGTTTGGGAGAAAGTAAGATCTTTGGGTATCTCTCCAGATGCCTTAATTATGCTCCCTGAGTCAGAAGTGTGTAGACTGCTACTACAAAGACTCCTGGACGTCGACTTCCAAACCTTCCATTCCACTGCTTCCAAAGTCTGTTTCCCCTTGCATTTCAATATCCCATTCTTTTTTGGGCGATTATTACCTTACTTGTCTTTTTTAACAGACTTGAGGGAGAACTAGGTGGTATCTTGTACTAGATTTAATGTTACCCCTTCCCCAGTTTCTTTAGGAAGATATCACAAGATTCCATTCCCCTGTTGCTGCTGCCCTTGTGACCTTGGTGCAGTGGAGACTCTTATCTCATATTCTCTTCCACTGTGAAACCCATGCGGCACCTCAAACCTTTTATTTGGATCCGGGTTAAAAAATAGATCAGAACTCCCTGACTCCAAAAAATTGATCTTCTTAGTGAAGGTTCCCCTGAAACTATGGGGAAAGATGCAACATTTCTATTGGTGCAGAAGTTCCTTGCCAGATGATGTGAACTAGACGACAACTGTTAGAACTTGCCTGCTTGTATGCTCAACGCCTCCCTTCTGAGAGTAACTTGTATATATGTTTTTCTGCCAATAAAGGGTACTTAACTACCTAAAGCCTGCTGTCCAATTCAATACTTTCTAAATACCTACCTTCATAACCTTCATAAATGCTGTTTGAGGAATCTAGGAAGAAAATGTCTCTGGTCACTAACAGAATGTAGGTTTTCTTTTTGCTTTTCCTGTAGCAATTCTGGGGGTGATCTCTACAGAGTGCTCTTCACTTTATGCAGAGTTGTTTTTCATGTTTTTGTTTTGTAACTTATGAGGACTTACGGGCATGGATGGCCTACTTGCAAATCGTAAGGGAGACAACCTCCTTCATAGGCATGGGTCTGGAACAGATGTCTCTATTTCCATTTACCCTGCCCCTAGCCATTCTGGTAGTGGGAAAGGGGAAAAAATACCCACTTGGTATTTTCAGATAGTATAAAACCCAACCTCTCAGGAGATAGCTCGGGGCAGCATTCTTAGGTTAACATTCAGTGCTGTCTCTTGCAATTCTCTGCCAGTCTTAGGGCCCAATCGTATCCAAGTTTTCTGGTGCTGATGCAGCTGCAATGCAACCCCAAGGTAAGCGAACAAACATTCCCTTACCTTGAGGAGGCCCCCCCTGATTCTCCCTCCACCACAGAAAGCAGCACACACTCCATTGGGACAGCTACATTTGGGCTGGAAAACTGGATAGGCAGCATTTGGCCTGGGTGCTTATCTGTAATATTTGTTAGAATTGCCTTGCAGTACAATTGTGGCCACAATGTTACGTGGGCATGTTTCTCCGCATTATCTCCACTGTGATCACAGAATCTCTCAGTCTTGCATCTTGTAAAATAATAGTAGTTTAATTGTTTGCTTTCATCATACACTCCATTGCAAAGGCAACATAAAAATAAAATACAAAATTATAAAATCGTGCTGAATAAGGTAATTAAAACATAGCCAAGAGTCAGACTTATTTATCTGCCCAAAAAGCACACAATTAACAGTATTTTATGGCTTATTTAAAGTATGATTCAACAAGTTTGGTTGAGTAACTTCAGTTAATGTAAAATGGACTTGTGGGAGGTGTTCCATCCATGTCCCAGTGTAATTCATGGAGGCTGAGCAGTGAATCTGAAGTTGAATTTTTAAAATTGCCTATGTGGAATAGCTTCTTGGTTAGCAGTTACATGTCCTAGTCTAGTGTATTCTTTTTGAGTATGCTGAGTGGGGTATGATATGTCTAGTGGTCCTGGAGCACAGTCCCCACTAGTTCTTTTGGAGGAGGGGTAATGACATCAGCAGGTAGAGTCCTCCACTAGCCACCAGCTAGATTGAGGGGCATCACAAGTAGCTTCCACACTTCAACATTTACCAATATATCATGGATGCTGAGTAACTCTCTATATTGGAATGAACCCCTGGGCATACAGCAAATGTCTCATGGGACTGAGCTGACTGCATATGCAAATAGTGGATGGGATCCAGCCAAAATTGAGTAAAGTTCACAGAATATGCACATACTTTTGTCTTCCATAGAAATAAGCAGTCTCATTTATTGCAATTCTGTGCATATTTACCCATGGATGCATCCTAGTGAACGTGGTGGGACCAACTTCTGAATTAACATGCGTAGGGTATATTGCTTAGCACTTAACTTCAGCTGCTGAATGATTTGATTATGATTTCAGAATAGACAGCCTCTTGGCCAAACTACATGTTACATTAAGCCCATGATTGGGGTTAATGTTTCTGATTTTTTTTAAAAAAAGGTTAATGGAGAGGAGAAGGGATATCATTTGCCTTTACCACTGTCCTGATCTAGACTGGGACTCCCTTGCAGCTATTTCTCCTGGAAGGGAAGGTTCCATTAAAAGACTCTCATTTATCTCAACCCATATTTTGGGCAGAGCCTTAACTTCTTTCAAATCCTGTTCAGGTTCTTGGCTTATACCAGACCAAAGTGCACCACTTTGATGGAGCCACTTTCTTGTATTTCCTAGAGAGAGAGAGAGAAAGAGAGAGAGAGACTAAATATATATAAAGAAATGTAGGCTGTCCTTTCTAAACAAATTCAATGAAACGAGCATGAATTTTTATAAGCTTTCATTTCAAGGGGTTATACTCTGCTTTTATTACTTGGCCACCTTCTTGATTAAGATCAAAAATAAAATTATTATAGGTTGAGTATCGCTTATCAACCTATAAGTTGGGGCCAGAAATATTTTGGATTTTTAAATTTTGTAATAATTGCATATAAGACATTTCACACTTATACCACTGTTCAGTTTCTCCAACTGATTGACTTCCTGTGCTATAGATAAACATAAATGCTTTCTCTTTTTCTTATCACCGATACCCATAGGGGTTATCTGTAGACCTTTTTGACATTTTTAACAATATTGTTATATCACAGAGCAGAGAACAAGCAAAAAACACAGTGATTAATGCACAAAGGTCTTGGTCCATGGGGTTTTGTGAGGAATCTGCTGTTGGCGCATCCAGCCTGCCCAATGGCCATTTTATTACACTTTGTGAGTGTGCTTGCCTGAGGGAATCTGGGAGTCCATGGAAAAAATATATTTTAGCTGAAGGGAGCTGGGAGGCTCTCTTTTCTCTTGGAGACACTATGATGGGGGCAACTGTCTGTTGCGTGCCTATATTTTGACTGCGCTCCATCACATTTCAGTCAGGTGTAGATTTTTCAACTTGAGACATCATGTTGGCATTAAAAACATTTTGGAGCATTTTCAGATTAGGGATGCTCAACTAGTACAAGTCAAACTTATAATGCCACAGTTCTGACCAAGTTGGTTTCTCTCTGAGCTCTTAGCTGAAGTTTGAACAGACATATAAATTAAGTGACCAAAATTCCAGCAAGTTAAGCCTTAAAAAAGAAGCCAATTTTTTTTCAAATGTACAACTTCATGTGGGGATATTTCATAATACCTGTTAGCATGTCTACAAAATGTATGCCTTTGTTTTTTCTGCAATGAGACACTATTTCCTTTTGGAACAACACACAAATGCTTCACTTTCTATGATGTAAAGAAAACTAGGTGTGGAACTTGAAACAAAAGAAAACTTGCCTTACTGCAATATCCATCATATGTTCTAGTCATTTAAGTAAAAAAGGTATTAAAATGTTGGCAGCAGACGTGTGCAAGTTAAGGCTGCTTCAGGCTGATTTGTATGCTGCCAAGTTCAAGTGGGATTCATGAGGATTTTTTCCCTGAGTTTTCTCATGTCAGAATAGATCAATCTGGAAATAAGACGCATTCACCAGAGCAGCAGCTCCATCTCATGGTATATTTGTTCTAACCCGGAGAAACAATCCAGCACAATGCTGCATAGAAACCTACATTTCAACAGCTGGTATCTTTGTAGAGAGGATGCCGTTTCCAGCATTGCTGGGTATCCTTTCTCCACATGAGAGCTTGTGGGGAAGCGTCAGTGTGGACTTTTAAAAGGAGTTAGCTGGCATTTGCCAGGCAACCTGGCGAGTTATTTTTGTTTGTGCAGCACTGAAAGTGTTTCCCCATGCTCCTCTGTAGAAAGCGCCTTTCTATTCTACGCCCCCCCTCCTAAATAATTATAAACCACAGAAACCAATTAACATGTCCTTGTGCATTTCAGAGATGGTACATACCAGAATGCTCTCGGGGTATCCTGAAAACAAAATGTTAGCCAGTATGATCTATATTTTGTGAACAATTGCACCCCCACAAAGCTACTGCAAATGTCACAAGGCTTTCGACTGCTGGCTGGAGATTAAAAACTCATACAAATCAATTCTGCTATAACACTGCTTTTAGAAGAGTGGAGGCCATGGTTATTTTTTCTCTCCTCCCCCATGGCAGTAATTTTGAAAGTGGTTGTCATTTCTTTTCAGAAGGGCAACACTGAATCTTCTCTCTTTTGTGTTGGATGTTCATTTGATTCATTCTTAATTGTGAGTGGTATTCTAAGGGTTATGCACACAGGCAAGCTCACACAAGTGAACTTCCCATCCCCTTAACACAGTAGCTCATTTCACCCCTTCCCCTGGAAAATCTATTCCTTGAGGTTGGAAGATCTGCTGGAACAGAATTTGTATGGATTGCGCAGGGGAGACTGGCCAAAATCCCCCTCTGCATGAAGGACATTGCCTGCCATTCACATAAGAGGCACAATCCCATAACGTATAATATATCATGTAGAAACATGTAAAGCAGGATTCATTAGGAATCCTCCGCGCTCCATGTATTTGACAGCTAGCTTTCTTATTCATATGCCTTTGGGATTAGAACTACTGTGGGGACAAGAGGCTTTTAAAGATATTAAAAATAAAGGCCCCTAAGTGCATGTACACAGGTGTTTCAAGATTCATCTCTGCTGCTCACACTTTCTATATCTGTTTTAGGCAATGCCTGCATAATACCAACAGCAAACATAAAGCATGTGGAATTTGTGAACATTTGAAGAAACAAGGCCATGAAAGCACTGGGTCCTAAGCTACAGTTTTCTGATGCAGGTGAAGGATTTTGTCTCCCAATGCCCGTATCAGTTCATTACTTTAAAAAAGGTGTCACTAAGATGACTGAAGCCAGTAGCATGTTAATTTGTTATGCTAAGTTCATGTTAGTCAAGTAGGCTGATTACAAATTCTTCTGTACAGAATCTGAACAGCTTTTGGCAGCACCATAATACAGCTATAGTTATTGTAAGAGCCAATGAGAAATGAATCGGGATGAGTGCAAGGATAACATTTAAGTGACTATTAAGAATATTTATATTTACATGTAAATATAATTTACATATTACACATAATTTACATATAAATAATATATATACACATATAAATATAATTAACATATAAATATGTTAAAGTTCTTTACCTGTCCATCATGAGCTTCTTCAGAAGTTTCTAAAACAAAGTATCACAAACATTTGAATTAACATGGGATGAAAATAATTCAATTAATTATTCAGTAACTTCATAAGTTGCACATGTTAAATGTCCTTCATCATAACTGTAATTATTACAGATATAAATATATATATACACTGATCAAGTTAGGATTTACTGTTGGGCAATTTTGCTATGGAGCGTGCCCTCTTATTCATGTAAGGTTAATGTTGCTTCTTTATACATATCTCTGACAGTACCTGTGTGAGCCAGTATGACCTCCTCCTCCTTGCAATACTCTGGAAAAGTAAACTGTAGCATCCACAGGCCTATAATGTGGTTCTTTGGTCAATACATAGCTAAATAACTTATCCCAGGTATTGGCACAAGCACAATATGCTTTCCTTCTTCAATCAACTGAGATTTCTTTGTTTGTGGAGAAGGAACCAGCTGAAGGTACAGAATCTCCCCTTTTCTTTTGAAGTCAAGTCTGCAGTTCTGTTTCTCTTTTTCCATACCTCCTTCTTCCTGGGAGGTAGCAGAAACAAGTTAGCAGCAGATGTGCATTTATCCCCTGACATGGGCTGAGTGTGCACAGCAGTTCACTACTCCATACGAATAGTTTTTGCTGTAGTTGAGGGTTCAGGCCTCAAGGGTTCAGTGATATTTCTACTAAATTTAAGGACCAAATTACACATTGCATTAAATCTTTCAGGAAGGCATGTTCTTAAAACTGTGTCTTTCCTCTCAGAAATTAGCTGTGAGGTAGGACAATGCAGGTATTGACCATGGGTGGTGGTGAAGCGCTTTCCTCGTTGTACCATTTTCTCTGTAAAAACAGCCTCCATGAAGCAGTGATTTGCCGCCAGTGTGGCTATTTGCAGCAAAGTTCGTTTGTTATTGACACCAGTGGGAGCTTTCCCCCCAGGGTAATGGGGGGATTCTGAGCACGATGAGGCAAAGGCTTGCATCTCCTCACTCACCCTATGCTGTATTCCAGCCTGAACCAGACCCCTCCATTGTTCCTATTTCATAACTAAAAATAGTTCATCATGTCAGCTCCAATAACATGCCCATTTTTGCTGTTTTGAAAAAAGAAGAAGCCATAATCTTCAGCATAGGAAGTGCCCCTTTTAGCTTACAGCCTAAGACTTTTGCTTTGGTGGATTGCTTTTCCTGTTGCTAAAAAAAAGGACTGTTAACTGCAGAATTTCTAATGCAACACAAAACCCATTCCTCCTGCAACACATTGCACCGATAATGTTATTGGAGTCTTTTACAACTTGCATCAGCTTTGAACTCTGCATTCTGGTAGTTTGTCACATGTGGTATTTTTGTCCACTGTTGCCCTTACTGTATCTTGAATGGCACTGCTTTACTAGTTCAACTGCATCCCCAATTTCCTGCTTATTTTTACAACCTATTTCACTGTTTTTCAATATATATCTATTACTCTTTAAACCCCATTTCACTAAAAATAACATTTTTCTCCTTCAGTATTATTTTCTGAATTGCTGTCTTTAGCCTGCAGGACTCTGCTTTTGTATGAATAACATTCGCATATGTAATTTGTGGCACATTTTGGTAACATTTGACACCCCCCCCCCCCCCCCCCCAATACATAAACCAAAAAAATTTTTGTCCGTTTTGATTGGGAAGTTTTGGGCTGAATCTGTCTCTAGAAGAACCTGTCTATCATTGCAGGATCAAGTGATGATTTGTGATAGAATGTATGAAGAAGCTGCCACAAATGAAACATCAGAGGAATCATATAATCTCAATTTTTTTTCCGGTTGAGTTAGTTTATAGGCTCAGCTATTATTCAAGTGTTGGGCAACAAATTACAAATGATATACATGCATTTTTATAAGCAATGCCCTCTTTGTTTTATAATTCTGATAGCACTGATTGCTCTGAGCCACTCCCACCCTGATTTGGGGCTGATCATCCACCTTGCCCAAAGCAGGTTGGATGATTTTAATTTTTTGTAAATGTATTGTTTTATCATGCAGAAAGATGCCCTCCATCTATGCCAGCCTATCATCTGAAAAAAAAAAATCAAAAATGTATTTACTGTCTTGCTATCTAGGAGCTTTCTTGTTCAGACACATTACAGTGGGCCCCATGCCTCAGAACACCTTCCGAAGTGACTGGAAGATGCTTCTGGGAGGTCCTTTGAGACTCTTCTGGTTATGTCCAGGAGGTCCCTGAGTCCCTCACATGATGTTGGCACCCGCACTGAGTCAGATCCATGGGCTCTGAACCTGCAGATGAGGAGGGACCACTGTATTTATCCTTTGTTGCTTAAATTTGATAAATGTGGCATTGTGGTTCCCCCCAGCAGTGTTTCCCAAAATATGGGTCGGAACCCACAAGTGAACCAATTTTTGATGGGTTCCAAAAAGTTTTTCAAACATTCCTAGCAAGCACCCTTGCCCAGTTCTTCTTGCCGAAGAAAAATTAGCTGGAACGCTAATTTGTGGTATGAGGTAATCTTTATACTCTCAAATTAAAATGTCACTTTTTCTCTAGTAATTGGCAAGCTGTAGGTCATGTGTGAGCCCAGTTTCAGCCTTTTGTGATAGTTTTGGAAATACTGCCCAAAAGGATTAAGTAGACATGCTTTTACAGAGTCAAGGGAATTACATGGACATAGCAGAGTAAGATCTGGTCTGAAAGAAGCATATTGAATTCATTGTTCATCAGTACCTTCAACCGGATGAGGAATGAAGGCACAAAAGAAAAGGCATACTTCACCTGTGGTAGCTCAGTGGCAGAATTTAGTGTTTCTTTTTCTTACAGTTTCCACTAATTGTTTGGGTTGTACTTTCTCACTGTTACAGATGTATACTCTATAAGTTAACTATGAATTCTTACAACTGATAAATTCCTTCTGAGTTTAAACTTTTTTCGGACATTTTGGCACACTGATTTTCAAAATTTCCTTGTTTGACAATAAACCTTACCTGTTTGACATGAAGATGCAAGCTTGTCCATTTGTGGTATCATATAAATGTCTTTTAAACCATTCTGTTTGTTGTTTGTCTCCCTAGAAAAATGGATCTTAATGAAGGACAGGTGCACAATATACTGTAAAAACACTGTATTACTCTTTGTTTTGCATTTTCTGAAGTCCCCAACAACATCATGGAGGAATCTGTACTTTTTAAACATGCCTTTATTTGTCTAAAACATTTACATTTTTTCCACTACTGTTTCATCTCATCCTATTTTCTGTGCATCTTCACTCCTGAATATTATAGTCTGTATCATTCAGTATTTGCAACCATGATTGGATGCCATAAGTGTTGATCAACCATTACTTTTTAAACTTTTTGTTTGCAATATGTGTTGTGTTAAATGAATAGTTTGTCCCATCTCCCCCCTTTTCTCTTTGGTTTTTGTGTAGTTAAGTAACAGTTGAGATAGTTGTGTGTGTGGGAATCAGGGCTGTTACAAGGGATGTTAAATCCATGCTGGGATTTAACTCTTTCCCACCATGCTGGGTCCTAATGGAAACTGTGGTCCTAAAGCTGCTGTCTGCTCTTTTCAAGCTTGGGTTGAAAACGAGCCAATAGCATCCTCTTTGGACCAATGGAAACTCCTCTCCTAGGGTTAACAACAACAACAACAGCAGCAGCAGCAGCAGCTTCAGACAAGCAATTTTAGTTGGGGCAGTAATGTGAGAAGACAGTGTTAATTCTCCACACTGCTTTTTAACTTTAAAAAACAACTATTCAGAACGTAACTACACAGTTGATGTATCATGTAGTTTGGCCCTTTTAAGCAATCCTATTGAGGAACATGATGCAAAAGAATGGGGGATTATAATAAAATTGGATTAGAAATGAACTCAAAGTCCACTTTAAAACTGCCTATCTGTCAGTGTAAATCCAAGGCAGCTAATAACAGAGTAAACTTGAACAATTTAAATAAACAGAAAAGTTACAGAAAACACAGGGCACAAATGAGCAGCACTTATCAGAGTACCTAAAGCCACATACTTCTGAATGTTGACCCAAACAAATGTCCCTTATGCAGCTTTTTGAAAGAGAGCAGACAGAAACATTGGTGAACCTTACTGGAAAGTGCATTGCTTTGAGGCAAGAATGGTGGAAGTCCTAGTCTCACAACTTTGTTGCTTTAACAAGGTTGCTTTTCTTATAGGGAAAATCTGAAGATCTCAACATGTGATAGATGGCAACAGTCATAGAAGATTTTTGAAAAGGATCATTCTGTGTCACATCATCATATCAGTTTCTGACTGACTGCCTTAGATTTTTATGAAATTCGGAGTACTTATTTGTCCTATGGTATAATGCAAAAATACCAATTTTTAGCAGCCTGTGTTAAATGTTATTAAATTTGTTAAATTCCCAAAATTTTATGGAAAAATAGCATGCTGATGATACTTAAAGTATTGTGTTGTATATTATATGAAAGCCCATGAAAAGAACTTTAAAATGAGACCATTCCCAACTCTATATCTCAGCTGGTGTCTTGAGATACAATTAGTTAATCTCAAGATTAACTACAACACAATGGGTTTAATAATTTTTTATTTTTAAAGATTCAATTAAACATCAATTTTCTCAAAAGCTGACATTTTTAATATTTTTGAAAAAAAATCTCAAAATTAATTCATACTTGTGCCTAACTGGAACCCATTTTTATGGTTCAATGATGGGATTATAAGATATGAGCAATAACACATACGTATGATCAAGAGAAAATAGAATTTTCAAGTTTATCTTAATTTTTTTAGCTCTCGAGATGACAGCCTGCCCAGCCCCCAACCAAGTGACAACTAATAAGCTGCCCCCAATTTCCCGCCTCTGCTTGTCATGATCAGCATGATGGGTAAAAGGGGGGCAAAGCTCTTATGTAGCTTCACCCTCATTTCTTAGATAAATGCATATGAAAATGTTGACTCTTAGGGCCAAGCTACATGTGATGCTACATGCGCCGTCTTGTTGCAGGCTTAAATCTATTCATGTGAAGCAGCTACATGGAACTACAATTTGTATCAAAACTGCATAGCAGTATGAAGAAGGTATTCTTTACCACTGTACTGTTTTTCTGGTGAAGCTATTTAACCTCAAGAGTGCCATTTGCTATCATTTTGCATAATGTATACTTTGGCCCTTATTTCCTTCCTTTAGGCTAAGGGGACTTACACTTGAAACCTACACATTTGATTTCCACTGAAATCAAGACTAAAGAAAGTCTTCCAATTAGTGAGAATTATGTATAGTATTTACAGCAGTACTTTTATAGCAGACTGAATTTTTGATCTTTTGTGGTTGGATGCCAGCATAGTTGGGGAATCTAAGTGCTGAATACCACTACATTTTACTATTTGTGAGTTATTTTAATGTAAAAGTTTCTGACAAATATTATTCTTTGAAACATGTATTAATTCTTTAGTGTTTTAATTTAACAATATGTGTAGACAATTGCTGTGTTAAAGTAAAGAAGTCAGAATTTCATTTTGCTGTCCATTGGTTTAATTAATTTCTCAGTCTATGAGTGTTGCCTTCATCAAACAGTAAAACAGATTTGAATTGATGTATCTTTCTAATGCCCTTTGATTGAACAAATAGCAAAAAGAAATACTAATAATGATTGTGAGCAGAATAGCAAAAAAGCAGGAACATTGTGTTCAAGGCCATTTTTTGCCCTTTCAGTTCCTTCATCCTATCTTGGTATGGAAACTTCTACTGATTTGCAGATTTACAATGACATCACATTCCATTTTCTAGAACTCTTACTGGATTAATAAATTCCTCTTTTTCAGTTTGAGCAAGTAAATCATAAGCCATTGTATTAATACACTGATTTAATTGCACAATAATCTGCCGACTTGTACAGTGTTAAGTCAAGTTAACTTTTGATAATGCAAACACTTTCTACATATGCAGCCTTCTTTTATTGTTAATAAGTACTACAAACCATTTTTTAAAGCATGAACTTTCCTTGCGTTTGACTCCTTTGAAGGCCATTCAACTATCTGATTTTTATTTTTATTTTGCCAACAGAATAAGATCCAATGTCATTTATTGTTATGACTGACGCCTGAAATAAATAAATGAATTAAATTGAACTGAAGATTATGCATGCAGTTGTGTATTATAGTAACCTTGCATCTTTGTGGCTTTTCTCAAGCTGTGCTAAAACTACAATAATGCAACTACCTCATCCCACTAAGCTTTAGTGGTTTAGGAAAAGGAACTTCATTGGAGACCAGATTAGGTGAGTTTCAAAACTGAGAGATCCTTTTGCTTTTCCAGTTCCATTATCTTTTTCATAGTCTCTTGATCAGCTTTCCTACACATAGCTCTGGATTCCATGGTGACCTGTAAATTGCTTTTTTGGCTGCCAAATTGCTGTAACACTTCTATTTTTATGTTTAAGAGAGCTTAAACCTCCGTTCTTTTTGGATGTTTCTTTAAAATTGGCCAGTGCTTGAGAGGATTTCATATATATCCAAAAGGCTTAGAAGAAGATGTTGCTTCCAGTTTTTATTAAATTCAACAACATAAGTTGCCCAGAAGGGGATAAAAGCAACTTAGCCACTTTTATCTAATACATATAAATCTTCCTAAGAGCTCTGGGCGCCAGAAGTACTCAAAGTACTACATTTATTTTTATCTAATATGAAGAAATAGGTATGATGCACATATGCCACACGCCCCCTCTCAAGACCAAGTTTAATGTCAATTAAAAGACTGTACATAAGGTCTGTCTAGGCTGGGCCTGGTTTGGATTCATGTTAAAATAATTATTAGGCTTTTCTATCAATGACAGCTTATTTTTTACTTCTTGTTGTTGATGTTGTTGTTATTTGTTGTTCAGTCGCTAAGTTGTGTCCGACTCTTCATGACCCCATGGACCACAGCACGCCAGGCCTCCCTGTCCTCCACTAGCTTCCGGAGTTTGCCCAACTTCATGTTCATCACTTCGATGACACTATCTAACCATCTCATCTTCTGCCGCCCCCTTCTCCTTTTGCCTTCAATCTTTCCCAGCATGAGGGTCTTTTCTAAAGAGTCCTCTCTCCTCATGAGGTGGCTAAAGTACTTGAGCTTCAGCTTCAGGATTTGTCCTTCCAGGGAGCAATCAGGCTTGACTTCCTGGAGGATTGACCGACTGGATCTCCTTGCAGTCCAGGGGATTCTCAAGAGTCCAGCTGTCCTTAGGATCCAGCTCTCACATCCATACATTGCTACTGGGAAAACCATAGCTTTAACTATGCAAACCTTTGTTGGCAGGGTGATGTCTCGGCTTTTTATTAAGTGTAATCCATGGGTTTTCTTGGCAAGGGTACTGGAGTGGGTTGCCATTTCCTTCTCCAGCGGATCACGTTTAGTCAGAACTCTCTATTATGACCTGTCCATCTTGGGTAACCCTACCTGGCATAGCTTACAGCTTCACTGAGCTACTCAAGTCCCTTTGCCATGACAAGGCAGTGATCCATGACATCACAAAATGTTCTAATGGAGCCCCTGCCAGATGCTTTATTATACCGTCCCTTTTATACCCGTTTGGGTGGGGAGAAAAAAGCTACTAAAAATAGTTTGTGGTTAATATAGTGTGTGGTGCAAAAGCAATGTCCCACAGAGTAAATACAAGTAAATATTGAAACTGAAGTCCAACAGTGAGCTTTCTGTGCATGCCAATTTTATATATTCCACAGTTATCTGCATCTCTCAAACTATAATCCATGTTCAGTTTCTCAAATCCATGGAAGTCCATGGCCTCAAAGTAGGTGTAATTGCCACTGTGAGCTTTTGGAAAGGCAGGATATAAACGTTTAAAAATAAATATTGTATGCAACATAAATCTGCAGTACCTTCTTGGAATGATATAAATATTATATGCCAAAAACACCATAAAACCATAACACCAAAACTTTGCACTGTAAGCTAACTTGCCCAAATTTTCCCTCTTCTTTTTTCCCCTTGGAATTATTAGCTGCAGGCATGTCATATATAGTAGCAACATGCAACTATGTGGGCCAGCTATCATGTGATCCCAGGGTAATTCTTCCTGGCTTCTTAATACTGTGGCTTTTAGATGCAATACTGCTCTTACCTTTCAGAAAGATATAACTTTATTTCTACAACTGAGAGAGGCGTTTTTAATATTAAAAAAGGGGAAATTGATCCACTCCATCAACAACTAGAAGTGAACAAATGCTACCTAGGCAAACCAGTTTATTCAACCTTCTGTGAATCAGACAGGTTGATCAGAATGTTTTGACATGTATTATTTTTATAGCACACCCTCTCTGACACACCTTTATTATTTGTATGGTGGCATTGCTCCCTGGCTAAAGAGAAAAGAGGTAACTAGCAGTTCAAGAAAAAATGAATGTGACAATGCATTGTTCATTCTGTAACTACCAATACAAATACTTCTGTATTAAACTATATTAATAGAACTGCCATTCTATTAATATAGTGAAAAAGGGTGCCTTAGTACTTCTTGTGTACTACAAACATGTGGAGCCATGCTCTTGCAAGTAGAACACATCCAAATGAATAACACTAATGAACTGTTTATGTAACTGTATATAATGAGCCTTACAATGAATGCTCCAAAATGGGATTAATGACGCTCAGGGAAAAATGTTTGGCAGAGCAGATATAAATATCATGGGGATTGGATGTAATGAAGGCTCAAAAAATGGATATAAGTCAAACACTTAAAATGGAGTGTATCTTGTTTTGACAAAGGAAGAACAGGACTCCTCAATCTAGTTGGCCCTGAGTATCTTTAAAGTGGGATATTGTCATGTCAGCAGGGAGAATGATTACTGTAAAAGTTTTAGTATTTTAATGTTTAAGAAGGCAGAAGCAAAGTCAAACTGAGAACAGAGAAAGGTAGCCAGCAGATTAAAATTGTGATTCAAATGACATTGAAAAGGTGAGAAATGAATCAGCTATCTACAGTAATGTTAATGGGACGGTTCTGGAAGAAAAGCAAAACAGAGTGTTTTGAAAAGCAAAACAGAGTGCTGGATTTGAAACTGCAAAATATGGCAAATTAATGACAACGCTGCAGCTTTTCCTTGAAGAAAGGAAACTATTCTTAAATTGGAATGTAAGGAAGGGCCTTGGTATATGGCCTGTCAGCATGCCACATGGAATGCAAAATGCAAAACAGAATTAAAGATGATTAAGAAATTTTAGGCAATTTAATATTGTAGTTGGCAGCAAGATGCTCAGTAATGAGAGATGATCAGATAAAAATTCTTGATCAGTACTGATAGATTAGAATAATAATAGACATTGTCCCTTAAGGGGAACCTCCTACCTAATGATTGTAATGTTCTTCACAAGAATTAAGTGCATTTCACAACACCGCAGTAAAATAGACGGGTATTTATCTCTGCTTTACAGGTGTAGAAATGTAGATAAAGATTTTTATAAAGAGATTAGGGATTTGAGGAATCTCATGGATTACTATTGGTTTACAATGTTTGGCTAAACATATTTAAGACCATGGTGGTCACAGCTATTGAGCGAGATGTTGGCTCTCCTGACTGCTTCTTTTTAGAAACCTCCACAGGACAAGCAAGGAAGGTGTCCTTAAAGTAGTTTTGTCAACAGTGGGAGAAGCAGGAAGTAAATTTTGGCAATGCGCAAATATATGCAAATTGTTCCATAGGAATTAGTATACTATGTTCATTTGCAATGTTTTATAACAATGATTAGGCAGCTTAATGGCCTAGAATGTAATGGTCAATTACACTTCGTGCAAAACTGAACTTGGTTTTTTTTAAAAGTTGCATTTGAGTTGGTTGCATTCATGTGGCTTCCACAATCCCAAATGACCACTAGTAAGGGTTGAAGGCTGTCTTTGGCATTTCAAGAGGAGGGGAAATACAGAGACAACTGATCTTCATACTACTAAAACACAGGTGAATACTTTGGATACTAAAAGCCTGTAGTATTCATGTGTGTTTTAGTGGCATGAAGCAGCTGTTTGTGAGGCTTGGAAGCTCTCTTTGTGTTCTCCAATTCAGCATAAGGTAATCTCAGCAGTGGCGATCCTACTGTTATAGTTGTGGAGGGGGGCAAATGCCCCCAGCGCCATGCTGGTCGGGTAGGGGGGGGCAGCGAGGCAGCTCGCCTCTTGCAGAGGCAAGCTGCTGGCATGGAGTTTGGCCCTCCTGCCTACCCTTTTGTTTGAACAGTTCTAAAAATGGAGCCTAATGTGCCATGGGTGCATGGTGGGGGCAGTGCAGAGTGTAGGGAGCTGGGGGGCCTCCTCAGACCCTGCCCCAAGCGGAGTCTTGGCTGGGTCCACAACTGAATCTCAGTCTTGGGGAGGGGCAAGAAGGTGATGCAGCTTCAATGACTGCAAAGGGTCGGTTAAGGTCAACAACTTGTGGTGGACTAGCCTGCTGCTGTGATCAATATGGTAAGGCAGTGGTTCCCAAACTCTCAGGGAGTTTGGGAACTGCTGTAAGTTGTAGCAGGGATGGAGAGAAGGCAGCAATGCGATCCCCAGAACTGCGCTGCCACCTGGGGCAGCAGGGGTTTTGATCAACTGACCAATGGAAGTGCTGGCCTCTGGGGGTGTGGGGAGCCCCGCGGATGCCTCTGTGGCATAACAATGAAAGGATAACAAACGGAGGAGTAATATGCTTTAATCTAGAGCTAAGAGTAAAACTTCCTTAAACCATATCTACTGGATTCTGGTAGTTACAGAACTTTGCTTAGTGTTTCTTCTCAAGGCTCTGGACCAGCAGTCTCCAAAAATCATTCCCGGCACAAACTGTGTCTGCTGTTCCACTGGGATGATCGCAAAGGCTCCAACTACAGCCGCCGGGGTCTTTGCAGCAAGCCGCTTCTGGGGTCAGGCACCGCAGCATGCCTCGTGTGTGGTGTTCTGTGCAGGTGCAGCTTGCTGTGAAGACCTCTGGGGGCTGTAGTGGGGGGCTGTAGTTGGCAGACGCTGTTCACTTGGGGGAAGGATCCAAGGGGGACAGGATCCAGCCTGCTGGCTGGAGTTTGGAGCCCCCCTGCTCTGGACAACAGAATATCATATCATGGAATGATTTCCCATTTCCTCCAAGGGAACCTTCTTACAAAGATCACAATTGTAAGTTGATACTAAAAAC
>JAJKFI010000054.1:4849222-4867209 GCA_029204185.1 Lerista edwardsae | reverse complement strand
CTGTGCGAGCTTGTGTTCACCCAGTGTTCACAGAGTGTACACCCAGAGTTATTTTAGATCCACTATATACGGACAATTTGGAAGATAACAAGTTACTGGTAACGCAACTGAACATAGTTCCAAGAAGGTAGAGAGCCTTATAAGAAGACCTACACAGCAGTCCAGAATGCTTATGGGCCTGATTCTGAAGCCCTCAATGTGCGTACTGGGTGTCATAAACGTGCTGTAAGAGCAAGGAGTGCAAGGAGCTGGGCCAGCACCAGTTGGCGCTGAGCTTCAGCAGTATGAAGATGGTTGGCCAGTGCTCCCACAACACTGACCAGCTGTGAGTATTCTTGGGGTGGGGGGAAGTGGGGAATGGGTGGAACGGGGCAGTGGGAAGATGGAGGGAGGGGAAGACTGGGCCTGTGAGAAGGGTGGGAAAGGTGGCATCCTCTGCTGCAGAATCTTAAACCCCCTCCCGAGCTGGGTAGCATGATACGGGTCTCCTCAGCTCTGCACCTACTCAAACACAAGTGCAGAGCTAAAGAGGCTCATTGGCACCACAGTGCTGTAACCGAGTAAGGGAGCAAACACTCCTTTACCTGGAAGACACCCCAGTGGTACCCACGGCAGCCACAGGATCCAGCAGTCGCCATTTCAATGCCACTGGAGCCCTGGGCATCACTGGCTTTAGGACTGGGCTGTAAGTCACTTCATTGGGTGAAACCCAAGTGGTTCTATGTGTTTTTCTCTTTTTCACTCATTTGGTCAATCATAATTTATATTTATATGAATTTAAATCCTCCTTTTCTGCTTTTGCATGAACATCACTGCAGCTGAAGTACTTTTTTATCCTATTGATTTCAATAAGAAAACAGCAGTTTAAATTGAAGCCAAGGGGAGTAAAAATCCATAATTTGGGGTTATACCCAGCGCATATTTGCTGTTGCACATCAATTAAACTTTAAAACTATAGTAACATTAATGTATTTTCTTCTTGTCTCCTGTATATTAGAGCTTCAGGAAAATGACTATTAAGGTATAGGTAGTAATAGAAAAGCGTCTTTATAGCAACATTTTAGAATTCAAAAAGTGTAATTGGCAGAAGTAGTTGAGCTTACTTTCATTAAATTCTTAGAGTGTAATCCTAACCTGTGCTGGAACACGCAGGACAACAGGCTTGCACTGTATCCAGTGCAGGTAAGGAGTGGGCCCAAGCGCAACTTGGGAGTCAGGGGATTTCAGTCCTCTTACCCTGGGTTTTGCGCCAGCCAGCTTGGAAGGGCTGCTTGGATCTGTGCCTGCGATTTTGCGGGCGCAAATCTGAGCAGCCTGTGTAAGATCAATTGGGCCAGTGACAGGGGTTAGGATCTGGCCTAGGTCACCCCCTTCTGGGCTTGATCCACCTCCTGGATCAACTTGGGACACTTGGGAGCAGCACAAGAGACTTAGGATAGCTTCAGGATTGTGCTGTTAATCTATATGATATATAAAGAAAAAAATGCATACTGTTATGTGTGATACTGTTAGAAATAATCAAATCTTGGGCTTGCAGAGTATGGATTAGTAAAAAAAAAATCCTGTTACAGATAAAGACTTTAAAAGGCTTTTCTCCAAATCATAAGGCAAGCTACCTTTTTTTCTTTAAATCCTGTTTTCTCCCTCCCTTGTTCTCTGGGCTCTGTCTACTCTATACAACCTAATCTGTACATAACCCAAGTTAATATCTTGGGCAGTGGAAAGAAGGTATAGCTACATACGCTATGCTATACCGGCCTGTAATTCATCTGAGCACAAGCTTTCTACTAGTGTGGGAGGGCAAAGAAGCTTGTAAGTAGATAAACTGCTTGTTACCTAAAGGCTTGCTTTCTAAGACTGGGAGCAGTCATTCTGACTTTCTAGTCATGCTTACGATTATGCATTTTCTTCTATTCCACATAAAGAGAGAACTAGTTTACTAGTATTTTGGCAAGCAACCCTTTGGTCTTTGTGTTTGTTGCTTTAAGAGATCTGCATACCAGTGGTGGACCTGGGGTGGCCAAGGGGTACAAATGCCCCAGGCGCTGGGCTTGGGGGGCGGCGGAGATACAATGTGTACTGCTCCCACTTACGTGCCAGGGTGCCCTTTAGAGTGCCGCAAGGCTGCTGGGCTTTGCGGCACTCCAGGTGCCACTGGGCTCCTCTGATGGGCAGAGGAAACAAACCTGTGCTGAGTTTCCTCCAATCATCAGAGGAGCTGGGTGGTGCCGCCTGGCTTCGCCGATGGTCAGCCGGCAATGCTGTGCCATGAGGCACCTGGTTCCTCTGACAGTTGGAGGAACCAATAGTTCCTTGCCGGCTTCGTGCCGCTGAGTATCAGAGGAACTAGATGCCTTGTAATGCGGTGCTGCCAGCTCCTCTTTTTTCCGATTACATTGTTTCACTAGTCACCACTGGACAGCTTTATAGTTTTCTCAACAGATGAAGCTTTACAAATGAAAATTCGTCTTACAGGTCTATTACATTTCTACCTAAAAAAGAATGCTTTCCCTTCCTAGGCCTTTAACACTATTTTGGGAAACCTTATGTCTTCTTTTAATAATCCTTTCTGGTTTATGAAGAAATATAGAATTTATAATGCATCTCTTTAAAAAAAACTTAGATTAATTTAATACTCCCTGTAGTCAGTTATTGATCTCATTAGTAGCACAAATAACAATTGTGATGATGCTGGAAGAGCAGTGAGAGTACAAAGAGGAGTATGGCTGGTTCATAGTGAATTTTATTTAGTGTAAACAATATTTCAAGAAGGCTTAAAAAGAATCTGACCCTGCATATCCTGTTAAGCTCTATTGTGCCCTCAGCATGAATTTTTAATTATATAATGAATCCGTAACATGTTGTAAAACCCAAGTATCTGTTCACATTTCCTCTAGGTCAGCAATTCTTTTGGGAATGGACTGGAAGTATTCACTACACATACTTGATTTTAAGCCTCAAAATGGCTGATGGATTTGATGGCTCAAAATACAGATGGATTTGTGAGATGATAACCTTTATGATTAGAAGGAAGGACTAAGGTTAGTTCTTGCTGTACATGATGTGATTGCTTGCTATGTGCAATAGTATATTACTGGTGTTTTCTGCAGCCCAGATCTAAAGTGTAAACAACAGTTTTTTGTGCACATGCATATAGGGACCCAGAATACACTATGTGTACATAGCATACATAGTGTATATGTTTGCTGGATATATGCCATGTTACATTTCGGATTCTCTGCAGCAAACACTTTTACCATATAAACTGTGGAACTGCCTTAAGGTAACACTGCAGTTAAAGGTATAACAACCAAATACACTCAGGCCTCATTATCCACTGGCCCAGTGAATTCCAAATCAGTGGTCACCAAATCATTGGAAAAATGGGAAGACCCACTTCCAAGTTTCTTGCTCATCCATTGTTGCTTTAGAATGCATTGGTATAAATGCTGTATCACATTCAGCCACTAGATGGTGTGAATAGAATCTAATCATGGAATTATTCCATTACCCAACCCATCCAGTGGCTGAATGTGGTGTAGCATTTATACAAGTGGCTCTGAACCTCAGGGTCACGAGACACTGGAGGGTCGTGAGCTAATTTTCAGGGTTTTGTGGAACTCATTTTCAACTGTAGATGTATTTGTGTACCATTTTAAAAGTTGCACTTTTGCAACGTTGTCAGGAAACCTCCAAACAGAAATGTGGTTTTGAACTAATTTCAAGGTATTTCCACATATTTGAAAACAACTGTTGCTTTTGGTAACCTATGGTAGTCTACGTACATGTTTTTTATAGGCACTGTCCTGCGTGCTATTAATTCTTATGGAAATCATGCAAACTCACCCCAGAAAATCTTTAAAAAAAACCCATATAATTTTACTGATCATACAGCTTAGCTATTGCAGGCTACAACAGCAAAATCTTGCAGGTGCTCTCTCTCTCTCTCTCTCTCTCTCATTTAGTTTTCATCCATTTCTCCAAATGTGAATGTTTATGAGTACAACATGTGATTTATTTAGAGCGCCTAGAGCGCAATCCTATACTTGCATTGCACCGGTGCTATGCTTTTGCGCTGGTCCAGCACTGTAGCAAATGTGCGCTGTTGCATCTGCACCGGCTAGTCAGGCACTGGACCAGTGCAAGCAGCGTTGGCACACAGGCACCACTGCGCCTGTCAGCAGCGCCAGCCTTGTACCAGTTGAGCGTCGGTGGTGCTCAGTTGGCGCAGGGCCTTGTCGAGGGCGTTCCAGAGGTGTGCTGGGGCGTAGCTGGGTGGCGCAGTAGGCGATGACAGGGGCGGTGACGCAGGATTGCCGTAGTGCCAAATCCTAAAGCCCTTCCCTGGCCAAGGCGGCCCCGATTCGGGCCACTCCTGCGCACATTGACCTTCACCTGCAAAACAGCAGGTGCAGATCCGAGCAGCCCCATAGGACTGGCTGGGGCTTATGCGGGTGCAAGGGGAAAACCTCCCCTTGTCCTGCATTTTGCTGCCGCCACTTCCTAATGGGCTTTAGGATACAGCCCTGCTATGTCAGCCTTACTTAGGCTTGGGCTGTTAAAAAGTATTATTTATTAAGACAATGAGATCACTTCCTGCGTAATGATATCACTTCTGGTCGAGGGTGGGGGTCCTGACATGTGGTTGTACTGAAAACAGTGGTCCAGGTGTTAAAAAGGTTGGGAACTACTGGTCTATACTGATGCATTCTTGAGTGACAATGGAGGAGCAAAAAACCCGGAAGTGGGTCTTGAAAATCCATTCAGGACTGATGCATATGACATTTTCCCTCTAATTTGCTGATTATCACTAGCCTGGCTGGAAGAACCAGTCACCTATTTCCATAAGAAGCCTGCCATGAATGCTCACACAATTTGGCCTCCAGGGCAATTGGAGAAGACTTAGAGCAATAACTTCTTACGTGGAACTCTTTCCCTGTTTGGTTTAGCACATAATGATGCCAATGTACCTCCTTTGCACTGGCACTGTGCCCACAGATCAGGAGAATTTATATTTTTAAATCTCCACAGCAGTTTCTAGGATGAACTACATTTCAAAGGCATGCATTTACATGGAAGAATGAAAGTAGGCTCTTAATATTGTTTGCTGCATTGACAGCTCTACTTAACAGGAGCCATTAAAATATTTAGAAAGTAGCAGCTGCTCTTGTATTAACTGTTCCTTTGGCATGAAAAATAAACTAGTTGATAAGTGAAAGATAAGCCCATCTACTATTTTTGTGTGTGTTTGCGCACTGCATGGTATGCACAGCCAATTCTGTACAATCTGATGTTTACACAGTAATCATAATGTATGACCTCCTTAGGCAAAAGGGACAGAAAAAGCATTAAAAATGCTGGAACAAGCATTTAATCGGAACTCTTCAAGCTGATCATTGAAAAATTCTATACCTTCAACAAATGTAACTCTTTCACAAGATAAAATGCACTTTAAGAGTTGCAGATGTGACTCACTGAACTACTAAGTAAGCCAAACTGATTCGATTCACTGCTTAAAAATAATTTAATTAAACAATTAGAAACAAAACGCTGTGAAAAATGGTGTATGTAGATTCTAACTGATGCATTACAGATCAATTGATTCAAATCAATGTATACTGTAGCCCCCCCATATCTGTATACTGTAGCCCCCCCCCATATCTGCAGGTCCTTTAACCACGGTTTCACTTATCTGTGGTTCTCAAATTCCCCTGCTATGTTCATTACTCACCTCTTTGCAAACACTAGGGTTCTCTCTATCAGCTTCCTTATACAAAAAGTTTCCTTTTGCAAAGTATTTGCAAACAAACTGCTGTCCGCTTCCTAGCTGCTTGCTAGGTCTGAATGCCAGCTTCCAGATTGCCCCATAAGATTTTTCATATGACGTGGAAGCGCTGAAAAAAGTAAGCAAGCACACCCAGACACAAAGAAACGCACGGGGAAAACACATGTGTCTTCGTGACTTGAGTTTTTCAGATTCATTCCTCATTTCTGAGTCAGTGGACCCTTCTTGAGTCACACATGAGTCATTGGCATCCATGACTATACCAATAGGGAATCAGGTCCAGAAAGGTGACTTGTAGCTTGATCCTAAGCATATTTATTTAGAAATTCCAGGTAAGTGTGCTTGGGTTTGCATCTCTCAAGTAATGAGATAGAATTGGTGATATCTGCTGAGGGGAAATGACTTCTGGAGATACTGCCTTTTGGGGGTTGTGTTCATTATGTTGATTCAGAACTTTTAAGGATACAGCAACAGTGTTCTTGATGTAACTTTCTTGATTGGTTTTGCCTTGCATGTCCAGGAAAGAGTGCAGAGCAAATCCAACACAAGAACCTTTGACTTTTGAAGAGCAGATTTCCCTCAGATGAGGAGGCTAGTTGGAAAGAAATTTACAGGGAAGGTAAAAAGAGTCCAGTCTCTCCAGGCTGCGTGGAGGCTGTTTAAAGTAACAGTAGTAGAGGCCCAGCGGAAGTGTATATTGCAAAGAAAGGAGGACTCGACAAGGTCCAGGAGGGTGCCTGCATGGCTGATGAACAAAGTTAGAGAAGCTGTAAGGAGCAAGGAAGCTTCTTTCCATAAATGGAAGTCTTGCCCCGGTGAGGAGAATAAAAAACAACATAAACGCTGGCAAAAGACAGGTAAGAAGGCCAAGAAAGAGGCCAGGAGGCCAAGAAAGAGTTTGAGGAACACATGGCTAGCAACATAAAGGGGAATAATAAAAGCTTCTTCAAATATGTTAGAAGCAGGAAACCTGGCAGAGAGGCAGTCAGCCCACTGGACGATGAGGGAGGAAGAGAGGAGATAAAAGGGGACTTGGAGATTGCAGGAATTAAATGAATTAAACGAATTCTTGGAATTAAATGAATTTTTTGCATCCGTCTTCATGGCAGAAGACCTTGGGCAGATACCGCTGCCCAGACAGCCTCTCCTAACTAAGGAATTAAAGCAGATAATGGTTAATAAAGAAGATGTTTTAGATCAAATTGATAAATTACATATAAATAAGTCACCAAGCCCAGACGGCAGCCACCCAAGAGTTATCAAGGAACTAAAGAATAAACTTGCCGACCTCTTAACTAGAGTATGCAACTTGTCCCTTCAAACAGCCACGGTGCCAGAGGATTGAAGAACAGCCGATGTCATGCCAATCTTTAAAAAAGGGAGGAGGGGGGACCCTGGAAACTACAGGCCGGTCAGCCTAACGTCTGTTCCGGGTAAGATGGTGGAAAGCCTCATCAAAGATAAAATTCTAAAACACGTAGAGGAACAAGTGTTGCTGAAGGAAAGTCAGCATGGCTTCTGTAAGGGTAAGTCTTGCCTCCCAAACCTTTTGGAATTCTTTTAAAAGATCAATAGGCACATGGATGTGGGAGAACTTGTGAATATCATATACCTGGATTTTCAGAAAGCGTTTGACACAGAATCCCACCAAAGGCTGCTGAGGAAACTTCACAGTCAGGGTAGAAGAGGGCAGGTCCTCTTATGGATTCAGAATTGGTTGAGGACCAGGAAACAGAGAGTGGGGGTCAATGGGCAATTTTCACAATGGAGAGAGGTTAAAAGCGGAGTGCCCCAAGGATCTGTTGTGGGGTCGGTGCTTTTCAACTTGTTCATAAATGACTTGGAAACAGGCATAAGGAGTGAGGTGGCCAAGTTTGCGGATGACACAAAACTTTTCCAGGTGGTGAAAACCAGAAGGGATTGTGAAGAGCTCCAGAAGGATCTCTCCAAGTTGAAGGAATGGGCAGCAAAATGGCAGATGTGTTTCAATGAAGTCAAGTGTAAAGTGATGCACACTGGGGCAAAAAATCAAAACTTCACATATAGGCTAATGAGTTCTGAGTTGTCTGTGACAGCTCAGGAGAGAGATCTTAGGGTGCTGGTGGACAACTCAATGAAGATGTCGACCCAGTGTACGGCAGCAATTAAGAAGGCCAATTCCATTCTTGGAGTAATTAAAAAAGGGGTTGAGAATAAAACAGCCAATATTATCATGCCATTGTACAAATCGATGGTAAGGCCGCATCTATTGCGTACAGTTCTGGTCACCACATCTCGAAAAGGATGTAGTGGAGCTGCAAAAGGTGCAGAAGAGAGGGCTGGGGCACCTCTCTTATGAAGAAAGACTGCAACGTTTGGGGCCCTTTAGTTTGGAAAAAAGGCACCTGAGGGGGGGATATGATTGAGACATACAAAATCATGCACGGGAGGGATAGAGTTGATAGAGGGATGTTCTTTTTCCTTTCACACAATACCAGAACCAGGCGATATCCACTGAAATTGAGTGTTGGGAGAGTTAAAACAGATAAAAGGAAATACTTTTTTACCCAGTGGGTAATTAAGCTATGGAACTCCTTACCACAGGAGTTGGTGATAGCATCTGGCCTAGATGCCTTTAAAAGGGGACTGGACAGATTTCTGGAGGAAAAGTCCATCATGGGCTATATGCCATGATGGGTGGTGCAACCTCTTTACATTAATAGTAGGCTATTTCAAAATGCCAGGTGCAAGGGAGTGGCCACAGGATGCAAGCATCTTGTTGTCTACTGAGCTCCCATAGGCACCTGGTGGGCCACTGTGGGATACAGGAGGCTGAACTAGATGGGCCATTGGCCTGATCCAGTACGGCTCATCTTATGTTTTAAGTTAACTTTCAAAATTAATACACACAAGTTTTTTTTGAATGAATGAATGCTTGGATGGGAAATTACTATCTTTACCTTTTAGAGAAGAGTTTCTCCTGAAGCGAACTGTACGTTACAATGTGGGTGACAAGAGGAGGCCAAAGGGGAAACTGCAGTTCGGGAGATGTAAGTTTGCGTTACAAAATTGCATGTACTATTGAGTGCATATACGTAATGAGGACATGCAGTTACACATCTTACAGATTGCTAGATATGACGAAATTGCCCCAGGCGTTGGCTACAGTGTCTAACGTGACTCCATCCTGAGTTTCTGCAGGCTAAAATAAACTTGTTTAACCAGCAGAGGTCCTCAACAGACCATAACTTTGATATCAAGTATGGGATCCCCCACCCCACCCCCACAACACAATTACTTTGCCAAATTTATTTCTGGTGCATCTGGTGAGAGAGCAGAGACAGTTGTTGCTGAAATGACAATGTTGTTGCATTGTAGTTCTTTAACTGTGAAATACTGCAGCAGATAAAGATGAGAAACTGCTGAAGTGGGGAAGAATTTTAGCTCTTTCCTGAAGCTCTTTTTCTTTCATTCTAGCTTTGGGGTGTAATTGCATGTGTTTGCATGTAAGTGTAGATTTGAGCCAAAAAAATTTCTACATGATTAAGTTCTCCATTGGGTACAGATAATAACTTCTCTGGTGCAGCAGGAACACTTTTATCATGTGTTCTTAGTTCTTGAGCTGTGGCACTAGTAGGTGATATAGGATTGACCTCTGCAATATGGGAAGGAGGGGAGAGTCTCTGTGTTAGGGGAAGGATTATATTAGCTCAGTTTTTATTAACATTATTTGTCTCCAAAGAAAATATTCCATATGTGCATTTTAGAATTTTACTTCTGGTCCATGAATCGGATTCCCATGTCCCAGGCATATCAACAGAACTGTGAAATTGAATAGACATAATGGCAAGCAATTCTGACCTGGTCAATTTCACTCCTATTGAAGAAAAAAAAAAAGGTTAGGGGCATATGCAGACTTTGGTGTCAGCAGGGGATCTGTTTCAGGACTCCCCACAGATACCAAAATCCACAAATGTTGGAATCTGCGGGGGATCAGGGCTGCAGCACCACAATTACTCAAGTTGGGGCCACGCTGGGCCCTCTGGAGGCCTACAGCCCACTCATAGGCCTCCCCGTCTTCTCAGAAGACCTCCACCAGGATGCAAACGGAAGTCACTTCCAATGTGTGTCCTTGACTTCCGGTCACATCCAGGAAGCGTTCAAAAGCAAGGAGACGCCTGTGAAGTGGGTTGCGGACCTCCACATGCCTCAGAACACCTCCTGGACATGTCCAGAATTAGCTTCCAGTTGCATCCTGGTGGCCCTCTGAGGTACAGGTTTGGCATCCACGGATGCCCAGGGCCCATATTCACAATTCAAGGTGAATTCAAGCCTATAAAGCTGTATATGGATAAAGGTATCTGAAGATCCACTTGCTTCTGTTTGAACCTGCTCAGTCTCTCAGATTTTAATCAAAGGCCATGCTCTGGGTGTGCCCACTGTCTGACATGAGGAGGGTAGTGACTGGTAACGGGCTATCTTGGTGGTGGCCTCTTGGCTTTTACACTGGCTTGGAATTTTCTCACATCTTTAGATACCACTTAAAAAACAAAGCTGTTCTCTCAATATCTTAATTAGATGGATTTTATTTTGTTTTTGCTTTGCTTTGTTGGTTTCCACTGCTGTTTTATTATTTTAATTTTATTTTTTATCCAATACAAGTCTTCACTTTTATTATTTCTGTTTTGTATTTAATGTTTTTTTCTTCTCTTGCTACCACTTTCTAAGTTTTTAAAGTTGACAGGTTGGATAAAATAAAAATAAAAACTGCACCTGGAGGCAGTCGGAATATGCTTTGCTTACTATAATGTACAGGCATGCCCTGGTATCCACGGTTTCAGTTATCCACAAATACCATGGATACTGGGAAGTCTATTGAAAAGATAGAGAAACATTAAACAAATCTCTTTTTTTACTTTGCTGCAGGAAAACCACTGATGTTCCCCTATCTTTAAAAAGGCATCTCTAGTATCCATGGCTTCAGGTATCCATGGAATGGTCTGGAACAGAACCTTAGTGGATACTGGGGCATGCCTGTATTTGAATTTGTTTTCAGATGTACTGAGGGATGTTGAGAACACAACAGTTCATAAAATGAAGTGGAAAAATTTCAGCACCAGCAGGGAAGAACAACTAAAGTTTTATAACTGGTACTCAATCCCACACCCTCTGTGACCCAGCAAACATGGCTACATGGTTCTAAAATGGTTAGCATTTCTCTTATTGCTCTTATGTGGCGCCAGCATTGGCACTGGGGATGCCTGGCAAGCAGGTCAAAATCAAATGACTGTGACCGATTTGGCAAACATTGAAGCTGAGTTTGGGCCATTGTAACTTGAGCAGGTCAATAGGGCAGAGCAGCAAGGCTACTGTTCATATCTCTTATATATGACAAACCAAGTGCATATTTGTTAGTATTTTGCCGTTCTCTGTAAAGTATGAAATACTACAGTATTTGTATAGTATACTATAGTATCGATAGTATGAAATAAGGCATTTTCTATGGTATCAAGATTCACTGTTCATTTTGCTGCTTGTGCATCCCTGTGTGTGAAATGGTATTGTGTTTTAGACAATTTTAGGTATTTATTGATATTTATAAATAAACCCCTATTTATTTATAAACTCCTGCTAACTGGGCAAGAGGCACTTTTTCAAGTGGTGTCCTCTTATGTTTAGCAGGGGGAGAGCAATTGTCCCGCTTCACCTCAGCACAGTGTCTTTCTCGTGGCTGTTGCTGGTGGTGTTCTCCATTCTTTTAGATTGTGAGCCCTTTTGGGACAGGGAGCCATTTAACTTTAATGTTATTATTTGCCTGTAAACCGCTTTGTGAACTTTATGTTGAAAAGCGGTATATAAATACTAGTGATTGATTGATTGATTATATGGATGGATGTGTGTATGAGTTGAGTGTATGAGTGTATGATGGTTTTGGTGTTGTGTGTTGTTGTTGTGTGAGGAGGTTGTGTGGTCTGAGTCCTGGAGTGCTTCAAAACTTTTATTGTACATTATGTATAACGACAAAGTATCTATCTAATCTAAAAACACTATAAAGAAACTGCTAAGTAAAAATGGCAGATAAAACAATAGAGCCAGCAGTTAAACACTTAAGGCAGTTATTATATGGATCTCTGATACCACTGAAAGGCATAAAAGAAGAGGCCAGCATTTGCTTGGTGCCTAAAAATGAGAAAGCAAGGTATCAGGTTGAATATGTCTGGGACAGGAATTCCATAATTTGGGTACCATCACCCAGAAAGCCTTCTCTGATGTAAGCACTCACCTAAGCTCCATGGATGGTGGCACCTGAAGCAGGGCCTCTGAAGAAGGTCTTAACTGATGGTCTTAACTAAGTTCATGTGACAGCCCAATTCCCAATATTAACATTCAGTACAAAGGAATAATGGGCTCATATAAAGCTCTCACTAGCCCTAAGGCCCTATCTGGTAAATAATGTTTACTTATTTCATTTATTTGGCTCCAAATCTTGAGAATTTCATTATTTCCACTTCATGTAGCATTAACTGGGGAGGCTGAGAGTTGTTCTAGGCAAATAAGGGTCCAATCTTATACAACCTTCCAACACAAATGCAGCCCCAAGGTAAAGGAACAAATGTTCCTTTGCATTGAGGAAGCCTCCATGACTATCCCCCCCATTGCAAGATGGAGCACACGCCCCACTAGCATGGCTGCAACGGTGCTGAGAAGTTGGATAGGACTGGGCTCCAAGTCACAGTTCAACTTCTATTATAGCTAGGATTTTTTGAAGAGAGTTCACCAATGTTCCCTTGTAGAATAAACATTTTCAAGTTTTGTATTGCAAGAATCAATAACCAGCTTCAAACATCAAAGAGCTTTTTCTTCCATGGTACTCTTTTTCTTAGAAAAGAAAAAAAAATGCCCCTAGGCACCTTCATGATAGCTGTAGTAAGTGCATATAGCTTCTTGATGAACACCATCACAACTAATAGGAATTACATACGTCTAATTTAAGTCAGATGAAACAAAGACATTTAAGACTGACATACAGTTCTTTTAATTTGCATTCCACAGTCATGAGGGCTCTTTCCTTGTCTTAAGGTTTAATACTTCAGCATTTTGAATTTTTTTGAGTGAAAGTTTTAGTAGACAATACACATTACTGACAGTTTAAGAAAAAAAACCTCCTTGACTTGTCTTGACCTCTTAAAATGTATAAACTTGACAATTTTTTTCTCCAATAGAGTGACTTTTAACCTTAATGTTTTCAGGTTATAGCTCTTTTCTGAAAACAAAATGAAAGGCTGAACTGTCAAGATATGCCTGGTCAAATTTTTAATGGCCCAGTGCACACATTTAGCTGACAGGTGACTGAAATCTGACCCAGTTGCTAACCCTTTCTTGTTGCTTCAGAACTGATGTGGGCTGAAGCATCTAACACATACAGATGTTCACATTCTCCAGCTTGTCAACAGCACAGGACCCATCAGATATGGTCACAGGATGTGGTCAGACGAAGAGATACCCGAAGACCCCACAAGTGAATCCAGTGAAACCATCTTGCCCACCTGTGCCCCTAAGGCTTTTTTTTTGTTCAATCTGTCTTTCACAAAATCATATTTGGAAGGGGAGCAGTAAAACGCCAAATTGCTGATGCGACTATATTGAATGCATTGCAGCTAGGAAGTTAAGCAATGCACGGAATTTATTTTGATAATTCATGGTCATGAGACGAAATTTAACATTTAACCTTGCAGCAAATTAAACTGGTTTTCTGATCCAGTGACACAATCAGACTACTGAAACGGCAATGTGCAAAGCATATCCACATAGAATTATGCTATTATCTTTTTTAAAATAATTGCAACAACTTTTTTCCTTTCCTTTGGTCCTCAGCAAAAAGATGGGATCATTGTATTTACATTTAAATATATAATGAATGCAGGGAAATAATAAAGCATCAGGATTGCTGCCAGGAATATTGATTTGATTATATAGTGCAGTGTAAAAAATGAGTTTCCCATATGTAACTCTAGCATCCCTAATTTAAATTTGAATATATACATTTTATATAACTAATTACATTAGTTTGGGTTCATGATCCAAAATAAAGCAACAGAATGCCTCACTCACTCACTCGTCCTTTTTACATGTCTTCTGATGCTGGTTTCCCACATTTCCCAACCTTTCTTTCAGGATCTCCTCTTTTAGTTTTAGTTTAGTCTTTACAAAGGGAAGCCACAGCAAATGAAATGATGTGCAAAAATCGGTAGAGAAGATTTTTATCATCTACCATAAGGCTGGCATTTTGAGCAGCAAAAAGAAGTAAATATTCACACAGTACATAATTTATGGCATTCATTGTCACAAAATGTGGTCATGACCACCAGCTTAGATAGTTAGGAGGCCTACACAAAATCACCGAGGACAAATTTGTCAGTTGCTCCTAGTCATGATGGCTATATGTGGCTTTCAGGGGCAGAAATCCTATACCTCTTCATCCAGGGAACAGAACCAGAACTTAAAATCTCTTGGTTACCTTGATTCTGAAAGCCTAACTTAATTGCAAAATATATGGTAACATGTTCAATAACCAGTCCCACGAGAGAGCACTGAAAGGTTTCCTTTCTGTTCTAGCTATAATTGGAGAAACAATGAGCCATCTTCAAAGAAGAGGAAGAGATTGGTAGGCAGAGAAAAGGACTAGTAATCCTAACACTGAAGCAGAGAATTGCCAGTTACTTACTCAGCTAGAAAATGGTTTAAAAAAAAATAACAATGCAATGGCAAAATTGTACAATGGCAGAATTGTAAAAGCCTAGATTGTTGCTCAAATCCTCTTGCAATGGTGAGCAATGTCTAATTTTTAATCTAAAGGACACACTAGATGTGAATTTGAGGGTACAATCCTATACAATTACCTGGGAGTAGGTTTCATTGAATTCAATGGGATTTACTTCTGCATAGACATGCATAGGATTAGGCTAGAAACATTTAATCTTTTTGTTAGGGACTTAATTTACTATAAAATAATCACTTTACATCTTGTAAATTTACATCTAATTGGGCCAGGTTGAATGTGCTGAGCCTTGCTGAATCTCTGACTGAGGCTAGCTGATGGTAGGTTGACAGCCATAACGGGTGGGGCCTTCTCTTTAGTGGTGCCTCGATTTTGGAACTCAATCCTTAAATTAGAGATGTTAAGATCAGCACTTCCCCTGTTAGCCTTTCAGCAGAAACTACAGATCTTCCTTTTCCGCTTAGTATTCCCCCCTCCCCAGGCTTTCTTCCTGATTTTAATTGCTGTTCCATTACTATAAATTGGATTATTCTGGTTTTATCATCAGGTGCTGTTTTTATTGCTCTGTTCTTTTTAGAGCTTTTATTACTTATTCTACTGTTTTGACTATTGTGTCTTTTGTATTGTATTTTAATCTTTGTTAGCTGCCTTGGGCATCCCTTTTTTATGGAAGGAATGGCAGGATATAATTTTAAGAAAATAAATAAAATATCCACATAAAACGGATATTTGGATTGGGTCTGTAGCATGGAGGTAGGGAACCTTTACTTCCTTTGGGCTTGGCATAATTAGAAAAACACAGAAAAGAGAAATTCCTCAACCTCAGTTCAGTTAGGAGAGACCAGAGACTACACACAATGACTTATTAAACAAAAAGAAAAAAGCACACTCCATCGCTTTCCTTGTTATCAGTAATATGCTTTAGAGTTACATGCATACTGGTGCAAACTATGGTGAATACTAACCATGTTTATGAAGATTTTGATTCTTTTTGCCAGAATTTGAAACCAAAAGAACCTGACTAGCATTAACCATGATAATGTAAATATGCATGTCAATAAACCATGCTTATCTAACAACAAGGGGAGGAAGTACTGGCTCTTGATTTGCAAACCATGATTTAACAGGAAGCCAGGATTACACACACATTGGTGTAATTTATTTAAGAATTTGAAAACAGACCACACATGATTTAGTCATCTTCAACAAAGGTGCATTCAATCTGTGCACTACTCTGATAGTATCCCACTATACTTTACTGGCTCTGTATGTTTTAAAAAAGCCAGGGCTAGCTATTCAGTGTTAGCTAGAATATGCTACATTAGGGGAGACAACACAGATGCACTTTCTAAATGTATCTTAGGGCATTAGACATAAAAGAATTTTGGGAATCACAACCTGACTTGTTTTAAACACCACTCTATAGCCATGACTGACAGTTTGCAATTTACAAAGAGGTTGGGCTACTAAAGTCACTGGAGCAGATATAAGCAACAGCTTTTCTGTTATGCACTTACAGCTCACCTCTTGTCTACGTTCTTTGTTGCATAGACATGCCAAAAAGTAACATCACTTTTTTATGGACCTAATGCCCAAAGGCCTTTAAAAGGAATACAGAATTACACATGAACCCTGAACCCTAAGTTTCATTGGTCCACGATGATAACTTTCATTTTGACATGCATAAAACTGATCTGAAAGGCATTTTTGATAGGATGCTTCCTATTGTATATGTTTTAAGCAAGTGAGAAATTTCGTTCTTGAAAAAGGGGGATCAGTTCAAAACCTCAAAAGTGAAATTCAATCTCTGTACTTATACTATTTGTTGCTGTCACCTAATGTGAAAATAGGCATATTGTGTTGAAAATTCCTGAATTCCCCCTATTGCTTGACCAGAGGCATAGTGTATGTTGACAACGCTAGGGGCAAGGAACGAATTGCACCCCCTCAATGCCAGCAGTGCCCCGCCTCCCAAGAGAATATGGGCGGCATTCTCTTGCAGGCCGGGCCTTCTGTCTGCATCTCCCGGCTTCAGTTGAAGCCAGGAGAGGCACAGGAGGAAGCAGCATCCTGACCTGCAGAATGCCAGCAGCGTTCTCCTCAGGGGTGGGGCTAAGGCAGGTGTGTCTCCACTTCACTTGAAGCCTGGGAGAGGCATGCAGGAGCTGGCAGCGCCTACCCCGGAGAACACTAGCAGCATTCTCATCAGAGCTGGGGCACTGCTGGCTCCTGCATGCCTCTCCCAGGCTCAATTCTTAGTGGTGCAAAAATTTTCTAAGAATTTTGTGCCTGCGTCAACCATTCCCATGCTACGCTTATGTTCTTGAACTATTTTGGATTGTTTGAGCCACCCTCCCTTAGATGCTTCTCAGAATCCTGAGAAGGAATCCTGAGTCATCCACCTGCAATTCATCACTAAATGTGATCTTCCCATTACCTAGCAAGAAATTCAGTTTGGGTACGTAGGCAAGAAAAAGCCCTGCATAGTTAGGGCAAAATGTTGTGACACTATCTAGATTGTATGAGTATGGCCTAAATACTTGAAATGAATGTCTTAGTAGGTAAAAGTATCTATAGTAGTGTCATAATATAGTAGTGTCATAATAGTGGCCAGGGGAGCCTTTGCTCAGCTTTGGCTGATTCACCAGCTGTGACCATACCTGAGCTGCGTGGACCTGGCCACAGTGACCCATGCCCTAGTGACATCTAGATTAGATTATTGCAATGCGCTCTACGTGGGGCTGCCTTTGAAGACGGTCCGGAAATTACAAGTAGTACAGAACGCGGCGGCTCGGGTGGTTGCTGGGGCACATCGGTTTGACTCTGTCGAGCTGTTGCTTTGGCGACTACACTGGCTGCCGGTTCTGTTCCGAGCCCAATTCAAGGTGCTAGTTTTGACTTTTAAAGCCCTTTACGGCTCGGGTCCGGGGTATTTGAGGGACCGCCTCCTTCCATATAATCCAACCCGTACTCTTAGATCATCTGGGGGGGGGGCCCTTTTGACTGTGCCGCCACCAGGAGAAGTGAGAGGGGCGGCGGCCAGGAAGAGGGCCTTCTCGGTGGTGGCCCCCCAACTCTGGAACACCCTCCCCTTAGAATTGAGAACTGCTCCCTCTTTGTTAACATTTCGGCGGGGGCTGAAGACCTTTTTATTCCAAAAAGCTTTTAATTGTTGACAGGCTGGCTGGCTGGTTGGTTTGTTACATTTTTATATTTTATTTTATGATCCACTGGGCTTGTTGTTTTTAAATTGTATTGTTTTGTTTTAATTTTGTTTTATTGTATTGTTTTAATATTGTTTTTAAATTGCTTTTTAATGTTAACTTTTATATTGTATTTTTATATTGCAATGCCGCCTTGGGTGCCTCCGGGCAAAAAGGCGGGATAGAAATCTAATTAATAATAATAATAATAATAATAATAATAATAATAATAATAATAATA
>JAJKFI010000054.1:4809317-4842932 GCA_029204185.1 Lerista edwardsae | reverse complement strand
TAATCAGCCGCAGTTTCCAAGGTCTGCTGCTCGCAGAGACTTCCGGCAGTCCCGAGCTCACGACCTTGAGATCTTCAGGTGTTATCTTCGGGCAAACGGAGGCATTAACCCTCTCGGCTAAATCTTCTGCTCTCTTGCTTTCTCCATGATCCAGCAAATGTTGGCAATTTGATCTTTAGTTCCTCTGCCTCTTTGGAAACCAGCTTGTACATCTGGTAGTTCTCGATTCACATACTGCTGAAGCCTAGCTTGTAGGATTTAAAACCTGCCTGTCCTCTAGGACAGTGGGTCTCAGTGGTTAGCACTGGGGCCCACTTTATAGAATGACAATATGTCTGGGACCAGTCAGAAGTGATGGCCGGAAGTGTGACACCAGAACTGCTGCTTTCCTAAGAATGCCACAATAAATTGGGTTATTTCTTGTTGTTCAGTCGCTAAGTTGTGTCCGACTCTTCGCGACCCCATGGACCACAGCACGCCAGGCCTCCCTGTCCTCCACTAGCTTCCGGAGTTCACCCAATTTCATGTTCATCGCTTCGGTGACACTGTCTAACCATCTCATCCTCTGCCGCCCCCTTCTCCTTTTGCCTTCAATCTTTCCCAGCATGAGGGTCTTTTCTAAAGAGTCCTCTCTTCTCATCAGGTGGCCAAAGTATTTGAGCTTCAGCTTCAGGATTTGTCCTTCCAGGGAGCAATCAGGCTTGACTTCCTGGAGGATTGACGGATTGGCTCTCCTTGCAGACTCTCAAGGGGACTTCTCCAACACCATAATTCAAAAGCATCTATTCTTCGGCGCTCTCCCTTTCTTATGGTCCATCTCTCACATCCATACATTGCTACTGGGAAAACCATAGCTTTGACTAGACGAACCTTTGTTGGCAGGGTGATGTCTCAGCTTTTGATTAAGTTGTCTAGGTTCGCCATAGCTTTCCTCCCAAGAAGTAAACGTCTTTTAATTTCATGGCTGCAGTCACCGTCTGCAGTGATCTTGGAGCCCAGGAAAGTAAAGTCTGTCACTACTTCCATTTCTTCCCCTTCTATTTGCCTGGAAGTGATGGGAGTGGTTGCCACGATCTTAGTTTTTTTAATGTTGAGCTTCAAGCCAATTTTGGCACTTTCCTCTTTCACCCTCATCAGAAGGTTCTTTAGGTCTTCCTCACTTTCTGCCATTAGAGTGGTGTTGTCTGCATATCTGAGGTTGTTGATATTTCTCCCAGCAATCTTGATTCCAGCTTGTAAATCATCCAGCCCAGGCTTTCTCATGATGTACTCTGCATATAAGTTAAATAAGCAGGGTGACAGTATACAACCTTGTCGTACTCCTTTCCCAATTTGAAACCAATCAGTTGTTCCATGTCCAGTTCTAACTGTTGCTTCCTGACCTACATACAGGTTTCTCAGAAGACAGATCAGGTGGTCTGGTACTCCCATCTCTTCAAGAACTTGCCACAGTTTGTTGTGATCCACACAATCAAAGGCTTTAGCGTAGTCAATGAAGCAGAGGTAGATGTTTTTCTGGAACTCTCTTGCTTTCTCCATGATCCAGCAAATGTTGGCAATTTGATCTCTAGTTCCTCTGCCTCTTTGGAAACCAGCTTGTACATCTGGTAGTTCTCGATTCACATACTACTGAAGCCTAGCTTGTAGGATTTTGAGCATCACCTTGCTAGCATGTGAAATGAGTGCAATGGTGCGGTAGTTTGAACAATCTTTGGCATTGCCCTTCTTTGGGATTGGAATGTAAACTGATCTTTTCCAGTCTTGTGGCCACTGCTGGGTTTTCCAAATTTGCTGGCATATGGAGTGCAGCACTTTGACAGCATCATATTTTAAGATTTTGAGTAATTCCGCTGGAATGCTGTCAGCTCCACTAGCTTTGTTGTTAGTGATGCTTTCTAAAGCCCACTTGACTTCACACTCCAGGATGTCAGGTTCAAGCTCAGTGACCGTACCATTGTGGTTATCAGGAACATTTAGATCGGCCTTATACAGTTCCTCTGTGTATTCTTGCCACCTCTTCTTAATCTCATCTGCTTCTGTTAGGTCCTTGCCATTCTTGTCCTTTATTGTGCCTACCTTAGCATGAAATTGTCCTTTGACATCTCCAATTTTCTTGAAAAGATCTCTAGTCTTTCCCATTCTGTTGTTTTCCTCTATTTCTTTGCATTGCTCATTTAGGAAGGCCTTCCTATCTCTCCTTGCTGTTCTCTGGAAATCTGCATTCAGTTGGGTATATCTTTCCCTTTCTCCCTTGCTTTTGGCTTCCCTTCTTTCCTCAGCTATTTGTAAAGCCTCTTCAGATAGCCACTTTGCCTTCTTGCATTTCTTTCTCTTTGGGATGGTTCTAGTTGCTGCTTCCTGTACAATGTTACAGACCTCTGTCCAAAGTTCTTCAGGCACTCTGTCTGCCAAATCTAAGCCCCTAAATCTATTTGTCACCTCCACTGTATATTCGTATGGGATCTGATTTAGGTCATACATGGAGGGCCTAGTGGTTTTCCCTACTTTTTTAAGCCTGAATTTGGCAATAAGTAGCTCATGATCTGAGCCAAAGTCAGCTCCAGGTCTTGTTTTTGCTGCCTGTGTAGAACTTCTCCATCTTTGGCTGCACAGAATGTAATCAATCTGATTTTGGTGTAGACCATCTGGTGAAGTCCATGTGTACAGTCGCCGTTTGTGTTGCTGGAAAAGGGTGTTTGCTATGACTAATGTGTTCTCCTGACAAAACTCTATCAGTCTTTGCCCTGCTTCATTTTGTACACCAAGACCAAACTTGCCTGTTATTCCTATTGCCTCTTGACTGCCTACTTTAGCATTCCAATCCTCTATGATGAGAAGGACATCTTTTTTGGGTGTTAATTCTAGAAGGTGTTGTAGGTCTTCATAGAAACGGTCAACTTCTTCCTCTTCAGCATCAGTGGTTGGGGCGTAGACTTGGATTACTGTGATGTTGAAAGGTTTGCCTTGGATCTGAATTGAAATCATTCTATCATTTTTGAGGTTATACCCCAGTACTGCTGTTCCCACTCTCTTGTTCACTATGAAGGCTACTCCATTTCTTCTAAGGGATTCCTGCTTACAATAGTAGATGTAATGGTCATCTGAATTAAATTCTCCCATTCCTGTCCATTTTAGTTCACTAACTCCCATGATGTCGATGTTCAGTCTTGACATCTCGCGTTTGACCACATCTAGCTTACCTTGATTCATAGATCTGACGTTCCAGGTTCCTATGCAGTATTGTTCTTTGCAGCATCGTACTTTCCTTTCACTTCCAGACCCATCCACAGCTGAGCTTCCTTTTGGTTTTGGCCCAACTACCTCACTCTTTCTGGAGCTACTAGTACTCGTGCTCTGCTCTTCCCCAGTAGCATAATGGACACCTTCCGACCTGAGGGGCTCATCTTCCAGTATCATATCGTTTTAGCCTTTTAGTTTTGTAATCCATGGGGTTTTCTTGGCAAGAGTACTGGAGTGGGTTGCCATTTCCTCCTCCAGCGGATCCCGTTTAGTCAGAACTCTCTACTGTGACCTGTCCATCTTGGGCGACCCTACGTGGCATAGCTCACAGCTTCATTGAGCTACTCAAGCCCCTTCGCCATGACAAGGCAGTGATCCATGAAAGGGTTATTTCTTAGCCATTTTCAAAAGGGAATAAGAAAAGAAAAAAAGCCTTGAAACAAACAAAATAACCACATAGTCCTCCCCCTTTCCAGTGTCCCCTTCCCATATTTTCAAAGATGGCTGGCCTACGTGCTATGTGACCCACCTGAAATTGGCTCACGACTCACCCAGTGGGTCCTGACCCACAATTTGAGAAACACTGCTCTAGAGTTAGCTTTTGATCCTCTTCTGGAATTAGTGAGGTGAGTTTTTCCTATTGAAATCACAGAACAAGGAGAGGACTGCCAACTGCTGAAGTGCTCAGGGTGTATTCCTCTCTATTCAGCCCACCTACCCTCTTTGAGAGGGCTTCTTGTCCGGGTTGCTATCCTACCAAACATCTTCTGGGACTAGGAACAGGGGTTTGAATGGAAAGACACCTGTGTCCTGGTGGATCATTAGTTTTCAGTATTTCCAGTAGAGAACATTTTTGCAAACCTTTGAAAGACTTGCAATTAAGCTGAATCTGTTTGATAAACTGACAGATTTTTTTTAAAAGAAAGCCTAAGTACATCTAAATATACATCTGTAGATCGTACTCATCTTCCTCAGGCTTGTAAAAAATTACAGGTTTTATCAATGACTGATGAATATTCTGTTTGAAACACTTGGTGTGGATAAAGATGTCTCCTTTAACTATTAATATTCTGGAAGCATTATCTATTGAAAGCTTCACCTTTTTCAAGCTAGAAAATAGCTCCTCTTGAAATTCCTCAGCTGACACATCACCTGTGTGATGTGTTACACCCTGTCACATCACATTACATCTCACAGAGTAAACAGCAGAAAGGTTATAAACTTAGTATGCATACCAACTGCTAACAAGTACATGTTTTTGCCAATTTCTGTCTAAATGAATGCATTCAGGAATGACAATACAGAGGATCAGATAACATATGGCTGAAATCCCTCGCACACTTGCAAGCCTTTGTAACTAAAGCATGAAAATAACCCATATTTACATGTTAGCCTTAATTTCCAAGATTCTTTTCTGGGTATAAAATATACATTAAATTTACTACACATATTACTGCCATCAGGGAATATTAGCGGCTGATGTCTGCTATGTTGTGGTTTCTTTTGTTTTTGTCTTTCTGATGCTAGCATTACCACAAATACTCAGAAACGCCACCCTGCAGGTGATCCCCTTAAAAGAAGACATGAAGAGGCTAAAGACTGCTTGAAGGGATGCACTTTGTTTGCTTATGGACTTGAGGCAGCAGTGGTAACGACATATCTATCCGCAGAGATGATTCATGTCCCTAGCAGGGTGATTCTGTAGTTTCTAATCAGAATATTGCTTTACTGCACTTTTTTCTATTTGTGTATTTGTGCCTTGTTAGAGTTTGCACTGTTAAGCATCTGAATTTTTATTTAGGCAGGCACATGGACAAAGTAACATGCATGAAGATGCTGAATGTCTGCAGCTGCCGCCACAGTATGGTCGGTTGAACTGTCTTCTGAATATTGCTAGCATAGTTAAAGTGACTTGGTGTGACATGTTTCAGAGTTCTTGTCTTGCTCTGGTACACAGGAAAGATAGGCACACAGAGGGGGAAAAGTCTAACAAGACAGTCCTGCCCTATGAAACTAATATACAGTGCAAGACTATGAACTTCTTTCATTGTAAAATCACATTCTGTTGTAGGAGATGTTATGATACAAAGGGAAAAGGAGGAAAAGGTAAATGATGTTATACAGTAATTCTAAAAGAAAATTTCAAATTAAATGTACAGCCTCATGTAGGCTCTCTGGAGTGAAGCAAATCAGCTAGCCTTTGATGTGCATATAATTATTAGGGGCTTAAGCAGCCTAGCAGTGGAATGTATAGATCAACACTGATGACATGACATTGTGGAGGCAAGTAAAGTTGGTGGAATTTAGTATAGCTGTGTTCTGTAGTTAGAACCAATATGTACCCCAAAATGTTGTTAAGCTTACGATACGTGAAACAATTGTAGTTCACTACTTCAAAAACCATGAAGATGGAAATCATATCTTTATGATGAATTAAGAACACATTTAAAAGAAAATTAACAATTTCAGGGAGACAATTCAGGGTTACAATTTTACCATCCCTTTCTGTATTATGCTGAAAAGGATAAAGAGGAAAGTATCTACTTAAATGAATGAGGGAAAGCACTAGCTTGTTATATGGATTCAACTGTTTATTGATGCACCTAGTCTTTCACCAGAGTTGTCACTTGTTGGAGTTGGCCCAACTCCATCTGTTGTCTAGAGGGGGGCAGTCTTATGTCCGAAGGGGGCACAATGTGATGTCCTATAACTCAGACCCTTCTTACCTGTCCTCTCTGTGATTCCTGCGGGGGTGTGGCCTTGAATTTATTCCTTCCCTTCTCCTCTTCCCTTTTTGTCCTCCGACTACCAAGCTGATAAGATGTGCATACCAAGGGCTCTGATGCCCCCGCCATCTTAAGCACACCTCCATGCACGGCGATGCAGCTATAGGGCATTGCCTTCTAAATGTTAGTTGTACCTCTGATCAGTGATGTCATTCAGGGGGAATGGACCAGAACAGGTGTTCCGGATCCTAACGGGCTCTGTGGCTAGTTCCCGACAAGTGCCAATCAAAAGTGAGTTCCTGTTCCTAAATCATTTGAATGACACCACTGCCTCTGATCCTAATCAGACACTGTAGATATGCACTGGATGGAACTGTGGGTAAACTTTACTGTTTGCATCTTTACCAAGCTTCTGCCTCATGTGTCTTTTGTTAATAGCAGTCAGCCTGGGTGAGGGAGGTTCCCATGAGGTGATGCCCTAAGGGGGACTCCGCTGCTTACCATACTCTGCTTTCCCCCATCACCAATAAGAAATTTCCAATATCACTTTCAACCATGTGACGTTTGCCTTCACAGGAATAGTTTATAGCTCTGCTATAGTTTACAGCTCTTCCATTTCATGGAAACTTATTTTTATGATGAATTTACGGTATGATTATCGTATCACATATCTTTTATGATTCACTAGCCTTTTGTTACCCGGCACTGCCTGGATAACAAATTATCCCAAGCTTCTAGGCAACCCCGGAAACTATGGATTCAACACTAACGTCGGCCATTTTTGAGTATTTTTACATGGCACCCCTTTCGCACCCCCGGGGGCGCTGGGGGGGGTCTGACCCACCCGCAGTGTTTGTCGCCAGACTGCAAGCCATACGCGTACCACGTTTGGTGTCAATTGCTCCAGGCGTTCCAGCAGGCCATGGTGAATGTTTTATTTCGCACCCCTTCCTGCCCCCCCACACTGACGGGGGCCGAACCTGGACTCAAACGGCATCGGGAGCATCGCCGCTTGTCTCAGCGACCCCGGAAACTACGGATTCAACGCCGGTATCGGCCATTTTCGATCATTTTTAGGTGGCGCCCCCCCGCGCACTCCCACCCCCGGGGGTGCTAGGGGGGTCTGACACCCTGCAGTGTTTGTCATCAGACCGCAAGGCATACGCGTACTAAGTTTGGTGTCAATCGCTTCAGGCGTGCCAGCAGGACATGGTAGACGTTTTGTTTTGAACCTCTTCTCGCCCCTCACGCTGAAAGGGGCCGAACCCGGATTCAAACGGCGTCAGGAGCATCACCGCTCGTCTCAGTGACCCCGGAAACTATGGATTCAACGCCGATTTTGGCTGTTTTCGACCATTTTCACACGGCCCCCCCCGTGCACCCCCACCCCCAGGGGCGCCAGGGGGTTTGTACCCCCAACACGTATGCGTGCCGAGTTTGGTGCGTGTCGCTCCAGGTGTTGCGGAGCCTATGCGGAACATACACACACTCGTACATACATTCTCTTTTATATAGATATAGATATAGATAGACTAGCTTTTTGTTACCTGGCATTGCCTGGGTAACAAATGTCATCGGGACTATCACCAATCAGCTTAGCGACCCCGAAAACTGTGGATTTGACACCAACGTTGGTCAGTTCGGGCATTTTATTTTGCCGATGGGGGCCGAATGTGGACTCAGACGGCATCGGGAGTGTCGCCGTTCGTCTCGGCGACCCTGGAAACTATGGATTTGACATTAATGTTGGCCGTTTTTCAGTATTTTTACATGGCACCCCCTTTGCACCCCCACCCCTAGGGGTGCTAGGGGTTCGTACCCCCACAGTATTTGTTGTCATACCGTAAGGCATATGTGTACCAAGTTTGGCGCCAATCGCTCCAAGTGTTCCAGCAGGTCATGGTGGGCGTTTTGTTTCGCACCCCTTCGCGCCCTCCACGCCGATGGGGGCCAAACCCGGACTCCAACCGCGTCAGGAGCATCACTGCTCATCTTGGCGGCCCCAGAAACTACGGATTCCACACTGATTTTGGCCGTTTTCGACCATTTTCACATGGGGGCCCCTGTGCACCCCCACCCCTGGGGGGTGCTAGGGGGGCCTGCCCCCCCGCAGTGTTTGTCGCCAGGATGTAACACTGTAAGGCATATGTGTACCAAGTTTGGTGCCAATCGCTCCAGGCATTCCAGCAGGCCATGGCGGATGTTTTGTTTCGCACCCCTTCTTGCCCCCCACGCCAAGGAGGGGCCGAACCCGGACTCCAACGGCGTCGAAAGAGTCGCCGCATGTCTCGGCGACCCTGGAAACTACAGATTTGACGCTGATCTCAGCCGTTTTCGACGGTTTTCACATGGGGCCCCCTGCGCACCCCCACCCCTGGGGGCGCTAGGGGGGCCTGACCCCCGCATTGTTTGTCACCAAGCCGTGAGGCATGTGCGTGCCGAGTCTGGTGCCAATCGCTCCAGGCTCTCCAGCAGGGCATGGCGGACGTTTTGTTTTGCACCCCTTCTCGCGCCCCACGCCGAAGAGGGGCTGAACCCGGACTCCAACGGGAGCGTTGCCGCTCGTCTTGACAACCCTGGAAACTATGGATTCAACGCTGATCTCGGCCACTTTCGACCGTTTTTTTTGTGGGGGCCCCTGCGTACCCCCACCTCTGGTGGCACAACCCTCGCAGTGTTTGTCGCCAGGCCGCAAGGCATACACATGCCAAGTTTGGTGCGCGTCACTCCAGGTGTTGCGGAGCCTATGCGGAACGCGCGCACACACACACACACACGCACACGTTCTCCTTTATACATATAGATGTATTAACAAATAGTAATATACACTTTTCATAAAGCCTTTTTTTTTTTCCGCCTCTTAGAGCAAAGGAAGTTGCCTTTATGTTGAATGAGACATTGGTCAATAGGCCAACCACATCTACATTGACCAGAAATGGCTTCCCAGGATTTCAGATGGGCACCTTTCCCAGCATTACCTGAAGATGCCAAGGATTGAATTTGGAGCCGTCTGCATGCAAAGCAGGTGCAGGTGAGTAAGGACTGCAAGACAGTCTTGGAAAATAGCAGACAGAGTGCCCTTAGTCTAATACAGAATATCTTTTACTGTTGAGGTATTTCTTCTAATGATGCTTCAGCATTTACTGTCTCTTGAGATGCTATGGTTTTGAAGGACACCATTGCCTTGAGTACCCCTCTTTCTTTGTGTGGAGCACGGCAAGGGGGAAGTACAGTATCTTTCAAAACTAGCACAAGATGTATATTTCCTGCTTCCAAGCCTGAAAAGATGCAATCTAGGTGCACTCTTTCAGGTTTGGCCGGGGGAACGACATTGTGGAGAGATGAGAAGGCTGCCTCCTTATGTCCCTCTGATCTCTTTCTTACACTTGACGAGGAGTGATCCATCCATGCATCCTTTCAGGATTGACAGGGAATGAGATCATTTCCACCATTTGAATATGGATGTTTTTCAGTTAGTAAACAGGTTGTGGTGAATGGGTTCCCTTCACCTTATATGGATTTGACTAGCTTGAGTCATCTTGGGCAACATCCTCTAGTCTGATCCTTATAACCAGCATGTCTGAACAAACAATTTGGCTAGGAAGCATACTGGGTACACTAGAGTCCAGCCCAGGCCAAGTAAAACAACGGGCCAAGGAAGAAATAGCCACCATCCTGCTTAGTTTTGAATTTATGTGCCCACTGGTCAAATCCAGCTTCCTGACAATGGCCCAGGGGAGGGTAACGGGGCTGACCCCAGTTCTCCTGCCTTTGACATAACCCAGTGGTCACTAAATCGCAGACTGCTGCATCTCTGTAAAGCTATCCCTGTACTGGGTAAAGCCTTCTGTTCTATTGTGCTGCAGCAGCTCCAGGCACGTAATCTACCTGGAGAGACCCTCTGGGCAGTCACGTCCTCTGTCCCAGCTGGCTTTGCTCCCAGATGTCCAGGAAGATGTGGCTTGCCCAGAGTTTCTCTCTGAGCAGGTTGCATGTGACAAGCAGTAGCAGCAGCACGACAGAACAGAATACATTGCTCACAGTGGGGATGGCTTTCCCTGTGCAATGGATCTGGCCCATGGGCCCGAGGTTGGAGCTATCCGATTTAATCAATCAGAACTGTAGATTGATGTCCAAAGAACTCCTGTGGTTTGCAAAGGTTCCACAGAGTCTGGGATCTCTGAGGTAAAAACCCAATTTTACTACAGATACAACCAGTGAAACATTACAATATTTTATTTCAAGCTTTACTCATTATGGCTGGTGATTCTATAAATTAAATGGTTAACTAGAGTTTGTAAGTGGTTTTTTTCTCAAGCTGGAAAAAAATGAAAATATTGGTTGTTAACAAATGGACCACTGAGCAAATCCGCCCTGTAGAGTTTTTCACAACAGTGGAACTGTCATCTGACCATTTTTTTAAAAATTAGGGTACCTTTGTTTCAGATATAGTCAAAACTCAAAACCACCATCATTCAAAACTAAATTTCTTTATGAAAGGATGGGACTCCACAGTTTGCCTTTGAACTATGCAGGATTTATTGGGCTGTCTTGTCACAACATGAATCCCTTTGGGGTGAAAGCAATTGATTTGAAGGTTAAAATTAATTCATCTTGCTGTGACCTGATGCAATTTGTTGGAAGCTGGCCTTGGGAAACTTTCTGACATTTATTACATAGGCTTTTCATCGGGTTTTCATTGTGCAGCAATGTCTTCATAGCTGAGTTGTTCACTTCCATAAGTCTTTATAAATTATGACACTTCTTATGGCCAGTTTCCATTTGCCGTAGTACTCTGTTACTAAATCAAGCTCTTTCATCACATGTTGTGGTACACTGTGTGTATTAGGCATAAAAACTCAGGAATTTCTTACCTTGAGAATTCCTATTCTGGGATGAGGAATGGTGGCATTTGAGACCTGTGGGAATGCTCCTCCTACTCCACGAGGCAGGGCCGGTTGCATATTGGGACTCGATCCTGTGAGAGAGAATCCCAGCCCCCCCAGTCCGGTACAGTAGAGTCAGTCAGTCTCCAAAACACCGCCTCTGGGCGCCCTTTCACCCCATCATCTCAGGCGGTGTTAGAAACTTCTGAAACATCATTGGCACCAGTTTGTCCAAACAAAACAGACACAGGTACCGCAAGGGAAGGAGGCAGGAAAACCTAGCTACTAGCCCCCCTCCATGGCTTGTTCCCACTAGGCTGATACCCGCCAAGCCTGGATTGCAGTGGGTTGAATGCCACCCTTCCTCATCCCACAATATGAATTCTTAAGGTAAGAAATTCCTGAGTTTCTCTGGGAGGAGGAAGGGTTGGCATTTGAAACCTGTGGGATATATCAGAGCCATAGTGAGAGGGGCGGGCCAGACAAGGCTATCTGCCTAGATACCCACCACTTTCTTCAGGACCTTCCTGCCAAAATTGGCTTCGACCAAAGTAGCAGTATCAATCCTATAGTGTTTTGTAAATGAATGTACAGAGGACCATATTGCTGCCCTGCAAACCTCTGCCAAAGAACTGTACCCATCAGCCAAAGTGACAGCTTCCCTAATATAATGTAATGTGTTGTAATCCCCCCTGAAGAGGTCTCCTCCAGTGAGGCATAGGCTATCTCTATGGCAGCCTGCAGCCACCTGGACAGCACCAAAACTGATGCCCTGCTGCCCTTGGCTGCCACCCTGAAGTTCACAAATAGTGCATCTGTCTTATGGAAGACCTTTGTTTCAAATAGAATCTCAAGGCTTTGCATACATCCAGGGAGGGCCAGAGTTTCCCTTTGGTGGACAGGGTTTGGGCAAAAGGAAGGAAACACAAGCTCCTGGGCCAGGTGAAAAACAGAATTGATTTTAGAGACAAAGATCAGGTCAAGGACACTACCTTGTCCCTGTGAAATATACACAGATTGGGATTGATTGATAGGGCCCTGATTTACGATACTCTCCTAGCAGAAGTTACTGCCCCCAGGAAAATCACCTTGAGGGTAAGCTCCAGGGCAATCTTCTTGGCTAAAGGTTCAAACGCTTTTCCCATTAGAGCATTCAGTACCTTGTTTAAATCAAGGTAAACATCAAGGTAGGATGGACACCTGTGTGCAGTAGGGGGCTTTAAGAGGGACACCCCCTAAGAAACCTTTTAACATGAGGATGGGAAGATATCCTTTCCCCCTCACCCACTCCCAAGATGCTGTTGGTAGTTACCTGCCTTTTCAAGGTGTTGGTACTAAGCACTTTCCTAAGGCCTCGTGGAGGAATTCCAGTATATGCCTAATCTCTTGGTTTGGTTTCCTCACCTCTCTGTCCCGGCACCAATAGGCGAATTTTGTCCATGTCTTATTGTACACCCTTTTTGTGGAATCTTTCCTATCATGTTCATGACACCCTCTGAGCAGCCAAAGGGTCACAGAACCTGCTGCTCTACTTCCAGGCTGTAAGGTGGTACAGTTGGGGTTTGAAGGAGCGATCCCTGCATCAGGAGGTCAAGGCAGATCAGGAGCTTCCACTTGGTTGTGACTGACAGTCTGATCAGCTTGGGAAACCAAAGCCATCTGAGCCACACAGGGGCTATCAGCACCATATCTGTCTGTCTTTGCCTGATAGTGCACAAGACCCTTTGGAGAAGAGCTACTGGGGGGGAAAGCATATAGCAGGCCTGCAGGCCACCGAGCTGTCAGGGCCTCTGGCCACTTTGTCTGCCTCTGGCTCTGGTGCTCTTGTGAAAAACCTTTCCACTTGCCTGTTGCTGCTGGATGCGAAGAGGTCCATCACCGGCTGGTCAAACCTTTTTGTCATGGCCTGGAACACTTTCGGGTTCAACTGCCACTCTGCCTCCTGTATTGTCTGTCTGCTGAGCAAATTCTGTACTCCTACCAGATGCTCCGCCCTCAGGGAGGCTAGGTTTCCTTCCACCCACTTTATTAGGAGGGTTGCTTCCTGTTGTAACCAAGTAGACCAGGTGCCCCCTTGCCTCTTTGGCTGTCACATTGTCCACGTGTACTAGCATGTGGCATCCCTGTAGCTGTGTCTTGAATTGCAACAGGGCCAGTTTCACTGCTCTGAGCTTGAGGAGGTTGATGCTATAGGAAGATTCCTCCTGCTTCCATGTTCCCTGAGCCATTGCCTCTGCTATATGGGCGCCCCAGCCCTGCAGACTCTCATCTGTTGTGACTGGAATTTAGTCCGGTAGGTCCAAGCTCACTCCCCTGGAGAGGCGGTTCTCATCTATCCACCAGTTCAAGCTTTCCCTCAATTATGGGGTAATCTGTATGTTGACATTTCTTTCATTTCTTTTGAGATATGTAAGTAAGCCTCCACTAAATCTATTGAAATCTATTGAAGTCTTATCCTGTTTGTGGGGGCATGGCTCTTCCTCCTCTGATGAAGAGCTATTCCCAGTCTTGGAGAGGGAAATGGGACTAGGAGACTGGTGGCGCTTGCCCTTCTTGGATAGTGCCCTGGCCCCCTTTTTGGCTGGTGTTGCAGGTATTGGCAGCAGCCCTTACTTTTGCATGGCCACCCTCATCATATTAGTGAGTTGATCTGGGGTGAAGGGGCGTGCCTGCTGTCCCAAGGCCCCGCTTCTGCTTCAGGGGCCCCTGGCCCCCATCACCCTCCATGTCCACCATCCCGCTACCTGCATGATGAGTTGGCAGTGGCAGGAAAAACACGGCTAGCGTTCGCGTGTCCTCTGCACTCCTAGTAGCTGTCTGCTCCGGAGTTCTTGAGGTCATGTGTTTGGTCTGCTGCCACCACTGCCGAGCTCCACTAGCCTGTGGCGCTCAGCCGCTTGGAGCTGTGGCTGGTTGGAGTTGTGTCCGGCTGGTGCTGAGGGTTCCTGCATTGCTAGCCAGTGTGCGCGCACATGCAGAGCAGCCTGCTCGGCCCGCTCCTCCACCGTGCTACAGGGATTCGCCAGGCTCTGGGCTGAAAGCTGCTCATAGAATGAAGCCAGAGAACACATGTGGGGATAGCCCCTAAGGGTCCACTCCTCCGCTGTGTCCGGGAGTGGCTTGGCCTCACAGATGGAGTCCTTGGGCCTATTTTCAGCAGGGTGGGACAGCATGGCTTCCCTGCTGGCTTCCTTTCTTCCCGATGCCTAGTCCCTGTCTGTGGGGCCCAGAAGGGTGATACAGGCAGGGAAGGGCAGGAAGGGAAGAAGAGAGAAAGAAGGATAAGAAACAAAAGGCAAGGAAAGGTAAAAGTATTTTGCCTAATCTTCTGCTGCGCTCTGTGGAGCTCAGCTATTGCATGACCTTGTCCTCTGGGAGGCACGGCTGTACTGGGGGCTGGGATGCCCCCCTACAGGGTGGAGTCCTAATCTTCCACCAGCCCTGCCTTGTGGAGTACGAGGGGCATTCCCACAGGTCTTCCTCCTCTTCCATCTCTTCCTCCTCCCAGAGAATATGTAGCATTCATCTCTTCAGGATGTCTTCCTTAGCAGATCTCAAGTTCTTTTAATCCCCTGCCCCCATATACAGTCAATACATGAGGAGACAAATGGGTGCACTGGCCTGCTCATGGGCCACCCCCCCCCCAGGCTTCCATGCATTTGGCACTTGTCTTAGAAGGCAGCACTGAATAGGGGGCTGCTTTCTCTATGAGATGTGAAACTGGTTCCCAGTGTTTCCTGTTGCCTGCTTAGTCTTTTTACTTTTTACTTTTGATGAGTGCAGTGCACAAGAGTACGTGGTGCTAGGTGGCTCCCAGAAGGGAGTGATGTGATTCTAGTACTGGCTGCATGCCATCGAGCTTCAGCAGGCGATCCTAAGTCCAGCCTGGACAGGCCGTACTCTGGTCTTTTGTCAATGGAATTCTCCCACAGGCCCTCTAGGGACGCTGGCAGTGGTGTCACTCAAATGATTTAGGAACAGGAACTCACTTTTGATTGGCATTTGTCGGGAACCCGGAACCAGCCACGGAGCCCGTTAGGATCCGGAACGCCCGTTCTGGTCCGTTCCCCCTGAATGACATCACTGGATGCTGGGAGCAACCCCTTTGGCTGCCAAAGTGAAAACATGGAAAGTGGGGGAGCTGCCCATGCCCACTTGTGGAGAGTCACCACAAGCCCTCGTAAGGGAGTGAGGAGTTGAGGTGGGGGTGAGGACAGGAGAATGGGGGAGAAGAGACAACAGAGCAGGGAAATGGCGTATGTTTGCGAGACCAGAACTGGCCTGTAACCCAGAGTGTAGTGAATCTTCTGCCAACTCTGGACAGAGGGTTTAAATTACTTCTCACACTAAGTGCTACATAAACCTTTCTACTTGTGGTAAGATCCCATGACCATCTGCCTCCACTTTGAATGAGAATTCAGATGAATGAAGAATACAGTATTATATTTTCCCAGAATTTGTTTTAAAGTGTTATTTTGATCACATAATACCACAATATGTACTCCCATGGGATTTCAAACATAAAAAGCCCTTTTGACCGTGGGCTCTTAAAAAGCTTTTATTGAATTAATCTTATCAATGTTTGCTTGTGCCCAGACAATAGGCAGGAGATAGCAAGAAAATCAGCAGAATCTTTTTTCCCCCTACAAATCTCAAACTGTATGTTGATTTCCTGAAAGTAAGAGAAACTATAAGAGTTGACTAACTATTCACTTCTAATTTTCACTGGGAACAGAACCTTCAGTTTCTCATTTATTTAGATTCATATGTTACAAATGACATGCATGCCCCGGTATTCACTTATTCAGTATCCATGGTTTCAGTTATCCACCAATACCATGGATACTAGGGGCACCTACTAAAAAAATAGATAAAGGTTTCCCCACGACTGAATGGTCTAGTAGTGACCGACTGTATCTCCTGCCTATTGCCTGGGCACAAGCAAACATTGATAAGATTAATTCAATCTCAGTTTCTAAGCCGAAGAGCCGGCATTTGTCCAAGGACAAGCTTCCATGGTCATGTGGCCAGCATGACAATACACCAAAGCGCACGGAACACCATTACCTTGCCACCGAAGTGGTGGGACCTATTTATCTACTCGCATTTTTAGGTGCTTTCGAACTGCTAGGTTGGCAGGAGCTGGGACAAGCAACGGGAGCTCAAGCCATTGCATGGTCTCAAACTGCCAACCTTCCAGTCAACAGCTCAGTGGTTTAACCCACAGCGCCACCACGTTCCTATTAAAAAGATAGGGGAACATTAAACATCTCTCTTTTTTTTTACCTTGTTGCAGCAAAACCACTGATGTTCCCTTATCTTTAAATACATGCCCAGTATTCATGGTTTCAGGTATACACGAGAGAGAGATACCTGGGCATGCCTGTATATTCCTGTATGTAGCTCAAATGAAACATTTTGAGAGCGCAATCGTAACGTGCTCTTTGGTCGGCACAACCTATTCCAGCCCAGGTTAGGATTGGGCTGTGAATTTAACAAATGAATGTAACAAAAGTTGCATTTTTTTTTTTGCAACTAACTGATGTTTGTCCAATCATATGTGTCCACTAAGAATGTACTAGAGTCCTTTCATTGCTGGGTTTTGGGTTTTTTTTTGCAATTTGTTGGAAGCAGAATTATATAACATAGTGCTATCTATTGTGCTTATAACTATAATTTTCACATAGTGCAGGGGTCTCCAAACTCTTCAGCATGAGGGCTGCATCATATGTCTGACACAGTGCCAAGGGTCAAGAAAATAAATAAATTTAAGTAAAAAATTTAAATAAATTTAAATAGGTCATTCCATGTCAAATAATCACACTCAGGGCGCAAACCTAACCAACTTCCAGCACTGACGTAGCTGTGCCACTGAGGCATATGCTGCATTGTGCACTGGAGTAGTAGTCACGGAGGCCTCCTCAAGGCAAGGGAGTGTGTGTTCCCTTAACTCAGAGTTACATTGCCCTTACCCTGGCATGATCAAAATAGACTCATTCTAATGACACAGTTCTACACCTGAAATACACTCATCTCCTTCAGTCCGATGTAATAAATGTAAGAAGATACGTGGACTTCTGGATTATGGCATTACAATGTCAATTCATGTAAACATAAATTCTCTACAGACTTCAAAACCAAGTATTTTAGGATTGGATTATATAAGTTATTTGCAAATTAGCCTTTGGGAAATCCCATTGGTTCTATGAAACAAACTTCCTATCTCTCTTTGAAAACCTGATCAGAGGTACCATGTTGAAACATAACTCTTTAAATAAAACAGTCAGGGCACAATCCTAACCTGAAAAAGAAGCACAATCCTAATCCTAAAACAATCCAGACAGGGCACAATCCTAACCCTAAAACAAACTAGTCACTTGTGCCAGCCCAGGAGTATTGCAAACATGCCATAAAGCACATTTGCACCACTCTCAGTCAGGGAGGATGCTGCATGTCCATGTGCCGGCCTCCCTGACTCCAAGAGTGGTCCAAACATGCTTTATGGTGTGTTTGTGACACCCCTGGGCTGGCACAAGGGACTTAACTCCAGGTTAGGATTGCGCCCTGAAATACTCAAACAATTCTTACTTGGTGAAGTTTTCCTGCTTACCTGCATGTTTCTATAATGGCATCATTCTTACTTTTGCACTGAAAGGCTGTTTCTGTGTGCTTACATTCCCCTGTCATATAAAGGGCACCATCATTGTTTCCCCACCTTCAGAACAATTCCAATTAACCAATAACCTTGCTACAAGTATAACATGACAGTGATACAAAAACAGGTATTGATTAAAACAAACAAAACCCCCCACCATTTTTGAAAACAGCATTAATTCTTACCAAATCCAGTGGTTATTGATTCTGTGTCAATGTCGTTAGCTTTTTTCTTTGCCACTTCAGCTAGTGCCAATTCACCCTTATCTAGTGCAAAGTAATGGATGTCCTTTAGAAACAAAGCATAATAAAAGATTAATCTAAAATGAATCTTGGGCAAGTAACAAAGAAGAATTTGAAAGAAAAAAGGCTCCTCTATTGGCTAGATTAGAAACACAGATGGAATTGATGAGGCCATGTTTATAATTTTCTCAGTGTTATTCATTGAAATGCAGTTCATTATGCAACTTGTACTTTTATGTTGGTACTTAACACTGAATAAGGTGTTCTGTATTAACTGAAATAATTACAGCTTTCTCAAACTTGCAGTGTAACTAACCATATAACAAGATATTTTTTGTTTTTGTGTGGCAGAGCAAAGCCAAAGCTTAGCAGAACCGTAATCAGTAGGCAGAGGCAGTGGTATAGCTAATGAAAGTGTAGCTTCTGGAAGTGACGTCACACCTGGGCTTTTCAAAAAGGCAAAATATGGCAGGAAACCCGCATTCCCCCAGCAGCAAGCCCCCTCCTACTGCCCCCAAGCCCCCAGTCACATGCCAACAGAGGCATAGGTAGGTCATTTGACCTGGGACCCATACAGTTTTAACACCCCCACATATCATTCATTCATATTTTCCACATTTTTCATACTATCCTTCTTCCAGCGAGCTCAGGGTGGCGGGCATGGTTCCTCCCTTTCTTCTGTCCACTTTAAAAGTTATCTGAGCCAGTGATTTTTACATGACAGTTGCATTTTCGTTTTCAGGGTTTTTTTTTGGCCATAATGTTTGATAGACTAAAGATATTACACTCTGTTTGTTTCATTGTATTCTGCATAAAGTTCCACATCAAGTGATATATAACTTGACAGTATTATTCCTACAAACAGCAATTTTAACAAACCACAATTTTTACATGATAGTTGTATTTTCATTTTCAGGGTTTTGACAGAGTTTTGATATACTTTGGTTTGTTTCATTGCATTCAGCATTAAATTACCTTTCCAATGATATATCCAATGATGGTATTATTCGTATTTACCGAGTTTTTCACAATTTTGGCCACTAATGTCAAGCTCAGCTTGTTGCTCCCCTTAAGCTTGTTGCACCACTTTCGCTACGTCCTTTGGCAGAGGGACAATTTGGTTAGGCCAAATATGCTGTTGAATCCAGATGTCAAGTGGTCAAACAAAGCATAGCACAGTATTGCCTGTGCCACAGTAATTGCCACAGTAATAACAATTCCTAGGATGTATCCCTTTTTCCAATCACCCCAAATTCCCTATGTGTTCTATTCAAGTTGTCTTCTCCTCTCTCTCTCTCTCTCTCTCTCTCTCTCTCTGCTTAAACCTCAAATCTCTCAAATTTGGTTTTTGCCTATTTTTATTCAAGATATTGGAATAAAGAGTAATTTGGACTAAATCCAAGAGCCAAACTAGACATGAAGGTCTCTTCTCTATTACCTTTTCTATGTACATTGTACATGATTATGGATAAAGCAGGTCAATTTTGCTCAATTTTAAGAGCCAAAGAGTTGAGAGGTGCTGAACCTTGCTACAGTGCCTTCCTGCAACTTATCTTCTGATGCCATCTTTGTGTCAGCCTGGCCATGATACTAGAAGTGAATCTGTTCAGGAAAAAATATATAGGAGGAATGGCTGTTGGGGGGACTCCACTCTTCTCAGGCTTCTTTTTTTCTTAAACTAAAACTTAAACTTAAAACTTAAAGTAAAGCTTGATAATGTATGGTAATGTATTGGTGCATAAAAGGTAAAGGTTTCCCCATGACCGAATGGTCTAGTCATGACCAAGTGTAGGGGGCAGTGCTCATCTCTGTTTCTAAGCCGAAGAGCTGGCGTTTGTCTGAGGACAAGCTTCTGTGGTCATGTGGCCGGCATGACTATACGCCGTAGCGCACAGAACGCCATTACCTTCCCACCGAAGTGGTACCTACTCGCATTTTTACGTGCTTCCAAAATGCTAGGTTGGCAGGAGCTGGGACAAATGACAGGAGCTCACTCCGTTGCATGGTTGAACTGCCAACCTTCTGGTTGAACTGCCAACCTTCTGGTCAGCAAGCTTAACCCGCAGCACCACCACGTCCCTCTAGTGCAGTGGTCTGGGAACAGGGGTAAATTACCCCAAATGGGGTAAAAATGAAATTCCTGGGGGTAATGGACGGTTGCGCTGCCGAGACACAGCCGGGCATGCATATCAATCTATATGCATGCCCGGCTGTGTCTTCGCAGCGCGACTGTCCATTACCCCGCGCGACTGTCCATTACCCCCGTTCCGGTTCCGTTGCTGGCTGGCTGGCTGGCTCTGTTTTGTTTGTTTTGCTCCACCCACTTTCATTGGCCGGCAAAACGCGCCCCAGACTGCTCTGCGCCTGCTCTGCTTTTCACACCATGGCAGTTTAGAGCACGTGGACGCAGTGAGGAGAGCAGCAGAGCGGCGAGCGTTGGACCTGAACCGCAGCAGAGCAGAGCGGCAGTGAAGAGGCAAGCCAGGGATGGCCGGGCATCGGAGGTGAGGGAAGGCACGTGTCTTTCCCCCACCCCCGCCTCCATTGCCCTGCCGGGGTACACGTCTTCCCCCCCCTCCATTGCCCTGCTGGGGGAACTGCACACCCCTCGCTGTCCAGCGAGGGATGTCTGGTTCCTCCCAGCAGGACATCGGAGGTGAGGGAAGGCATACGTCTTCCCCCCCCCCTCCATTGCCCTGTCAGGAAGAACTGCACACCCTTCACTCAGGCTTCTTGCAGAAAACGCAGCCCCATCATTTTGATCACTGCCCAAGGCCAGATGCGGTGCTTCTTTAATGTCCCGAAGTGTCCGTGTGTGATGGAAGGTGTCTCCTAAGACTGGGTGCTGTTGCCAGGGGAGGGGCTGATTGGAATGGAGAGTTTTTAAAAAAACTGATCACCTAAGAGTGCAAGTCTATGAATGTCTACTCAGAAGTAAGTCCCATTATAGTAAATGGCACTTACTCCCGGGTAAGTATTAATAGGATTGCACCCCATCTTAATTAAAACTGCAGTCCAATGCACACACTGCCCCAGGAGTAAAGCACATTGAATTCAATCTGACTTACTTCTGAGCAAACACAAGTTGATAGGCGCCGGCTGGCCACTGAACATAAGGAGTGTGCAGGCTGGGGCAAATGCGACTGGCTGCAGAGTAACAGTCTGAGCCGACACCAGACTGTCCTCCTCCCCCTCAACTTGTAGCCCGGTGCAACGATCCTCCGATCCAGACTGGGGCTCAACGTGTTGTGGGGTGTGTGGGGTGCGTGCGCAGGACACCAAAGAGAGGCGCCAGGCAAGCATACAGCGTGAGGGAAAGCAAGCTGCATGAGACAAAATGTGGGAACGCTTGCTGCATTTCTGTATTAGTACTATTTGCCTTCTCCAGAATGGAAAAGCAGATACTGTGCTGCTAAGTTGCATAGCCCCCTTTGTATTATCACACATTAGGAATGGCCCTTGCCTTCTCCACAGCTATGTTTCTGTGAAGTGGGGAGGGGGGGGGTCAAACTAATCGGGCAACAGATGTATTTGTTTTGCTCCCATTCATCCTGTTAATATTTAAAGTGGAGAGGATCTAATTTTTTACATTTAGAAATGTTTGTATGAGGTGAGCTCAATCTCCTTACCTACATGCACACTCCTGTGATGTAAAAATGAGGTATTCCCTGTTTGACAAGTGCATGAAACAGATATCTACATAAAAAATGGCTACTGCTATCATTTTTGTTTTGATCCAGAGTTGCAAACAAATCTTTTAAATTCTGAAATAAGTCTTTGGAGGCTGCCCCTTTATCTTACTTTCTGACCTTAAAAGTGTTTTTCTTTAATCCAGTACAATGGCTCTCAAACTTTTTATCACCCGGGCCCAAAGGAAGTGATGTCATCAAGCAAGAACATTTTAACACCCCTTATGACAAAATCAAATCTAACTAAGCAGGTTAGATAAGATTAAAAAATATTTAAAGAACTTTCCTAACTCTCCCAAACCCTTTACAACTTCATATTTACATAGCATTAATTAAGCTAATTAATTAATTAATCAAATAAAAAGCAATGGGTTTCAATATGTAATTTTTTTCTTTTGTTCTGGCAGGGGAGGGGGGGTAACATTGGTGTATCTAAATATATTTTGGGGTAAAAGGTAAAAAAGTTCCCTGACCCCTGCTCTAGTGCATACCTTCATGTAAAGTGATTGGTCCCCTACTGTCTAGGTTTACCATAAGAACATCTCAGACTCTATTTCTTTCAGTTAGTTCAAACAATTCAGGAACAGGCTGAAATGATTTCACCCCTCCCATAGGGAGACTATTTTTGTTGAAAGTAGCAGCATCTACCCTTCCTTATTGTAGGAATATAGGACACCTGCTCCTATTTCTCAAAGTGGAAAGGATCAGCAGAAGTTTACTTCCCACTGAAGTGATGGTGTGAACTCGTACAGATGTAATTGCTCAAGTGAGCATGGTGTTTGAAAAGTAGCAGCAAACATAACCTGCGACTGGATGTTGCTAGGAGACACATTGTGAGAATGTGCTTTGCTGGTGGGCTTGGACTAATGAGGAGTCCATATGCTGATAAACCTTGAGGTGCTTTCCTCTCTGGCTTTACACTACAAGTTTCCATGATTTTACGTGAGATCTAAAAATGAATGAAGCTGGAGAACAGAAGGTAAGAGAGAAAACTTTGTTATCAGAATTTTATTCCGTGTGTCCGTGGAATCCTAACCTGTGCTGTTAACGGACAGGATGGCAGGCCTGTGCAGTATCCAGCGGAGGTTGGGAGGCTGCAGGTGCTCACCACGGGGCAAGGAGACATTTGGTCCCTTACACCGGGGTAAGCACCAGCCAGCCCTATGGGGCTGCTTGGATCTGTGCCTGCAAATTTAGCAGGTGCAAATCCAAGCAGTCCACAGAGGTCCGGATTGGGGCTGTGCGGTCCAGGGAAGCGGGGTTGAATCTGGCATAACTGCTGGATCCAGTCTCCTCCTCCCCTCCTCGGGCCGTCCACCCACAGTGCTGCCCTCCCTTTGTCCCATTCTGCCTTCACCCGCCTCCCTTCCCCCCCAAGCCCCTGTGCTGCTTGAAGTCAACCAGCACGGAGGTGACTTACCTCCACCTGTCTGCTGCTTCGCTGGGCCGATGTTGCTGCCTGCATTGGGCCTGCGTCAGCCCAGCACCCCAGTGGTTGGTGCAAACATGCCATACAGCACTTTTGTGATAGCCTTGTGCTGACACAAGTGGTTTGCGTCTGCTCAGTGCCATGTTAGAATAGCACCCTGAAGTGTTGGGGGGGGGGAAAGAGTCATGACTCAAATTTTAATTTGAGTTTTGATCCGACTATCGTCTGAATCAAGTGGCACATGTCATTAACTCTTTTTCTGACTCGCTAATTTGGCTACTGAGTCACAATGAGTCAGCAATTCCAGCAACTCAAATCAGTGAGTATCTGTGCACGCTTCAATATTTTATTGTGGCTTCTGAATCAGAAAGAACTCTTTCAGAGATCTGGAAGGCTCCACAAAGTCACCATGAGCAATGGGTGTTTTGTTTCTTTGCTTGTTCCTTCCAGCCAGAAGAACAGGCAGGGGTAGGGGGTGGAGGGGAGGGGGTGTGCCCATGACAGTTCTACACCCCACCTGCAGGGCATGGCCAGTACACATCACAGGCTGCAGTGTGCTGCACAATTTTTCCAATCCTGATCCTCCTCCACAGGAGGAAAGGAAAAACAAAAACTGTCACTGAATGGCCAGCCAGCCAGGGGTATTTTATTTCCTGAGTATATTTTGGGAATTGTGATGTGAACAGGTGGGGGGAGGTTTCGTTGCAGCACGTTTTATGGAGCTACTTGTGGTTTTCCTGCAGTGCTGCCAAGAGTGCTTGCATGGAGCCAAAGGTTCTCTGAAGCTGTGCATACTCGTTCGCTCACTTGAGTAACAGCCAGAGGTCAGCCAGGCTTTGGTGTTTTACTAATATAAATGAAATGGTGGTTTGGTGCAAGGAATGAAGTGCTGTCAGCAGCACATGTTATGGAAATTGAGGAAGATCACCCCGAGGAGATAGGGAATGGTATCAGCAGTGGCCCCTTGTTTGTCAGCCAGGGATTACAGGATTAACCCCAGAGCCTTTGCCTATTGCTAATTCACAGCTGCAGCCAATTGGGGATAACAAGGTCCCTGGGGATAAAAGTAGCTCCTGGGAAGAGCAGTGGTGTGGGTGTAGAGCAGGGGAGCCGACTTGAGTTCAGCATCGGGGGTGCCCATAGCCATGCCCACACAGCACTAAAATGGCACCTTCAAATCTCTCGCTTGCCCTCCGTCGCTCCCGCCCTCTCTCGCTCGTGCTCCTTCGCTCCCGCCCTCTCTCGCTCCTTCCATCTCTTGCAAAGAAATCCAGTAAGCCTCAGGCCAGCCCCCTCCTAGCCACAGTACACAAGCAGGACTGCTTTGTCAGTGCTGCTGTCCAGCTGGCTGCAAAGTTAACACTCTTGTCTGTGTTCTCCCAACCCAATCACTTCATCCAATCAACATGCAACAGGCAGAACCTACAAGAAATAAAAACCACTCCAAAGCCCATATTAACCTTGTGACCAATGAAAAGGAGTGTTGGAACGCATGCCTTCCAGCACTGCAACAAACTGGAGAGGCCAAACAGAATTTTGGTAGGTTTACTTATGCGACAAAGGTGAGGGTTGCATGGGCATGGGGGTGCTCCGCTCTGGGGGGGGGGCTGAGCCCACACAAGAAATTATTGTGAGTGCCCTCTGCCCCATGGCACCCACAAAGTTGGTGCCTATGGTGTAGAGGATGGAAAAGGAAAGAGGATTGTGGAGTGGAAGGAGGGAGTTGAAAAGAATGTTGGATGGACTAATGGATTGAATGGAGGACTCTTGGAGATTGCTGTTGGACACTGCTGAAGTTAGTGTGTGGCTGCCACGCCCTTGGAGCCACCAACTGGAGGAGGAAGAAGGAGGGCTGGTGTGGCTGAGCAGCAGGCAAGCTTAACTGCCTTTTGCCTTCCCATGGTTGGTGGGGTTTAGTGATGCCTTGTATAAGATGAAGGTAGTTTTGGGTGATAGAAGGGAAGCTAATTAGCCTACTGCGGGCATAAGGTTGCAGAAAGGAACTTTGGCACAACAGCTTATCATTGGCCGACTGGAAGGTTAATGTTAAGTGTGAAAAGACAACTCTGACTGCTGCCCTTGCCCCTCCCTCTTTTGACTGTTTGTAATTGCTGGCTCGTACGCCTGATCTGCACTGCAGCTTGCTACGAAAAGACTTGGGTGAAAATGACTCATGACTCATCCATTCCATGGATGGAATTGCCATGGACGCGCACTAGGACTCGTGCACAAATCAATTCATGAGCAGGCGGAGACTTGAGAATTGACTCGATTTGAATTTTGAGACTTGTTCCCAACTCTGGTACTCTGTGTATATCTGGCGTTTTAATAATAACAAATAAGAATAGGAAATATTCCTTTGCTTCCAGTATGCTATCTGTGAAGCCTCAATCAGTGGATTTGTTCCAGGTAGTCTGGTTAATCCACACTGTCTTCACCTGGCTGTTGATAAAAGTCCCTCCTGCTGTGAAAACATTTCTCATTTCTTTGCAGATAAAATCAATGGAAACTTGCATTAAAATGTTGTGTCTACACAAGGAAAGCAATATCTAAAGGAAAAAAAATTAGTCTCCTCTCCTTGAATCAGCATCATTAAGTTGGGTTTCGGTGTGTATACTTCTGGTCCGTCTTGGAATTATTTTGGGTGTGAGATAGGATTTTAGCTACAAAACATTTCTAGTAATGAAGACTTGGGAGCTCCCTCTTAGAAAGACACACATGTTCAGTTATGGTGCACAGAACAATTCTTAAATCCAGCAAAATACAGTTCAGCACCTGACTGATTTTTTTTTGGGAGGGGGGGAGATTCATTCATTGAAATTGCATTGAGAACATGCTATTTGATTTTGTGCTTTTGCTTTATTTCAAGATTCCATTTATTCAAGTGGTTATCCATGCAAACATATGTGGAGGAGTTCTGCATAGGAAAACTGCACAAAAGGGGTTGAAGGCTTCCAGAGTTATGCTCTGAACTTGAGTGGGGAGACATTGTGCACAGTTGTGTGCCTTGGGCAGTTCCTTCAGTTCCTTTGAGGACTGTCCCAGACCCATAATGAATGAAAACAGTGCCTGGCGCAAGAAAATATTTGTGCCCCCTCTTTCCAAACTCACCACCAGCACCTAGCTGTATGCTTTCGGAGTTGCGATGTCACCACCCACTTCCTTATTTGGAGGCTCTCCAACAAAGAGTTTAATGAACAAGGCATTCTAATCCACCCTCACTTCCGGTTCCTCCAGATGTCGTAAGGAGGCACTTGAGTGGAAAGGAAGGTGGAAGCAACAGAAAAACCAGTATGAAAGAAGTCATACTCAGAAAGAAGTCTACTCAGAAGTAAGTTCCATTGTTGCAATGGGTGTTACTCCCAGGTAATTGTGCCTAGAGAAATGCCTGTGAGTAGTTGGGGATTCAGAAAAAAACGCATGCTAGAGATGCTGTATTTTCTCCAATAGGCTTTTGAGCTCTTGACATTTGGGAGCTGAAAATGGAACACAGTCATAGGCAGAAAGACCTAACTCAGAAGTAAGTCCCATTGTTGGCAATGGGTCTTACTCCCAGGTAATTGTACATAGGATTGTAGACTTAGTAAAAAGAAGAAAAAGACAACTGCTTGGCAGGATGAACAGAATGTAATCAACCAATACAGTGCATAGATTTTATTTATGAAATACTGGAGTGGGGTGGGGGGAAGGAAAGCTGGAAGGGGACAGACTGCTAACAGGCAGCCACCATTTCAGTAGCCAGATCAATTTACATTTAAGTCTACAATCCTATGCACAATTACCTGGGAGTAAGACCCATTGCCAACAATGGGACTTACTTATGAGTAGACTTCTTTCTGCATATGATTTCTCCTATACAGTTTTTTTTCTGTTGCTTCCACCCTTGTTTCCGCTCAACTGCAAAGAAGCCTGTGTTCCATTTTCAGCTCCCAAATGTCAAGAGCTCGCAAGCCTATTGGAGAAAATACAGCATGTCTAGCATGCGTTTTTCTGAATCCCCAACTACTCACAGGCATTTCTCTAGGCACAATTACCTGGCAGTAAGACCCATTGCCAACAATGGGACTTACTTCTGAGTAGACTTCTTTCTGAGTATGACTTCTTTCATACTGTTTTTTCTGTTGCTTCCACCCAAGTGCCTCCTTAGGACACCAGGTGGAATGGAATGCCTTGTTCATTAAACTCTTTGTTGGAGAGCATCCAAATAAGGAAGTAGGTGGTGATGTGATATTATCGCAACTCTGAGAGTTGTTCCCATTGCATACAGCCATGTGCTGGTGGTGAGTTTGGAAAGGGGTGCACGCAAAATATTTGCAGGTGCTGTTATTTGCATTTTGATATTGCAAAAATTGCACCCTCCCTTTGAACTGCGCCTGGAGCAGCTGCTCCTCAGGCTCCACCCACGATATATCACTGCCCAGTCCAAGCTACCTACTTAAGAGGAACTCCAACTATTGGAGTCGGACCAGCAGAGTGGATGGATGTGTCCACATAGATAACCACTTGAAGAAAAAATATTACAGATAAGCAGCCTGTTCTCCTCCATTGTAATTTCTGTACAGTTACACATAGTGGAGAGTGGCTAGTTTTATTTGTAAAAGTGGAGGTGGGTGCAGAGTAGTTCTGCATTGCTGACAGCTCAAATGAGGAGTAAGAACTCTTCTCTGGGTGGAACCTGTTTAGGTAGTTTTGATATGGTAGACTTATGCCCAGGCCTCAGCCTTTTGCTTCGCACATGAACTTGGTTACCAGTGTCCCTCTTACTTTCGAGCCTGTTGAGGTAGCTCGGGTTCAGAAGACTTATGTCTGTATCTCAGAGTGCAATCCAAGCTGGAATAGTGAGGCCGCCGGGCCTGCTCTAAATCCAGTGCAGCTTTGGTGTGCTGGGGAACCTCCTTGGGGCAAGGGCATGTTCACGCCCTTGCCCCAGGGAAGTTCCAGCCTCCCCTATGGGTTCCTCAGATCAGCCCCTGCTGTATAGTACCCATGGTAGCCAGGCAGCTCAGAACTGGGCTGCCTGCTTGCTATTCCAGACTGTTCTCTGTTGCACCAGCCTTCCCTCCCAGATGTGGTGGGAGCAGCATTCAACCATGAAGGACACAGTATTCAGATACTACAGCAAAGTTGATCTCTATACCTTTTGTATAGTCTTAGCCCAGTGGTGTCCAAACGTTTTTTTACAGTGCCCCTAGACCAACTGTATTCTCTTCATTGCACCTCTCACTGTGTTTCCCCTTAATAGCCTATGGTGCCTTTAAACCAGTGGTGGGATTCAAATAAATTAACAACCGGTTCTATGTCCATCAGGGCGGCCTTCAGGGCCATCCACTGCCTTTCTTCCCTCTCCCAACCTAAAATTAGCAACCGGTTCTGCAGAACTGGTGAGAACTGGCTGAATTTCACCACTGCTTTAAACTATCCCTCTGCGCCCCTTTGTGTATGATGGTGCCATGGGGCACTGCAGCAAACTCAGTTTGGGAACTGCTGGTCTAGCCTAAAAGGACTGATTGCATACTTAATAACAGTGGGTTAGAGAGAATGGTATGTTCATTGTCTGATAGCAGGCTAGTGCAGAAATGTAAAAATGAAGGGATTGACATGCACATAGGGAAGTCCTATGAATTACTACAGTTGGAGATAATTTTGCAAAGAAGGAGCATTCTATGAAAACTGAGAACATAGTATTTATCTGAAGGAGACATTTTTTTCTTTTTCAAAAAAGCACTAGTGTGTCACTAAAATGGTTTTCTCTTTAAGTTCTCTCACTGAAGCTGCTAGAAATGTGTTAACAGCAACAGTCAGAACAGTGTTTAGTAGTTTGAAAAAGCCCCACTTTACAGTGCAAACAAAATAGCGTTCAAAGATGTATGAGTATTTCTGTAGTGTTTTTACTGCTAATTATAGCAAATAATCCCAACTCAAAAGAGTATGCAGCCATAATTGGAGTATACTTGTAAAACCTGTTTTTCTTCTTTTAGGAACCTTCAATTCAGTAACTTTAGGATAAAAATAAAGGAACAGTAGCGTAAACCCTCGCTAAAGAATTACAATATAAAGGGTCTTTAAAAAGGAAGAGACAGAAACACAAATAGGATGGAGGCATGTAATCAACATTAGTGTGGGCTAAATAAGGCACCATACAGTTTGAATTAGTGCTCTTTTTGAAATTAAAAACAGGTGTGGTTTTAGAAGAATGTATGTCTTTGGGCAAAGTAAGAATTTGCTATGAATATTGTACTTCCTCTGCCCATTGGCCTAATGTGATTGTCAGAAAGAAGCCCTGAGCAAGTTCTTAAAAGGGTAAAGGTTTATTCTGTCAGTTTAGTTAAGATCATAGCTGTGAACTAGTTCATCTTGGTTTGCTAGTTTTCACTGTACAGTAAGCAACTTAGAGCGCAATCCAAGAGTTGCGCTGGGCATGTCATTTCCATCTGTCCAGCACTGTTGCAAGGCCAGTGTGGGGACTTGTGCTGACTCAGCCCAGCCATGCAGCTGCAAATGTAAGCAGCTCCTGTGCTGGCTGAACTCAGCTAGTGTGGGGGCTTGGGGAAGGTGGGGAAAGACAGGAGGGGTGCAACGGGGTGGGCGGGCCTGGAGGAGGACTGACCTAGGGGAGGGAGGTGGTACCAGGACCTGGGCATTCAGCCCTATCCTAATCCAGGCTTTTGAATTTGCATCAGCAATTTCGCTGGTTGCAGATCTGAGCAGCCTCATAGGGCTTCCTGGGACTTACTCCGGAGCAAGGGGACAAACCCTTGCCCCGAGGTGAGCTAATGCTGCCGCTGATCCTGCATTAGGATACAGTGCGGGCCACTTGGCCTGCCTGCTCCCACGCAGATTAGAATTGGACTGTCAGTATATTTCCAAGTTATATTGTTGTGTGCTTAACAGATTGAACTTAAAACACTTATTTTACATAAGTGCAATCCAGATCTGGTCTTTGGCTGGTCCTCCAAAGGACTCTGAGGGCACAATACAATCCTAAAGTGAAGTTAGGCTGGCATAAGGGACAGCACAAAGTATGTTTGGACTACTCTCAGAGTCAGAGAGGCCAGCACACAGACATGTGACATCCTCCCTGACTTTGCTGGCCTAACTGTGCCATCCTAACTCCAGGTTAGGATTGCGTCCTGAATTAAATCCTATATATTTCAATGGGACCTACTCCTAGATAAGTATGTATAGCAGTGATCTTCAACCTTTTTCATAGCACAACTCCCCCCCTCCTAAAAAAAGAAAACAGTTTGAGACTGGGGACTCACTGCTGATCCTACCCAAGACCTGACCCACTGCCCACCCCATCCCTGCCTGCTCCGCTTCCCCTTACATCTTGCGTCTTCACAACAACCCTGTGAGGTAGAAGGTGGAGCAGGCTGCAGGGCAAGATAGCAAGAAGAAAATGTGTAGGATTATATCAAGAACTCAGTTTGAATAAGGCAGTTCAATTATTGGATTGGATCAAAGCCCTCTCTTGCATAGGCTTTGAAAGGTTGCCATGACCCCTGAAATGAAGCTTCATTACTCCAGCGGGGTCATGACCCACAGGTTGAAGAACTCTGGTGTATAGGATTGAGCCTTTAGACAATAATGACCTTCATTGATTTCAAAGCATCTGATGCAAACCTATTTGTACATGATATCTCTGGGCAAAATTCCAAGTACAGTTCAGAATTTTCTTGTTCTTTCCTGATCAGGCCATCACTAAAGATCTGACACTTTAATAAAAGTGTCTGTTCCTTTAGTCTATCCTACCTTGTAATAGTACAGTGAATGCCCTTTTGAATTGTCAGCAGCTGAAAGCTTGAACACACTACAAAAGGATTTAAAACTAACAACTCTAATATTGCTTGATCCTCGCTGTCATATGTGGGATTAGCCATTACCCAATGAATGTAGGTGGTATTTACCATGTTATGTCCTTTTCTAATGTATGTAAACTTTATAGGAACTTACAATTATTTCATTTATACATGATGAGGCTCAGAGGCATAGCATAGCATGGGCAGGCAAGGAGCCCATCGCCCTAGGTGCAAAATTCTTAGATTTGCAAATTTTTGTGCCCCTAAGAATTCAGGCCAGCAGTGCCCCGCCCCCATGGAGAACATAGGCATTCTCTTTGGAGGCGGAGCTCTGCGGCCTAGGCATGCCTTTCCCCAGCTTCAACTGAAGCCTGGGAGAGATGCACTGAAGCTACATCTCTGGAGGGCGCTCCAGCGAGAGCCCATGCCCCCCTGTCCACTTCCTGGCTAGGGAAGCAGATAGGAATGCCTGGCGCACTTGCTGCTGCGGCCCAGACAAAATTGCCCAAACTGCAGCAGCGAGAGGCCAGGCACCCCTGCCTGCTTCCTGTCACAACATCATAGGTGGGGTGTGTGCAACATTTGCCTTTCCCCCAGTGCAGACAAGGCATTCTATGCCCCTGGTGAGGCTCCTTTTACAAAAATACTACACAATTTTTTAACAGGTTGAACATCCCTTCCAGACACCTTGGGACAGGAAGGTGTCTGAATTTTGGATTTGTCTGGATTTCAGAATAATTGCATAGAGAAATGCTTCCTCTTCCACTTTTCACCACTATCCATTTCAACAATGGCACACACCACAGTTCACAAAATAGAACTTACAGTCTGTACATGGAAATGAGCACAAGACCTTCTAGTGTTCACACTACAGAAAGTTTTTTTTTTTAATGTATGGAAAAAATGTCTGGATTTCAGACATTTAGGATAAGGGATAATTTCCCTGTATTGGAGTGCTAGTTTTGGTCTTGAAAGATCTTTTAAAGAAGATTGTTGTACAGTGCTAATGGGAAAAGCTGTATGTACAGGTGGGCCTGCAATAGCTGAAGATTCAGGACCCATGGATTTAACATAAGAACATAATAAGAGCCCCATTGAATCAGGCCAAAGGCCCATCTGGTCCAGCTTCCTGTATCTCACAGTGGCCCACCAGATGATTTAAGAAGCACACACAACAACAAGATACTTGTATCTCGCTGCCGCTTCTCTGCATCTGGCATTGAGAGGTCGCCTACTTCTATAACCAGAATGTTACGCATAACCATCATGGCTTGTAACCTGTGATAGATTTTTCTTCTAGAAAGCTGTCCATTCTCCGTTTAAAGGCATCCAGGTCAGATGCAACACCATATCCTGTGGCAAGGAGTTCCACAAGTTTGGAGTTCCAAACTTTACCCACTGGGTAAAAAAAGGTATTTTCTTTTATCTGTTCTAACTCTCCCAACACTCAATTTTAGTGGAGGTCCCCCTGCTTGAGAGGAAAAAATCCCTCTATCCAGATTCAGAATCTATGGATTCTCAAATCTGTGGGGAAACGGTCAACTTGGACGGGTTGAAAATCCCCAAAGAGGCCACGTGACTGTGAATGGCCTCTATGGGCCTCAGAGTGACAGTTTATGGTTTTCAGAGAAAACTGGAAGTGAAGTTTTTATGCCCTTATATGCCAGTGCTGCAATTCAAATGAATTAACAACCAGTTCTATGAAGTCATAGCTGGAGCAAAAAAACAACAACCCCGAAACCAGCCGAGGTAAGCGAGTGGGCGGGGACCGGCCATTTAACAACCAGGTTCTATAGAACCTGGGCGAACCCCCTGAATTTCACTACTGCTTATAAGGCATTCTGAGGCCCGGGGAAGCCCTGGAGAGCATAAGAATGCCTTACAAGGGCATAAAAACAGAACTTCCAGGATTCCCAGAAAACTGGAAATAGAGTTTTTTTGCCCATAACAAGCATTCTCGGGTCTGCAGAGGCCACTGGCATGACTACACATGGCCTCTGTGGGCCTCATAAAACCCTCCAGACTTGGAAGTTGGGTTCAGAGGGTGGGGTGACCCTGAATCCATGGGTTTGAATACCTGCGGATTTTGGTACCTGCAAGCGTTCTGGGAATTGAACCTCCAGATAACGAGGGCCAACCTGTATACTGATCAGTGCTATAGCAGATGTATATAATGCGGCTCATATAGAACAACCAGGGGAGAACAGCAGCATATGGGAAGACACTGGCTCAAATTTCAACTGAGTCATTATGGATGGATGGATGGATGGATGGATGGATAGCACTGCCTACTTTTATGTTTTTCTCATGATCTAGATATTACTACAGTAGCAGACAGATTAATACAAACTATCTTCATGCTGTCAAGTTTTCATATCCTTGTTATGCCTATAGCATGAATATTTGGTATTTGAATTTTTTATGTATTCTGGTGAAGAGGTAAATAATTTGCTGCTGTATCTGCGTTGTTACTTGCTTCTTGTGTCTACAAATACAACTGGCTTGAGATAATTGTTTTGTCAGCACTGATGAGTTACAAAATTAGCTATACTATGACCCTGATGTTAGTATTCTCTAAACCTGATTCAGAGTGCAATCCTGAACTGGAGTTAGGCTTACATAAACTAAGCCAACAAAGTTTGGCCAGCACAAGGGCCACCATAAAGTGCGTTTGGACCACTCTCTGAGTCAGGGAGGATGGCTCACGTCTGTGTGCTGGCCTCTCTGACTCCGAGAGTGGTCCAAACATACTTTACGGTGGTCCTTGTGCAGGCCAAACTTTGCTGTCTTAGCTTATGCTGCCCTGACTCAGTTTAGGATTGCGCCCTTAGTCACAGATTTGTAATATGGAGTATACCCAGTACCAAAATAGTATGTTATCGCTATAAAAAGGGGGTAGATTTATTTTCTCTGAGCATGCTGAAAAAGGAGCCGTCAAAGTGCCCCCTT
>JAJKFI010000054.1:4740168-4799657 GCA_029204185.1 Lerista edwardsae | reverse complement strand
ACACACACACACACACACACACACACACACACACACACACACACACAGCGGTGGCATTCACCCGGTACGCTGGACGGGACTTACCTTTGAGCGGCAGTCCGCCCGTTGCGTCACGCCGCATTCCGCCGCTTTCCCGCCTGTCCGGCATTCACCCAGTTCGCCAAAGGCATGCAAACTCCTTTTCCAACATCCAAAATGTCCTGCTTCAGTGTTTGCATTAAAAATTTATTTGCTAAACTTGGGCCTGATCTATACCTTGCTGTACCCATACCTGGAAGGAGAAGTCTATATGCCTCCCATAATAGCATCCAAGGACTCTACTTCACAGACAGTCAGATCTTGGCCTGCCTATTCCAGTGAAGGATAACAGGCTTGTGCAATATCCAGCACAGGTTAGGACAGCAATTTTTAATATTTTTCATCTCATGGCACACTAAGAAGGTACTAAAATTGTCATGGCGCACCATCAGTTTGGCAATTGATAAGGTACTCCATGCTGCCAATGGGAGGCTCTCATCCCCCACTGGTCCTATGACCTTCCCCCAAATTTCTGTGGCACACCTGTGAAAATGGCTGGGTTAGGAGGTAGCTACTACGCAACTCTGAATAAGTAGATTTATTTCCCCTTACCCTGTGTTGTGCAGCAGTACCCCTACGGGGCTACTTGAATCTGCGCCTGCACTGGAGCAAATCCAAGCAGCCTGGGTAAGGCCAACTGGGCCAAGGATGGGGTTTTGGATCTGGCCTATGTCACCCAAGCTGGTCCCACTGCATTCACTAGCCCACCCCCTGCTGGCGCAACTTTACCTTTCCTCAGCAGCGGGAAGCTCGACCCAGCCTCCATGAACGAGTGCACATGTGTGAGCTGGCTCAGCCAACTCCTACGGAGGTGCAAAACTTAGGACTGCACTCACAATCTACTTGTGCCCAGAACATAAGTGGTCTGTGTATATATTTTTGTGAAATGGGTGGACTGGGCTATGGGCTATAATTTTGTTATTTTAATCATTGTGTTGTGCTTCATTGTGTTATTTTAATCATTGTGTTATATTTTGTTAAAATAACAAAATTAAAGTTACAAGAAACACAACCCCACAAAATTCAAAATACAAAGATGAACAGACACAACCAAAAAAACAAAACCAGTTAAAATTCTGCTCAAAAAGCCAGGCTTCATTGAAAGATGGACAGCCCGCTGCCAAGTGATTCTCCTAGAACAGGGGATTTCATATCTGGAGAGCTATCCCAAAGAAGCTGATGCATGTTATGTGTCAATAACAATCACAAGTTTAAAAAGGTAGACAAATACATAGACAAAGGGGTGATCCCATATTCCCTTCCGAGATCCCAATCCTTTCCCAATCCTAAATAAGAGGGCTAGAAATGTCTTCTCTTTCTTTAATGAAAGATGAACATTTAGAGAAGGGGCCTGTAATATCCCTGTGGAGGAATGTCCTCTGCAGGACCCCCAGGCTTCCTGACTATAATCCTGGATATACACAGGGCTTTATGCATTAAAACTAGTTTCTTGTCTACATTCTAATTTTATTTCCATTTCTTACCTGGTCCGATCATATGCAACAGTGGCTTACTATACTACTCAGGGATTTCTTTTTCTGCATGACCACATATTTTGTACTGTATATATTTCCTCTACTGTTGCATAAGAACAGTTTGCTGAATGCCAGAACAGTATAAAGTGACATACTGTAGTGTCCATTTAGTGTATGCTAGCTCTAAGTCACATAAAGCGGAGATGCCTCATTTTCCTTTTATATTGTTGGAAAGGATGAGAGCACTTTTCTTTTTCACAGGGAAGTCATGTAGCTCAGCTCTTTGAATGTCTGCAAGGCTCTTTGAGGCTCTTAATGAAATAAACTAAAGAGGTAAGTAGCACTACCATTTTAATTGAATAATTCAAAAAGTGAAGCTGCAACTGCTTTTCAAGTGTTCCCCATACATTCTTTTCATTAGAATCTTCTTTCCCTTTGAATTTCCCACACTCTGAATTTCCTTATCATTTTCACTTTCCTCTAAGAAGAAATATTTTGTTGCCATAGCAATATCTTTCTACCTTGCAATTTTGCTATAATGGCTTTCCTTCAGGTTTGCAAAAAGCAGCACCAACACCCCCACTACACACAGCCCCTCCCTCCCTTTTAGTTTTCCCCAATCTTTTACTGTTTAGGAACTTCTCAACAGCCTACCTTTATCTTTCAATACAGACACACTCCAGCATACTCTTCCAAGGTACTCCGGGCTGGAAACAGATGTTAATTAAAAATGCTGATAAGAGCTGATGACACCTGTTGTTTCACACTTATTCTGCTCAACCCTGTCTGCTAAATCCCAGCTTTTATTACATTAATTCTCTTCAGCTTTTCTTCTGTTCCAGCTTTAGCCCTCTCACTCTGGTGATCATGTAAACTTAACAGTATGTCTTGAAAGCTACATTTTATGGAGCAAACATATCAGCATGTCTACACACCAAAAGACAGCACTATAGCAGAGGCAACTATGGTTATGGATGAGTTGTTGCTTCTGCTATAAATCCCTATTGTGTAGATATGATATCTCAGCAATTTAAAAATTGCATTAGGTGCACATTTAATAGCCAAAGAAAAGAGCTAAATGCACTTTCCTTCTGAATGTGGGCCTAGTTTTTCCTTAGACCTGGGAAGAATATTCATTCCTAGTGCTTTTGCTCCTGAAGACTTTGGTACAACCATGGGTACAGTCAAGTGGGAGCAGACATCTGGGACTCCTCCTACAGCAGGAATGATGACATCAGCAGCAGAAGTGCTCACATGCTGCCCTTGAAACATTTTTCAAAGAACCTGAAGAGCAACATGAAGTAAATGGAGAAATTTGCCTAGAGGCATACATTAAAGTCTAGGCCTTTGTCTTTCCCAAAGTTCATATCACATTAAGGTTACAATTATAGGCAAATTTACTTGGGAGTAAGTCCTACTGAACACTCCAATATACTTTATTTCATGTTTGAATCCCTTTTATCAATTTTAATATATTTGTTTTAAAACTATTGCAGCCCACTCTAAGAATTTGAGGTGATGTGAGCTAAACTCATAAATGAAAAATAATTTCAAAGTAGAACTGAATGGAAGACGAAAACATAATGAAGATATCTAAAGTTGATAAATTTTTGTTAACAGCCTTGACTGGGAGTGCTATTCAGGTGTGGCATACTGAGCTTCTGCATTTAAAATTTACCACTACACCACTGGGTATAACTCTGTTGGGTCAAAGATTTCACTTGCCTGCAGTGAATATATACATCAACAGGGTCCAGGTAAAACAAGAAAATGTCTTGTGGCACCTTAAAGACGAGCAAATTTATTGCAGTATAAGCTTTCATCAGGTCTAATTAATTATCCTTACCTCTTTTCTCATGCTTCCAATCCTGCAGTCTCTCAACTGGTTTTCTATTTGATACATAGATTGCAATTTTGAGGGTTTTTCCCATTTTGCCCTCTCCCCCGGAACCCTAAGAATTAAGCAATGAGTCAATTTCACCCAAGGCTTTGTCATCTAATTTCAGTGTCTGGGCACAGCCCTGGGATAAAAGTAACAGAATGTGTCTCTGAACATGTTTAAACTGCCTTTTCCTCAACACTGAGCAGTCACATCCAGATGTCATACTTCTGGCTCAGCTGGGAGGAAACAGCAAGCCAGCCAGCAAGTAAAGGAAGCAACTAACTGATGTTGTTTTTTCTTTCTTTACTAGGCAGGCTATAAAATGTACTGGTCATACCGTGTAGCAAAGGCTCTTTCATATAACTGTATAGGTAAGAACTGGGTCCAGTAATGATTGATGGTGGCTCCTTTGTCTTCAAAATTTATGCAACACAACTACTTTTCCTTTGAGGTCACAAACATTTCTATCAGTACATGTCTCAAGATTTTCTTATTTGGAAATTTCATGATTGTGTTTGTTTTTCTTTTCCTGATGTTTTGCTTAATTGTGCTTACATTGTGATCAGCATGAGAGAATTAAACTTACAGCTACTGGTGGGGCATCAAAATACTTGAGTGAAATTAAAACTTACAGTGGAACTGGTTTAAATTAAAAAACGTAATTACCATTGTTGCCAAAAGAAAGATGATCTAACTTTTCACTGGGTGCAACATTTAACCTTTTTGACTGGAAAATTAAAATTAAAAATTAAAATTAAAGTCATGGCAATACCACCATTTGTTTTGTAAAGTGGGTCAATAATCATAGTTACAGCAGCCTTTTCATGAGGCTGCTTGGATCATAGTGACTGAAATTCATATTCGTGGATACAGCATGAGTATCTTTTGATCAACTTCAAGACCAGGAAACAAACTAACCTGATATATATTCAGCAGAGGATGCTTGTTAACAGCTTCCAGAATGGTGCTGCTAAATCTTTTTCCTGAAAGTTAAATTCTGTGCTAACACCTGAGACAACTCGTGTAACTGTTAGGTTTAAGGGTGTAATTTAGGTAAGTATTGCTATGTGCATAGTAACACAATCTGATACAAATGACATCACTATTTTATACGTATGTATGTACAATATTTTTTTTTCTTTTCTCTCATCCCCCCCCCCCCAAACAAAGTTCAGGTCACTTTTCTAAACATTCATATGACCATATGTTTTCACATGGAGATAAGTACCATTCTACAGAGTGATCACTTAAATGAAGATGTTGAAGAAAGAAAGTACAGGAAGCCTTATCAAAGAGGGAGCTGTTCCTCATTGTGGGTAGAAGTCCTAGAAAGCCCAGGATCACAGGCGGTGTACGGCTCACATTTCTTTGTTTCATTCATTGACGATCTAGGCCATTCCTTAAATATTCTGGAAATATTCATTTCCATTATTTTGGAAATGGCCAGCTTTCAGTTGAATACCTTTCATGCTTACATTTGACTTGTTCATATTTAAGAGGGATATGCACAGACTAGTAAAGGACAAGGCACACTGTTTTTGAAAACACTTCCCCTGTTTTTAGTAGAACCATTTGCTTTTAAGATGTAAGTTATCATGAACAGTATTTATATAACACTTCAGCAAAAAGTTCATAAAGTAGTTTACAGGCAAAAAATAAAGTTAAATGGCTCCCTGTCCCAAAAGGGTTCACAATCTAAAAAAAAAAAAAAAGCAACAACCACCAGCAACAGCCACTACAAAAGACACTGTGCTGGGGTGAAGAGGGACAATTACTCTCCCTCTGCTAAATATAAGAGGAACACCACTTGGAAAAAGTGCCTCTTGCCCAGTTAGTGGGGGGGAAAAAAAAATGTGAAGAGATAGGAATTTTTTTGAATAAATCAAGAAATATGGATGTTACTTTTTTCGGTGGTAGAAAATTTGTAAAGTACAATTTCAGTTCAATCACATGCATGTGTTCTCAAAAGTAAGCAAGTCTCATTGAATTTAATGGAACTTCCTCCCCGGTAAGTATGCATAGGATTGCAGCCTTAGGAAATCTTCAGTAAAGAGAAGTCATTAATCAGTTTGTCTGTGTAATTTTTAATGAATAAAAAAAAACTTATTCCCCTTTTCCCTTCAGATTTATGTATTCAAATAAACTAAATATACAGTGACCCAAGAGTTCTCAGGTGTTTCTTGGCATCACAAAAACATTATAACTACTATATATTAACATTAGTGATTGGATTACCCAAACCTACCTAAGAAGGTAAGGGAAAGTAGGTCCATTTTTTTGCCAAAAGATGTATTGTGACATACATTGCTATTTTGTATTTTTAACATCCCTAGCAGTAAATTGTTTCGATTATTAGTCCAAATAAATAATGTACCCATAACAATCAATTTTTTAATTAAACTGAAAAAGAAACCCAATTTAAATGAGTTGGTGACAGAACAGCTAAAAAACAGCACTTACATGTTTTGAAAAGGAAGGACTAGCTTAAAAAAGCCTCAATTACAGTGAGTACTTATTTCTCTATTAAAAATGTATTAACCTCATTAAAATGTAAGGTGATTAAAATATGCAGCTAATGTCAATGGAAATTTTAGTAGTCATTCACCTGAGCAGATGATGGAAGAACCTTCTTGCGTATCTGCTGATTGGATCCCTATATTCCAACACGGTTGTCTCAGAGAGAGGTCTGGTTGGTGCATAGAATGTTCCGAAGCTTGCCTCAAGCTGTGCTGTGGAGTTGAAACATAGCAGCAGTGAGACAAATGCAACTTCTTTGCTTACAAGAAATGATTTGTGTTTGCAGTCAGTCTGGATGTTCAAACACAGCTGAAATGTGAACTTATTGTCGGGAAGATGAAATAAGGAAGTGACAGGTGGTAAAAAACAAATTTATGGATACTAAAAGCAGTAATTTGAGACAGGACTGAAGATGATTCCAAACACACAAAACTGCTTTCCCCCATTCCATAGTGGGGGCAGAGCTAGAGATCCTTATTACACACACAGAACTGTCTTTCTAATCAAAGCCTCAAGTGATAAAGTGCTCCAAGGATCTAGCTCAGCATTTCTCAGACTGTTCTCTTAGGAGTGCTGGAGCGCCCCAAGATTCCTTCAGGGGCTCCATATGTGGCTGCCATCTCCTGCATTATTCCGTGCACCACTCTGGGGCTTCCTCAAACTCCACACATGGGCCAGCAGGGCTCCCCAAGACTCCCTTTAGGAGTGTAAAGAGCTCCAGAGCTCCATAGATCAAAATGTTTGAGAAATGCTGATTTAGGCAAATATGTATTTAGGTTAAGACACTCTCATTATAAAAGGAATGAGAGACTGTGAGCACAATCCGATGACACCATTGGGTCAATGCATGTGCGTTGCATCAGCCCAAGGGTGTTGCAAATGTGCCATAAGGCATGTCTGCGCCAGCCGAAGAAGCGCTGCGCTGGTGTGAGCACTCATGCTAACCCAGTGGGGTGGAACAGCTCTGGGATGCAGACTTTCTTTAGAAGGAAAAACAATAGAATATCAAAACCTCCTTCTCCACTCTTCAGGAGCAATGGTGGTGGCAGGAAATAAAAGGTGCAGGATGGTCTAGTGCAGTAGTTCTCAAAGTCCTCCTCGGACATTGGGACCACTGTAAGTATTTGCGGGGACAGGAATTGGGGCTGGGAAGGGTGTCCTGACCTGATGGTGCCACAGCAATTGCAGTGCCGCAGGCACCATGCCATTTTAACATACCCAGTGGTCAGGGGGGCCTTCAGGAGGCCCCCCCTGCAGATCTCCCGGAAGGCAAAGAGAGGCCCAACCTGCCTGCGGCCTCCCTGGCCTTCAGAATACCCTCTGCATGCAACCAGAGCATGGCTTGAAGGGTACAGCCTGTTCCAGCAAGATCAGAAGGACCAGAAGCTCATAGGGGACCAGAGCCTTGCCACAGGCCAGATAGCAGCTCTCTGAGGACCACATCTGGCTCCCGGGCTGGGGTTTGGAGACCCCTCATCTAGAAAAAAGGCACCCGAGGAGGAATATGAGTGAGAAATACAAAATTATGCAAGGGATGGATAGAGTGGATAGAGGGATGTCCTTTTCCCTCTCTTACAACACCAGAACCAGGAGATATCCACTAAAATTGAGTGTTGGAAGAGTTAGAACTAGTTAGAACAGACAGAAAACACTTTTACCTAGTGGGCAATTAATCTGTAGAACTCCTTGCCACAGGATGTGGTGATGGCGTCTAGCCTGGATGCCTTTAAAAAGGGATTGGACAGATTTCTAGAAGTCCATCGCAAGTTTTAAGCCATGATGGGTATGTGCAACCTCCTGGTTTTAGAAGCAGGCTACCTCAGAGTGCCAGATGCAAGGGAGTGGCAACATGATGCAGGTATCTTGTTGTGCTCCCCGAGGCATCTGGTGGGGCCGCTGTGAGATACAGGAAACTGAACTAGATGGGCCTTTGGCCTGATCCAGGGGCGCTCTTCTTATGTTCTTATAACAGCAACAACTGAGATAATTCTTGAGATCCTTCCTTTTAAATTCTTCCATGTTGAGCTGCACCTGCCAAAATTCCTTCTTCTATTCAATACTTAAAGGTATAGGCACTGTGTCCTCCCCTGTATCTGTTCACCTGGTACCCAACGCACCTGATCAACTTTTAAGTATTGGAAGAAAACCTGTGCAGGTCAAAACTAAAGTCATTTGGTGCCACAACAGATATAGACTCAGAAAAATATCCCCATCAAACTTGGCTTAATTTGCCCTGCCATTGCTGCAGACATGGCTGCTAACCCCTGCTAACTGGACAAGAGGCACTTTTTCAAGTGGTGCTCCTCTTATATTTAGCAGGGGGAGAGTAACTGTCCCTCTTCACCCCTGCACAGTGTTTCTAGTGGCTGTTGCTGGCGGTCTGCCTTTTTTTAGATTGTGAGCCCTTTTGGGACAGGGAGCCATTTAACTTTATTATTATTACTATTTGCCTGTAAACCGCTTTGTGAACTTCATGTTGAATAGCGGTATATAAGTACCTGATTGATTGATTGATTGATTGATTGATTGATTGATTGATTGACTGACTGACATGGGCAGTGCCAGTGACAGAGGGGGCAAAATGCTACTTTTTGCAGGAACTTGAGCTCCTGTGTAAAGCAGCCTCTCCCCCTTGCCTCCAGAGCCATTTGCGGCTTGGAGAACTGACTCAAGCTGTGAATGGCTCTGAAAGCGATGGGGAGGGCCTGCATTACACAGGAGCTCAGGCTCCTGCAAAACTTAGCGTTTTGCCCCCTTTGTAGGAATGCCATTGGAGCAGTGCTTGAGACCTTTTGATTAAGCAACAAGCAAGCAAGCAAGCCATTAAACAACTAATGGCCAACTAAACTAATTATCCACTGAAAGGTTAGCGAACCCAACTCTCAAGAGGTGGGAACGAAGAAAAATACTAACCCACTGTAAAGGCAATAAGATTCCTTACTGAGGCTGGGACAAGCCTTGGTAAAACAAAAGGCTCCATGTTAATCTATGGGGAAATGCCTAGTAAAGAATTGTTCAAAGAACCATAATTTGGAATTCAATCTCATGATCCAAATGGAGTATGCCCGTTGTGTCACTCTCTCTTGGTCAAAAAACAGCATTCCCAGTGAGCCAAGAAGGTAGTAGTAGCTTCCTTACCTATTATATCCCTTATTTCTTCCTTCTCTGCCTTCACTCTCTTCCCTCTGGTTCTCCCTTCCTCCCTCCCTCAAAGTGCCAAGTCTAGCCACCTTGCTATGAAACAAATCCACAACCCTCTTCCCTTCCTTTCTTTTTGTTCTTCTGAAACCAGGCTGATTTGCAATTGAAACACCATATTGCCCTTACAGCAGCTGAGATCAAGCTGATATAAGGCTAAGATCAAGCTAAGATCAAGCTGATGTCACATAAAGTTATAAACTCGAAGGTATTTGACTGGTTCCTTTTCTCTAAACCTTTCCTGTATGTGTTTTATTATATGGATCAAATACATTTTCCCCCAATTACCCCAACCCTAGAGATTTTAAGTTTTAAGCTGGGAGTGTCCAATTAATATATCTTACTATTATATGCATGTATTTTATTGCTTATACCTTAACTCCATAAGGCATGTTCCTAAATACTTTAGCAAGAATATGTGATTTCAGATAAATGAATAACTGTACAGCAGGACCTCAGTATCTCAGTATCAGGATTGACCTCAGGCTCAATCCTGAGCCCCTCAGTGCAGGCAGTATGCGTGTGGGGATTCTGGGTGGGAGGGAGTTCTGGGCAGGGGAGGGGCAGAGCGGGGAGTGGGACTGGTGGCGAGCTTCATCACCAATCCCAACTTCTGTGTAGGGCTGCCCTTGCCCGCCCAGACCCTTACCTTGGAGAAAGGGGACGAACATCCGTTACTCCTTCAGAACCTCCTGTAGTTTCCTGGCTGCCACGGGATGCATCTGTAGCCACTTGGCTACCACTGCTCAGACAGGGTGGCCTGGCAGTTCTGGATTGGGCTGCCCAACAATAAGCCTCCCTTAAGTCCTAATTTCTATAGTTGACAACAGTTGTGCCAACTGCTGCCTGGCTAATTCATTTCACTAAGAAAACCACCCTTTTACCTATACACTTTTTGTTACATGTTATTAATATACTTTTCCCTGTTCAGAAGAATGCCTCCCCTTCCTTTACTTGCAGACAAAATTTGATTTGAGATATGGACTCTGCTTTCAAGGCAGATGGGCAAACTAAATTTTAGCTAATCAAAGTTTTCTGAATGCTTGAAAGGAGGGGACATGTGTGACCCGTAGACAAAAATCTCTCCAATTTGCTGCTATTAGCATCTGTTTGAAATAGCCATTTCTGTACTTGGTGATAATTATCCTTTAGTTCTAAGTGGAGCTACACTTTATAAGATTTGATAGCACTGAAGGCTCCAATAGTCCAGTGCTATGAGCACAGGCAACCAGCTAATAAATTAGGTTTGCATTATCTTAAATCTAGATGATACGATAAACTGAACTTTCAAGTTGTTTTCTTTCAAAAGCATCAATCAATTCTGATTAAAATTTAATACAGTAGGTTATAATAAAAACAAGCTGTATTCTCTTGCTGTTGCTGTTTTCCTTACAGCATGTTTAGAATTTTGAAATATTCCTACATGGAATAAGAGTAAGTACTAGTACAGTTACAGATTCATTAGATAGCCCAGCTTGATGTTGACGGCAGAAATAAAGATCTCAAAGATAACCGTCACATCCTTACAAATGAAAGGGCTCTCTGGGCTCTTCTGATAAAAAGAAAACAAATTACCATGACAGATTTGTTAGACTTGCATAGGATAAATCCTGGATGGCTTGAAATATTTGTCTGTTGTAAAGCAGCATTAGCCAGGTTGCATGTAGGGAGAAATGCACAAGACATCTACTGTATTTATAATACACATATTTTTGAACAAAGTTTCACAAAAAGCCCTCTACTTTCCTACTGGGTATTTTCAGAACTTTTCGAATAAGAGATTTTGACCTTGTCTATCAGTGTTCTCGAGCTTATGGAAATCAGCCATGCCTCTCACACTGTAGTGAGGGGGTTGCCTGCCTCAGCCTGATGGCCTGGGGGCAAGTTTGGGCAGCAAGCAATTTTTGTAAGATCTGCTGTTCACCATATCCTCTACCAGACTCCCTTCCTGCAAAAGAGGAGCTTGGTGCCCAGCTGTACTTCCGTGCTGAGACATGGCAAGAAGCTTTACTGCTTAAGTTTTTTTCCTATCTAAATCTTGGGAATAGCTCAGTTCTAACACACAGGACTATTCACTGGAGAGCCATCCCACTAAGATCCAGCAGAGATGAGCCTTGAATTGATCTATTAATGTAGGGAGGATTCAGAAGTCACTGTAAGCCACAGGGGAGATACACAGAAGGATGGGGAAATGGTCTGAGGGCATACAACAGAGACATAAAAGGTTTGAGAACATTGCATTTCTTTTACCTATCACCCCTGAAGAAATCAAAACTCTTTAAAAGTTCTCTTACCAAAAAGAATAACTCTTAATGCATTTCTTAATTTACTAACATGAAAATAAATGCTGCATATATGCACACTAAAATCACCACTGCTAGAACAAAAAATTACTGTCAGTGCCCACCTGAAGCAACAAGAGTGCATAGGTAAGATCTCTGTTCCTATACCACCAACTGATTGTAGCACAAATATAAATAGAGTAGGTCTCCACTTTATGATGGACTCACAATACAATCAAATCACTTTATGATCAACTTTCCATTGTAAAACAAGTTCACTATAAAACAGACTGTTCACTTTACAGTGGGCTCACAATTGCTGCCAACAGGACCTTGGATGGTAGATAAGCCAATCAGGAATGCGAATGCTAATGTTTGGTAGTCTCTCAGAGCACAATCTTAAGCACTCACTCTGCTGGTGCAGAGGCTGCGCACCGGCCGAGGGTGTAATGAATGTACCATAAAGCAAGTACGTGGCATCCAGAGAATAGGCTGCTCCAGCAGGGAGGCCTGCATCACCCTGCCAACACCGCATTCAAAGCCCCCAGCCCCCAGCACAGACAGGTAAGATGCCGAGCAGTACAGGGGAATGGGGAGGGTGCCACTGCACTGCTGATCATAGTAAGAGTTGATATAGATGAGTGATATAGGTTTTGAGAGTGGGGGAGGGTGTGGGGAAGGGAAGGGGGGAAGAGCAGCTCAAGGAGGGGGACTAGAAGCAGCGCTTGCTGCCACATCCCCAACCCTCTGTGTTAGGCTTTCATGCCTGACACAAGGCTCTCCACCTGAAAAATAGCAGGAGGAGACTGGAGTAGCCCATTGATGGGCCCATAGCTTTCCTTGGAGGAAGGGAATGAAGGGTGCCTTCTTCCAGGGAGACCCCAGTGGCTACTGCAGCTCCCACAGAAAGCAACGATACCCATTTTGGCACCGCTGCTCCTACAGGAGCCCAGCAGCACAGAATCGAGCTCATTGGCTCTTTGAACAATCCGTTTCCCTGGTCTGTTCTGAGTTAAGGAAATGTACTTTTTGCTAAATAAGACATCTGTATTTTTGTGTTCCAGTTATTTGGCCATACCCCTTGATATAATATAGATATTTCACTCTGGTTTGTTTCATTACATTCTGCATGAAATTACACAATGAATGGTATACAATGATGGTATTATTCCTAGAAACTGCAATTTTCATGATTTTCACAATTTTGATTGCTAGTGGTGTCAACCCCCCTGATGGTGGCACCTGGGGCCTACAGCACCCCGTCCGCCCTATTTGTACACCACTAGACCCTACCAACCAACTAGCAAAGTCAGACTACTACCAATGAACTAGCAAACCAACTATTAGCAAAGTCAGAAAGTAGCTTAAAAGGTCCTTCAAAGCCTCTCTGAAATTGCTCCCTTTTAAGTCAATCAATGATGTGAATGCAAACATTTGGTAGCATCTTAGCTAACAGCAGCATCTGTACCATCTTGACAGTGTGTATGCAGGGTAGGTCTTCGAATGAATTAAAAAAACAATGTGCTACTGCAGTGTTTTTCCAAACTGTGGGTAGAGACCCACCAGTGGGTCGTGAACTGATAATTGGTGGGTCATGAAACAGAGAGACTGATAATTGACAAGGAAATTGTATGGAGCCCTATGGAAAGTGAAACTGAGCCAAACGTGTAGGTAAACATGCTTCAGGCCAGGCGGAATGCAGTGCCACTAGAACAGTCCTGCCCAAAAAAACACAGGCCCCCAAAAACACTCAAGACAGAAGTCCCCTCTTTAAGCTAACAAGGAAAATGTACTGAGCATTATGGAAAGCAAAACTGAGCCACATATGTGCATTTACTTACAAGTAGGCAAATGTGCCTCAGCTCCAATGAAAGCCAGACAAAGGTGATCACATAGCGATCAGTATGGTCCCAATTCGATCTGATGAATGTGGAGCTCAAGAATTGCTCTGGAAAGGTGCCCCCCCTACCCAAAGGATAGGGGGGATAAAAACAGAGGATTGAGCCTCTGGTAAAGATAAATAGTATTTTTTTTAATAGTCTCATAAAGCCAGGTGGGTCCTGATAGTGTATCATTAAAAAAAATGAGACCCAGTACTTAAATGTTTAGGAGCCACTGTGCTGTTGAGTTCACATTATATTTTCACTATATCAGTGTTATTCAAACTGTGGGTCAGGACCCACTTGGCGGGTTCCAACCTGATGTCATGTGGGTTGTGGAAAGCTGGGAGCAGCCATCTTAGAAACTGTAGACCTTACTCCTGCTATGGTATATTCCTTTTGTAAGTGTTAACAGTTTGAATTTTCAAATGAGTGTTTATTTTTAATTTTGTTTTTAGTTCAGTGCTTTTACATAATATTTTGTCCTAATCTTGCTTTCTGTCAGGGATGTTTCATCATTGCACAACTTCTGCAGTCCAAAAATGCCATTGCAGGAGTGTCATTTTATTATGTTACAATGACAGCACTTCCTCCGTGATGATGTCACTTCCGGATACAACATCACTACTAGTGACATAACTTCTGGTGGGTCCCGACACGAGTGCTATTCTAAAAAGTGGGTCCCAGTCTAAAAAGTTTGGAAAGCTTACTATACAATAGTAACTATGCAGTATACAATAGGTTCTTGGGAATGGATTACCAACGCACATTGAGGTCCACTGTATTATCTTGCACAAAATCTTTTCAGTAAGTAATCTGTTCAAATATCAAATTACTATCTTCATGATTCAACTATTAATTAAAAACTTCATGTTTATGTAATGTAGTCAAACTAACCTTCTCTTGCAGGTGTCAGTTTTTGTCTGATAAGGTGGTTTACTATGGCACTTAGGCTTACATAGCACTCATGACCCATGGTGTTCCAGTTCATACCACTCAGCATATTAATCGCCTGATACATCTCATCCTGATGAATGTACTCCTGGATAATTTCCACAAGCCCCAGCTGACCTCTTGGGATGACACCTGTTGCAGGAAACAGCATCACAACTTCATAGAATATGCAATCATTACTGAATCTTCAAGCTGGAACTAAGTAAACCATTAACACTCCTTTGTTATATGAAGGAATTTCTAAAACCCAACTAGCAACATAAAGCATCCTAGGATTAATTTGTAAGGCACTTCTTCCTAGGCACATCTATGCCCCAATTTGATCTGCCACTGTATGTCCAGGTCCGGAAGCGCAAAAGCCACACTGCTGTTATGCACTTTGGGACTGCTAGCACAAACAACAAGAGGCCCTTCAGCTCCTGGATGCTCCACTAAAGCAGATAAGGTGGCAACTGGGGCAGTTTGGGAGAGGACTATCAGCAGAACAGGGCAGGGAACAGGCCAGGCTGGGAGTGAGTGGTTCAAGGGAGAAAGTGGGTGGATCTTGAGGGTAGCAATGTCCCCTTTTCCTCACCTAACATACCTCCTAAGGCTGCTCAGACTTACACCAGCTAAATAGCTGGCATAGGTCTGAGGAGACCCAATGGCAACCAGGCCTACAGGGAGTTAAGTAAAAATTATTTTTACTTGCCTCTCCTGGGTCACACTCCACCACAGTCCATCACTGGCACTGCATGCTATGGACTGGCAGGAAATGAGATTAGGGTGCCTGCCTGAACAAAATGTACAGACTGTGGAGTGTATGCCATGGCACAAGCACCATCTATCTTCGGTGTACCTCTCATCTAGGGCAGCTCCCCAAATCCTCCCTGAACACTTGAAGATTTGGGGAATCGAGTCTGGGGAATCCTTGGAAACAGTATGGGATGCAATGTAGAAGAATAGAATGGTGAGGGGAGAATCCCTGAAAACTGCGCAAAGGCAGCTTTCTGTGAGCTCTGCTCCTCTCACAAAAGCTGCTTCTGCATAGTTTAAAGGGGTTTACCCTCCTACAACAGCCCTTTGCAATACATTCCCTCCACCATTTCCAAGGGTTCCCTAACTCAACCCTTGAGATAAATTGGGGGGGGGGCAATGCTAAGGGACACTCCAGAAAGTTACCATAGTCAGCCAAAGCTAACTGATGAAAACTGGAAACCATTTGTCAAATATGGCAATGATGAATGATTATACTATGCATTTTATATTAGTAATTCCAGAATTCTTAAGAGAAATAGGTAAAGGTAAAGGTTTCCCCACGACCGAATGGTCTAGTCGTGACCGACTCTAGGGGACGGTGCTCATCTCCGTTTCTAAGCTGAAGAGCCGGTGTTTGTCCAAGGACACGTTTCGGCAGTCATGTGGCCAGCACAACTATATGCCAAGGCGCACGAAACTCCACTACCTTCCCACCAAAGTGGTACCTATTTATCTACTGGCATTTTATTTGCTTTCAAACTGCTAGGTTGGCAGGAGCTAGGACAAATAACGGGAGCTCACTCCAATGCATAGTCTTGAACTGCCAACCTTCTGGTCAGCAGCTCAGCGGTTTAACCCGCAGCACCACCACATCCCAGTATAAGAGAAATACACTGCAATTAATTGAAAAACACAATTAAGATAATCTTCAATTTAGTTTTCATACAAGGTATGCATGTAGGCAAAGCTACTGTACAACCTTAACCCGAATCATAACATTCTTATGTCCACAAATATTTCTGATGGGGAGATGTGCAACAACCATAGGCAAAACACAGAACATTAATCACAACATTTATGAACGACATCATGCACAAGAAGGTAGGATTGAAAGGCAGACTTAAATAATGTAGTAATTTTTATCAGAATAAATGAAAAGCTATAGATTTATATTGGTTTTAGCTACAGAGACTATTAAACTATGTGTAAGAAGTCAGGAGAGGAAAAACCAACGGTTATCCCAGACATAATATTATATTCTGACTTTTCTAATGAACATAGTGTGGCTAGGGCAACAATCTCTCAAACACAGAACAGATCTGATGAAAAAATATGCAACCAATCTCAAAATGTGATAACTTTCAACAGCAGAGGTCAACATCTTCCCATTTGGGTCCTTGACTTCTCTTGGGTGGTGCGTTTCCAAGTGACCTATTTCGGCAAGAGAGGTGACAGCCAACTCATTGCCTAATTGATTTAGGAATAGTGCCCAGGGAGACAGTCCAATTAAGTTTACAAGCTGGCAATTAGCAGAAAGGCCTCTAAATCCCTGTACTGAGAGCCTGCTTGTTTATGTAAGAACATAAACGTGCTAGAGATAGGAAAGGAAAAGCAGTGCAGTCTGGAAAACTGTCCTGAGTAGAAACCACATGGGAGAACTGAAGAAAAGCAAGGTAGGCATAGCCAGAGTACCTTCTGTGACTGGGTAATTTAGAAGCATTAAAACAGACATCAGGCACAAATACAGCAAAGAGCTACTTTAATAATCGATGTAGATAGTCTACAGAAGTTAACACACACACTACTGGACAAGAGGAACACATTTATCTCACAGTAATGACTATCTCCATGCTTTTTCTCATTTTAGAGAAAGAAGTTCTTCCCCAAAGAATATGAATGTGCAAAGTATAATTGGCGACCTATAGTTTCATGTAAACTATGCTGCTGATTTGCAATTATATCTAAGTTGTAATTACAATACAAACCAATTTTGGGGTAGCCGTTTGAAAAATCCAAATTGCAGAAAGCATTTCATTTGTTCAATCTACAGAAGGGTTCCTAACGCGGATAACAGAGTAAGCAGATTCAGTTCAACATAATGAATAATGTTTAGTTTTGTATGTCTTTTACTGTTTCCATTTATTCTGTTTCCTAATTTAGTCTGCTTAATAAAAAGCAGTGATCCTTTTTCTGTTGATTCAATATAAGGCAGCCTTAGTTGGTTATAGAAAAGTACTTCCTCTGCCATAAACAAATGCATCAACGTACCAACTTTAAGACGAAGCACTCCGATAGGTCCTTTATCAAACCTAAGAAACAGAAGATCATGGATGTTCACATCATCCATGCTTTGAGAGGGAATATGTGGAGCAGCCCACTGGATCTGGATGAGACTGCTGGATACATCAAAATGTTCACTGAATTGCAGAGTTGATTTAGGTGAGAAGTCTTCCGCTAAAAGCTGCATTTTAATTGGAGATAGTGCCATGTCAAACAGCTGCAGCTCCCCTTGTGAACTACCAACCAGGACCATAGATTCACTGGGATGGCAACATATTAAGGCAGGCAACAGTTCTGCCTGTGCTAACAGAGTTACTTGACGGTAGGTTTCATATAGAACAATTGAAGTATCTTCACATCCCAGAATGAGTTTGTCTTCTGAAATGTTCCTGCAGCAGCTAATGGCCTTTGATTTTAACGGTATTTTGGTGACTGCCACACACTGAAGTTTATTCCTAACACACTCATAGATGCAGATGTCAACCATGGGCTCTTGGTCTGCACTGAAGGAATGTTCTATAGTGTGAACCTGATAAGGGTGACTAGTGCTAAAGCAGGCATCAAGAGGATCGCCTTTTGTACGGACATAGTTCAGAACCTGAAAAACAATTGAAAAGAAAAGTGAATCATATAGTTCTATTCTGAACAGTTTGAAATAACCACAGCTAATACATTCTGCAAATAAAATTCTGCTTATTCATGCTATAATCCTCCCTATTCATAAGGGAGATAACATTCTTGAAAGTAATGGAATATACTTGCCCACCTTTTTTATTATCCTTCATAATGAACTTAACTGTGTAAAGTCCTTGTGCACAAGCCTTATTGAAAATACTGACAACTGGCAATGTAATAATTACCAGTTCAAGAACCAATTAAATTCAATAAGTTATTTCCTAGAACCTACAGTTCACATTATAATGTATTTTCTTTTTGGAGATAACATTCAGCAAAGTACACCAAATAACTACTATGTAAACAATATCATTATGTATTGATTTAGAGCAGTATTCCCCGCTGGACTTTGCATGGTCCATCTATTGGAAGTACCACTGAAAACAAACTGGCAATGATGTCAGTACCAGTTATTTCTGGATTGGGAGGCCAGACACGATGTGTCGAACACCAGTAAGAGGCTCACGACGGGGTGTGTGTGTGTGTGTGTGTGTGTGTGTGTGTGTGTGTGTGTGTGTGCTTTTTCTAGTGTGCAATAAGTGCAGACTGGTGCTCTGCTCACTTAACCAAGCCTCCTACTGCTGCTTGTCACGTTGTGTTGCTGGTCATGCTGCCAGGTGGCAGGGATCTGGCAGGGACCTCATATTGTTGACAGGCTGGCTGGCATTTTACATATTAAATTACAATCATGGGATCCATGATCCATGGGATTTATTTTAAATTTTAACTTTTAATATTGTTTTGTTTTATTTTTTTGATGTGATAATTTTAATATTGTAAGTTGCCTTGGGTGCCCATGGGGCAGAAAGGTGGGATAAAAAAATCCTATAAATAAATAAAAATAATATACCACTGGTGGTACGTATACTGGTTGCGAAACACTGATCTAGAGGACTAAAGATTTGGATATCCTGAGAAAACAGGTCTTCATTTGCCGTGCTAGGTGAGACAGATTTCAGTTTGTATCAGGGCGTACTTGATCAAAGAAACAAAAATGGGGCAAGAGCTATTTGCAATTATATGGATTTGTCTTCAATTCTGATCCAGTACAAGAGTTTATATTGTTTTTCAATAAAAAATGATTGCTTTTCATTTTTGTTTCATTGCCTCAACAGAACTCTGGAAACTGAACTCTGCCTCATATCTTGCTGGAGCTAAGCATTTTTAGGATGCTATTTTAAGACTACAGATTGCAGACTTTAAGGCTCTTCCATCATGCCCCACCCTTCTTTTTTCTGCTCTGTTTATCATTTGGCCTGAAGAAGAATTCAATGCTTGATCCCTATTCTCTGATATTTTAGTGGGTCTTAATGAAGCTATTAGTTGGTTTTGGCTTTGGGGTTCCACCCTCCCCCCCAATGGACTAACATGGGTCTTAATGGACCTACAGTTTTGTAAGAAAACATTCCTATCTAAATAATAGCAACATCTTGGTAAATACAGAGATAAATCATGTTCAAAGCAAATCAAAATTATAATTTATTTATTTATTTGAAGAATTTATACCCCGCCTTTCCCATGCCGAAGCAAATGCCCAACACGGCTTACAAACAAAGTACAATGTAACCACAAGAAGTAGAACAAAAACAAAAACATTTAAACATTAAACATTTAATGAGTACACAAAGAATGTACAAGAATGAAGCTAGACCCAATTCTCCTCATCGGGCCCTGGAGGGTGGGAAAACAATTTATCAGAGGAGTAAACAAACTAAGACAGTATTCCAGAGGGATAAAGGGTAGACAGCCAACCATCCTCCAAAGGCCAGATGAGATATGTATCATTTGAGCCCTCTCCGAAAGGTCATGAGTATGGAATTCTTCTGGAAGGGAATTCCATATTTGTGGAGCCGCTACAGAAAAGGCTCACCTCCAAGCTGCCATCTCTTTAACTTGGGACAGCGGGGGCAGTTGAAGGAGAGCCCCTTTAGATGATCTAAGAGGGCTAATTGGTATGTATGGGAGAAGGCGGTCCTTTAGGTAGGCCGGGCCTAAATCATGAAGGGCCTTAAAGATCAGTACCATCCTCTTAAGTTGAGATTGGAAGTGAATGGACAGCCACTGGAGCTGCTGAAGGAGTGGACCTACTGAGTCAAACCGTCTAGCCCCTGTAACCACCCAGGCTGCTGCATTTTGTACTAACTGTAGCTTCCAAACTGTTCTCGAGGGAAGCCCAACATACAGCAAATTACAGTAGTCCAGCCTTGAGATCACTAACTCATGGACCACCACTCGAAGCTGGGCAAATGCACTCCTGGCCACAGCTGCTACCTGGTTCTCCAGAGTCAGCTGAGAGCCCAGGAGCACGCCCCTGCACCTGTTCTTGCAGGGGAAATGTCACTCCATTCAGAGTGGGTGAAAGAAGACTTAGTGCCTGCATTGAGGATTTCCTGACCACGAGGACTTCTGTCTTTTCAGGATTTAGTCTTAGCCTATTATCCTTCATCCATACCCCAATTGCCTCCAGGCAGCATCCCAGGACCTTCAGAGCCTCTTCAGTTTGGGATGGTAGAGAGAGATACAGTTGAGTGTCATCAGCATATTGGTGACACCCCACTCCAACCCCCCGGATGATCTCCCCCAGTGGTTTCATGGATATATTGAAGAGCACGGGGGATAGAATAGAACCCTGAGGGACTCCATATTGTAAAGGCCAAAGTGCCAAGCAAATGTCCCCCAGCATCACCATTTGGGACCTGTTAGCCAGGAAGGAGTGGAACCATTTCAGAGCAGTGACCTTTAACCCCAGATTGGCTAACCAATCCAGAAGAATACTATGGTCAATTGTATCAAAGGCTGCTGAGAAGTCTAGCAGGACCAGTAGGGATGCATTTCCCTTATTTAATCCATGGAGAAGGTCATCCATGAGGGCTACCAACGCTGTCTCTGTCCTCAAACCTGGTCTGATAATCTGTCTCCTCTATGAACTCTTGGAGCTGGGATGCTACCACCCGCTCCAGCGCCTTCCTAAGAAAGGCAAGTTGGAAACTGGTCAATAATTGTTTAAGTTAGTGGGATCCAGATATGTTTTTTTTTTTCAGGAGGGGGCACACAATTGCAGTTTTCAGGATGCTCAGCATCACTCCCTCCCACAAGGATGCATTTACAATGGGTTCCATCCAGTCAGCTAGCCCAGCCTGAGCAGTTCATACTAGCCAAGCTGGGCAGGGCTGATGTGAAGGTGGACTGAGAGAGTAAGAAGTAACATACATGGGTATTCCCTGCCTGTGTAAGAGTTCATTGATTCAGAATAATTACTACAGGAGAATATAAGAGAACCTAAGAAATATAGGTTCAGTGACCCATAAGGTTAAGTACAGGAACAAGATTATACTAAAACAGCTACGGGAAAGTTATTACAACGTGAAAAATACATGGGATATCCAGTAGTATAGCAAAACTTGGGTAAAGGGAGATAATCACGTTACTGAAGACAGTCATGCTCTCTATTTGTCAAAGAACACTACCACAAATTAGTCCCAAGAAAGAAAAGCTATTGGAAACATACTGGCAGAAAATAAATAAGTAATAGCTTGGCCATTCCTCTAGGACAGAACTAAAAATAAAATAAAATAAATCATGAAAAGGCAATACAGCTGTTCATATCTGTTTGGTGAATTATAGAAGAGAAAAACTGTGATCAAAATATTGCTTCTCAGTTATACCTGGTAAGTTCAAGTTAGCATAATAAGGGAAGAAGAATGGTGGCATTCATTCTTTAAAAAAGGAATAAAAAGCAAAATAGTTTTTATACAGCATATTGAGATGAGATGGTAATGAGAAAAAGGGATTAAGCAACTAGTCTACTTTTGTAGTCAGCAGGCTTATCCATTTCAGAATAGGATTGCCAGATAAAAATTTCAGAAATGAGGAACACCACAGAATTATGACTTCTGAGGACATATAAACCAATGGAGCAGCTGTATTTTTAAATCAAAACTGTAAACCGTAAATCAAGAGACCCTTAAATGGGGTAAAATGGCACCCTATAAACATTTTTAAAAACACAATCATTTTAATAAATGCTTTTCTGCTAAAGAAGAGTGGTACCCAAAACAGCTAACAAATCTCAAAAGCAAAACTAGTTAACTTTATTGTCTCTATGAAGTGAGATGTTATTAATTAAGAAGAGAAGAAATAACTGGCAGCATTTTACAGAGGAAAGCAGTGCTTTCTGATCTTAACTGATTGTTCTTAACTGTACACTGTGCAATCCTATGCACACTTTCGTAGGAGTAATTTGGACTGAACACAGAGGGGCTTATTTCTGAGTAGGATTGCATAGGATTGCACTGTGAGATGTTTATTTTGGATTCATTGAGAATCAACACTTCAGTGAGTCAACACTGGGATGGAGAAAGTTTCTGAATTAAATGTCAGTTTCACCAAGATATAAAGGGATAACTGAGCAAGTAAGGAAGAGGCACTTTTTCAAATGGTGTTGCTCTTATATTTAGCAGGGGGAGAGTATTTGTCCCTCTTCTCCCCTGTGTAGTGCCTTTGCTAGCGGCTGTTGCTGGTGGTGTTCTGCATTTTTTTTTTTAAGATTGTGAACCCTTTTGGGACAGGGAGCCATTTAACTTTATTATTATTATTAGGCTATGAACCACTTTGTGAACTTGTTGTAAAGCAATAGATAAATACTTTGATTGATATAACTAGGTGAGAAGTGTTCTTTATTAACATGCTCATTAACATTTCCATTCAGTATAGGAACAATACTGGAGAATGCTGAAATTGGAATCCATAAATGGCCTGCACTCCAATCCTGCATTATTGTTTTGTTGGCACACAGTAATAAAGGAATGGTAGAGGAAGTCGCCTTGCAGATGGGGGCCTAGATTTTAAGTAGAGACTGCTTCACTTCTATGTTTTAAGTAGAGATTGCTTCACTTTATGTCTTGTCAACCATGTGACACATAATTATTGCTAAATAGACGACATGCAATGCAAAATCAGTATTAACAGTGGTGAGTATACTTTAAAAAACGTAACTGGAATATATTCAAATTAAACAATAACACACTGTTACACATTTCCATTTTAGTAGTTGTATCTAGCTAATCAAGCAGAAAGAAAAGCATCATCAAGAAACCTAAATCCAGACAAGCTAGAGGTAAGAAAGGAACCATTAGAGGTTTAACTAATTTAAGGCGCAATCCTAACGTGGATAGGGCCAGCACCCTAGGTTAGGATTGTGTCCTTAAGCAATTGGAGCTTTTACTAGTTTGTACACTTCTTGTATCCTTATGTTTGGGAAGCAAGATAATAAGCTTCACTCATTGGAATTGGGGGGGGGGTTGCTCTTCTCTGCACACTTTAAAGCAGATAAATAATTGCAGCATTTTGCATAACAGTAGAGAGGAAAGGATAAAGCCCTCATACTGAAGAAACTAAGAGTGTTAAACAGTAGATTTTAAGCAGAAAATTGGCTTACCACGAAGATAAAAAGGAAAATAAAGAGAACATAAAAATAAGCCCTCTGTGACAGAATTGCCTGTCTTTAAGATGCAAAAACTGTTTGATTTACTTTATGGATGTTAGAAAACTGTTTGTTTGTTTGGAGTTTCATGGTGTGAAATTAAACTAACAAACAAATTAGAACTGCTGAGTGGCAATTTCAGTGCGAGGGAGGTGGGCAGACGTCCTGTTATATTAACACTTCAAAGAACAAATGTATATTTGTTTTTCTCCTCATTTGTTAATTACCTAAGACACTACCTGCAAGTTTCTTGCTTGTGCACTGTATTCTCATTTCTATGGTTATTCTTATTCATTGACACTGTCACTAGAGTTCAGGTTTGTACTTCATTTGAAATGTATCACTGTATTTTGGGCTCTGTTTGGTCAATGCATTCATTTCTTTCTGAACATTCCAACAGAGAAAGGACTTCTCACTATTAAAAACATAAGTCTGAGGCATAATAAATCAGAAGCAAAAAAGCAATTAAAAAAGATGTCTGAGTCTTAAGTGAAATTTCAATTATACTGAAAAGCAGCAAAAAAACAAACAAAAACATAGTTACATCATGGCACCTCCACATTAGTCCTTTTAAAATGTGAGTAAGCTTCTACTAGAAATTTTATATTTTATTTAATCATGTTGTATAGATGTTAGAGATTTCAGAATACTGCTCTTTTCTATTTTCAAAACAGAAGCACAGCTGCCAATATAGAACAAAACTTGCTTTGTTCCCTGAAGTCCTGGCTGGGGTGCTTCAAAAAAGAAAACAACAACCCAAGGCTCAGGGCAGCATGCAACGGCTCCAAGTAGGAGGTTGCTGCAAGACAGAAACCTCCCCCCCCCCCAGTGCTGCCACTCGGAGTGATCTCGCATCACTCCAAGCACCTGAGTTTTCTGTTTTGATTTTGAAGCCGCTATTAAAGGTCAGAAACCTCCCCCACCCATTGCTCCTACTCAGAGCAGTTGTGCGCCACCAGAGTGTCCTTTTTTTTTAAGCGCCCAACTATAGGGGAAAAAAAGGCAAGTGAAAGAAAGGGGCGGTGTTTGGAGCAATCACTCCAAATGCTGCCCCTTTCTTTTCGTTTTAAAGTGACAGCAACCAGCATTACTGCCAGCTGCTGCCAGACCTCCAGCCAGGACCAGAGCTCTGATCCGGTCATGTCCAGAGGGTCTTCTGAGGCCCAGGGAGGCTGCACATGGCTTCCCCGTGTAAGGTGCATGAGCTCTCTCTGCATTGTGTAGTTTAAAGGAAACAGACCACTCCGGTTCTTAGCAAGAGTTCAAGCAGTTTATTCAGCGTGTACCTCGCTGGGCACAGTTGTGGGGCAGATGCCCAAATCACAGTTGTGCAATTCTATCTAGGGTTCCACCTATTTTTATAAGTTCCACCCCGGAACTATACACTGTTGATTATACAAATGTTTTCGCATTTGGCATTTAGCTGAGTACATGTGACTAACATGTTATTATTATTACAGTTTAGCACAAGGTTATAACAGTGGAAACAATATTTTAGCAATTTGAAAAACATTTGATTGCATAAGTGCTAGCATCAGCATTGTACTTAGACATTTAAGATTATTTCTGTCTTTGTTTTTGTTCTGTTAGTAGGACCTTGTTAAGCTATGACTGCGGTTAGCTACTGTTAGCCACTATCTTTTCAGGACCAGCTTGACCTGGAGCCAGAGCGGCGCCTGTTCTTTACTGTTTTAGCTTTTGCTTGGCTAAGGGAAAAACAAGGTTGCTGTTTTAGAAGCAAATACACCATGTAGCATTTATTCTAATTTATTTATTATACCTTTATATAAGAATGCATATATGGCCTATCACCCGGGCTTCAGAATGCTTTCTAAAGGCACAAGGCATCACTTCCGGTTTCCTCCCCAGACTTCATAAGACCCTCTGGATGCATCTGGAGGGCCTGGGGCAGGTGAGTCACCTTATCCCTTCCTCCCTCTAATGACCACACAACCCTGGAAAATAATAGGTTTCAACCTTAAAACAATTGCAGCTGAGAACGATTACATTATATCTTTCTGAGAAAGAAACAAGCAGGGACACAGGCAAAATCAAATCATGCAGACCTCACTAGTTATTTTCACCCGTTATTGTAAATGTGTGGAAGGTGATTGAGAAGAATCACACACCCTGTCTCCACTCCTCGCCTCCATGTGTTCTGTTGAAAATCTGCAAAGAGTATATACATGGGGCTCTCTCTGGACAACCGAAAACTTTGAGTAGGTTCATATGGTCAACATACACAGATAAAAATGAAATATATCATTTTAAAACTATTTCAAACTACATAGGAAAATAAACAGATTGTTAAATATTAACAGGATCCAGTTTAGACCATTACCTCCGAATTGCCATGTTCACATCTTAAGAGCAGAAGGTTGGCTCTCTCTCTTTCACTAGAAACAGGAGACCAAGGCCACATTTCATCGTTTGCCATCGACCACCAGCAAATAACCATATCCTGTGCATTATTTATTGCCAAATGATGCTTCATGATTCTATTCCCTAGCCCTGGCATGTCAACATAAGTTATCTGAATGAGAAAAGAAAGACACATCTGAAATTAGCAAAGCTTTGAAATTGTAAACAGGTGCCATATCTACATGCAAAAAGAATTGTGCACGCTGGAGGCCTACATACACTTCACCACAATTATTCCATTAGTGGAATTGGCCACATTTTGGTACAGTTGTGCCTCGTTATCCACTGCTTTGGTATCCACTGATTTCACTCACCACTGATGCTGGGGTCCACTTTTAAATTCCTTGTAACAAGGAAAAAAAGGCCCACATTTCATTTCCTACCTTCCATTATTCACCACATATTGTACTGAATGCAGTATAGAGTGTATATCAGTAGTCCTCAAACCTTTTAGCACCAGGACCCACTTTTGAGAATGACAATCTATCTGGGACCCAGCAGAAGTGATGTCATGCCTGGAAGTGCCAACATTATGACGCCAGAGCCTGCTGCTTTCCTGACAACGCAGCAGTAAGTTGAGTTAGTACTTAGCCATTTTTCAGTAGCAAAGTGAATCAGAAAGAAAAAAAGCCTATTTACTACCTTGACACAAGCAAAACAACCACACAGCCTTCACATATTTTCAGTATGGCTGCCCTAGGTGCTTTGCGACCCACCTGAAATTGGCTGGACTGAACCACTGGATGGGTCCCAACCCACAGTTTGGGAACCACTGGTCTATTTCAATGTATTCTAGGCAGTGGTGTTAATTCTGCCGGAACGCTGGGCGGGACATCTGGGTGATCGACAGCCCGCCCGTCGCGTTCCCCAGCATTACGCCGTTTGCGTAACGTACGCAAGCGGCGTAATTGGTTACGCAAACGGCGTAACGCTGGGGAATGCGAAGGGCGGGCTATCGATCACCCGGATGTCCCACCCAGCATTCCGGCAGAATAACACCGCTGATTCTAGGGCAACAATGGAAGTGCAAGAAACCTGGAAGTGGGTATTTAAAGTTATTTTTCCATTGATTTCGGTATTCACTGATTTCGGTATCCAATGGGGGTTCTGGAATGGAATCCCAGTGGATAATGAGATACAAACAGTGCATTCAATGTCTCATTTTCCAGGCTAGAAAACCATTTTATAGGCAGTGGAGAACACCTTAAGTGACAGTACAGTGCTATAAGCAGCATGGTCTAATACTGGACAATAACTACAAGCAGATATTTTTGTGGATACAGTATTTGGTAGTCTTATACATATAGTGTGTAAAGTATGTAATAGAATAGATTGCTTAAATATCTTTATAATTTATTTTCTCATCCCTTCCTCACTTTTTGAAGTGAGAAACATTTTCTCTTTGCAGTGGCTTTGTTTTGTATATGTATTTTGTATTGTGTCTTCAATGTATTTTTTACTTTCATCCATGCTCTGGGTCCCTAACCAGATGAAAGTGCAAGGTATTCCTGAATCCCACATAACACTTTGCCCTCATAACATAAATTCATTCAGAACAAACAGTATTTGCATGTGTATCCATTTGAAAATATAATATTCAAATTCCAAGTTTTGGCTACTATATTGGTTTGGTGTTGGAGTTGCATCATGGTTGAAATCAAGGTAACTAAAACTTCACTCATCCTCAGTAGAGATGGAATTTTATTGTAGAATAATATTAGGATGCTCAGTATCAATACCTTATGAAACTTATTTGTCTCAGAGCACAATCCTAAACTGGAGTTAGGCCGGCATAAGCTAAGCCAGCAAAGTTTGGCCAGCACAAGGGCATGTTTGGACTACTCTGAGAGTCAGGGAGGATGGCTCATGTCTGTGTGCTGGCCTCTCTGACTCCGAGAGTGGTCCAAACATACTTTATGGTGTCCCTTGTGGCTGGCCAAACTTTGCTGGCTTAGTTTATGCCGGCCTAACTCAGTTAGGATTGCGCCCTCAATGAAATTGCTGAAAGCCTGTACATCTAAAGAAGTATACAGGCCACCTTCTCTGTTTAGTAGCATAAAGTACCTCAAATAGAAGACTGAGTAACGCTGAATGAGGGACTCAAATGGCACGATTTCAGAAAAAAGCATGTATTTCATCTAGTAGAGTTTGGGGTGACTGAGTGATGTCAAATACACCTAATAAAGTGTATGGCATAGACTGGTGGTTCCCAAAGCTTTTAGCACTAGGACCCACTATTTAAAATAACGTTCTATCAAGACCTATCTAGTTTTATGAGAATTAAATAAAAGTGATATAGAAATAAATATTTTTTCCCCAAAAACTCAATCAATTTCATATAATGAGTCAGTCCTACTGAATAGCCTTAAGGCTTGAGGAGATTGGTTAGGTGACCCAGAGCGCAATCCTAACTAAACCTGGAGTTAGGCTGGCACAATTATGCCAGAAAAGTTTGGCTGGCATAAGGGCCACCATAAAGCGTGTTTGGACCACTCTCGGAGTCAAGGAGGATGGTGCATGTCTGTGTGCTGGCCTTTCTGACTCCAAGAGTCATGCCGGCCAAACTTTGCTGGCCTAACTGTACCAGCCTAACGCCAGGTTAAGACTGCGCCCCCAGCGTTCACCTCCCCTCACTGCCTGTCATTGACAGACTGGGGGGGGGGACACCAGAAAAAAAGACACTCAAATATTTATCTCCCTATATTTACATAAGTTTGCAATATTTTTTCAGTTTTATATGGGAACAGCAAAGCAAACAAGTTAAGGAGGAATTTGCTGCTGTTACTCCAATCAATACCAAAATGTATAGTCATGGTTGCTTGACAGCGTTGACCTACATACAAGGATTTAAGGCGAGACGTATTCAGTTCTGCAATACTGACCAAAGGGCTAAGGCTACTCTTTTCAGACACAGCATCAAACATTAAAAGGTCATTTACAACGTTTGAATGGAATGTATATTTTTTTCCTGGATTAAGAACGCCAATGGCTGTATAGTAAGGGAGGATATACTTTTTTCCAAGTAATATGGATGAGCTAAAGCATCATGCGTAAAGTTTATGTGGCTCTTGAGAATTGTGTGCCTCTATTCCTCCAGAAGGATTTGTGGAATTTATTATTCAAACTATGTTATTTTGGAGCATGGTTATTTGAAAACATGAGCAGTACACCATCTGGGTGACACATGCCAAGGAAATATAGATTGCACCACATTTCTGCTTAAGGAATTAATGGAAGGTTGATAGCTAGGGGGTGGAAAAAAAAACCTATCTTGCTATTGCTGGTCAGCAATAATCGAACCACTTTCTGAGGATTAAGCGCATGGCTAAGCCTACTGGACCAGACACTAGCAAAGGGCAGGGGGTCTTCTTATCAGAGAAATGCTTCTGGAGCCAGTCTCACTACATGACAGATTGCTTTCATATTCCTGTCTGCAAGGCAACAAAGGATGGCAGTAATGCGATAATGCCAGAGTGCAATGGGTGTTAAGAACCCGTTGCATTTATGTATTGTATTTAGTAAATAATCAGGCTCATCCAAATTGTGATCTCACCACTCAACCAAGGCCATTAAAATCAAGGTTAATGCTTTAATAATCCTTTGCTGTTTTTTATGGTCAAAAAGAGCCCCTTTCTATTTGCATGGTCATAATATTATTGACCTCTTCATCCCCTGAATACACATCAAAAGGAACTGAAATCAAAGTAATTACCACTGTTGTTCTCTCATAGTAAACATTAACTCCTTGTACTCCCTCTTCTCACTGTTCAGTAAATTGAAATGGATTAAAAAGCTATAGAAATTAAGAACTTGTAAAAGGTCATGTTTCAGAAGATCTATATAGGAGTTTTAAATTTTCAAATACTAGGAATTAAGAAAAATAAAAGGTATGACACAAATATCAAGTCTGGTAAAATAACTACAACACCTTGTAAAAAAAATGTCAAATTACATTATAACATGTCCAGAAGTGCATTATGGAGTACACAGACAAATGTGCTTCTAGATAGTTAGCATCTTATAATAAGTATATTTAGCTGTGCATTTGTTTTCACAATTTTCAAAATGTCCATTACCTCTCTAGCCCTAACTTTGGCCAGGATCCAGCTCCTTTGTGCTGCTGGCAAGGCTTATTTGCTCTGTGAACAGAGATCTTGTTAGGGAGAGTAAGGAGTGGCTACTGAATGAGGCAAAAGGACAGAGTGGGAGATAGGCAAAGTCATCTTATTCCCACCCCTCACCCCATTTCCTCTCTTCCTAATAGGCATCTTCCCTGAATAAATCCAGGCACCTTCCCTGTATAAATCCACACATGCAACTATGGTTGCTTTTGGTGCACATAGTTTGCAAAGGATTAATCAATCAGATGCCATCAACTAAAAGGAGAAGGACGAAGAGGGAATACATCTGGCTAGCATATAGCCTCCTTTTCTCATGCTTACTGATTTTATGCACTTCACACGTTGAAGTGCTGAACTGCTTAAGAAAATTTCAGAATAATTAAGAACAAAACCTCACCAGGTCCCTTTAAACCCTTTTTCAAACTGTTTAATCCTTAAATAAAGAGAAGTAGATTATTATAATTCAGTGTCACTATAGTGATACACAACTTGTAGGCAATTGCTTTCTGCATATCAATTCCAGTTTACAGGGTGCGATTACAAAAATGTTTTCAATACGTGTGTCTCTATCATCTGAGTGCAAATGTCAATATAATTTATTTAGAAGACTTATATTCTTTCCCCTCTAAAAGAAGGGACTCAATAATTAAAACACTATAATGTACAGAATAAATACCAAAATAAAACAAAAACAGAAAAAAATCATTCTCAAACCCACATTCAACAGAAGAAGAAATCAGAATGGAGGAAGCAGAGTGGCACTACTGGAGCTTCTGTAGAGAATGGGCTAATCATAAATTAGGGGAAGTGGATACCACTTCTGTGGTACCACCACAGAGAAGGCTGTCTGCCACAACTGCCAATCAAGTTTTAAAGGATGGCGGTACTCGCAAGAAGTCCCCTCCAGCTGATCTTAAAGTATGGGTCAGCTTGTATGAGGGTAGTCCCTCAGATATGTTGCACAGTTGTGTAGGATTTTAAGATGGTTGAAACTCCATCAAACCTTGATTTGCACCCAGAAATGGAGCAGCAGCTAGTGCTATTGGAAAAACAGCAGCCTGACAGAGTCAAGTCATCTGGCCTGTCACCATGCATGCAGCTGTATTTCATACTACTGTGATTGAAGTTTCTGTGTGGTCTTCAAGGGCAGCACCACACAAAGCACATGACATAGATTCAATCTTGATGCCACCAATGTGGCACACTATGTGAATCATAGTGGTCAAATCTGACTGGCTCAAGCATGCATGCTGTTGATACACCAGCCTAAGCTAAGCAAGGCCCTCTCGGCCACAGGTGGTGATCCAGGAACAGTACAAGATCCAGGAGGACTCCCAAACTATGAGCCTTCTTTTTCAGAGGAAATACAATTCCATCCAGAACCAGCTGACAACCCAGTACCTCAATTCTAGGTCTCCAGATCAACAGTATCTCTGTTTACTAGGTTTCTTGCCACTCAGAAGTATAACAGAATTAACTAAACACAACCAACAAAATAAAAATTGCTATACACTGCAAGTGTGTGTGTGTGTGTGTGTGTGTGTGTGTGTGTGTGTGTGTGTGTGAGTGAGTATGTATGAGTGAGTGAGTGAGTGAGTGAGTGAGTGATGTGTTCCATAATTTATGTAGAACCTAGTTTAATATACAATTGTACAAAATTACATTGAAGCAGTAAACTTTTACAGTAATTGAAAATAATTAACCTTGAAGATCACTTCAAGCATAGTTCAGCTGTGTTTCAGACTTTGAGGGACAGCAACTTTTAATTCAAAGCAATAGCACAAAGTCTCATCCAGACACAGAGGAAGGGGGACGGCTTTGTTGCATGTGCAAGGATGGGGAGTTAGCCTTGTTGTGGGGTAGGGTAGGGTAGGGCAAGGCAGAAGGATGGTCTGGGGTTCGGACCATGATGAAACACCATGGATAGAGAGCAAGGGATAAAATCCCTAAAGCAAGGGATACAGGCAAAGAGCTTTCTGGACTGCTGTTTAAAAACAGAAATAAATAGTAAACTGGGATTCCATCAGTTTCTCTGCTAACAACATCATTGTCTCTTCTCTTTTTTTAATGTCAGTACTCAAAACAATACCTCACTCTGTTATGGTTTTTAGTGGGTTCTAATAAAAACATTGTGCTACTGGCTCTGCTCTTGATTTTTTGTTCTCTAATGGACCAGCAAAAACACCAGCTGTTATTCTTTTTCTGAAAATATCATAATAATGTTTCCGGAGTCATCTGTATCATACATAGGGGTTCAGAAACATGGTTGTGACAACCACACATATGAATCTCAAGCTTTGAAAATAAATTATCACAGGAAGTGTCATCCCACTGCAGCCTTGCAGATAGGTTAGATGTGTACAGATCATGATCAGAGCTATCAAAATCCCAGGCTTAACAAATACTCAGTAAGGCACAAGTGTGCATCATTTTGAAGTAAACAACGTATCAGCTCAGTTCCTTGTGAACAGTGAACTGTCTCAAATCCATGTTACAGAGGTTGGATCAATCTTGCAAACACAAGTCACTGCTGAAAAGAGGCCTTGAACTGAAACAGCCTGGAAAATACATTAGATGTCCATCCTAGCAGAGACTGTTCTCACCAAACAAGTTATATAACATAATATGGCAAAAAAGGTACAAAACAGCCAAAGAAAAGGTACAGAAAAGGTGCAAAACAGCCCGGACTTATAGATGCAAAGTCCATTAAACAAAGAAAAAAATGTTTTAAAGTGCCATGAGGAAAAAACCCCACACAGTATCCACATATTTTCGTATTGTTCTACATCTTAGTACACTAGGAGAAAAATTAGAAAACTGTGCCAACTCATAATTCACACAATGCTATGCTGAAATCATCTGATTAGTCTTTGATACTATATGACTGATTACTGTTTTTGCTAAAAGAGACAAACATTGCTATCAAATTTGTGTGGTAGACAGGAGACTAGTGTCTTTACTGATCTTTACTTTGCTTTTTGAACAGAAAGAATGAAATTAAAGTATCTACTTATCTGTTCTGAAGAACCCTCGAGTCTCATATTTTGTACATACTCATACTTTTACATATTTGTAGTTTCCCAAAAGAAAATAATCAAACTGGGTATAAAAGATAACTACAAAATGAATTACCTAATCCTAAATGTTCATGTAGTAAAGTAAATGTAGAAAAATTACACCTTAAACATTTATATTTCTTTTACACAATTTACCCATGAGGCAAATCAGTTAAGTCCAAGTCAGGTGACGAACGGTTTGCAAATGCCAGCAGAATTCCTTTTGTAATTAGGATCTGTTTTCTAACACCCAGCTCCGAATAAGACTAAAATCAGGTTAATGTCTAACTTCTAAAATAATGCTTAGTCATGTCTATAAATGTTTCTAGCAGCTATTGTTATGAAACCCAGGAAGGGGTTCAGAGGCCGCTGCTGCCACCAAGCCCGCACCCCTGCTGGGCCTAATCCACCTTCCTCACCCTTCCATCTCCTGCCTGTTCCCCAATCTCCCTGCCACTTTCCACCCACTGCATAGCCTGACCTGCATCAGTAGGCACCCCTGCTCTATCAGAGCACAGACCCAACCACTCACCGCTTGCGGGGGCAGCCAGACCATGTTCCCTGGCATAATTGCATTTGTGACTGCCATAAATGTTCTAGCTTTATCTATAAACATGTAATGATTTCTCAAAACACTGAAGGTGCTCATCCATCCCCTTTAGGCATGACACCTGCTCTTTATGGGAGTGAAGTGGCAGGTGCTAAAGTGTGAAGTGGCTAAAGAAGCTTCTAGAGTTGCTTGCACAGACTCTATTGGTGTGACCCCCAAGAGACCATGAAGAACATAACATTTTTTTGATAAAGATTCAGGATTGTTTTTTTAAAGCATTTTGGTGGTTATAACCATTTGTTCAAAATACCATTTCAAAATTTTGACAAGTTGTGAAATAAATTATACTACTATTGGTCTACTAGTGGTCTACTATTAGTACAGATTTATATTTACAGTACTTGCAAACATAATTGATGGCCATACCTTAACATCCAAGGATGAGAGTTTTTCAAGCTTTTTGTTTACATCAGGAGAATTTGCTTTCTTTGCAAACTGAATAAAACAGAGTTTGCTTTGCTCCCAAAATGACAAGATCATGAAACTGTCTGTGAGAACAGCTAAAAAAACACACACAAATACAAATGGTCAATATTGTAATATCTGTCACTAATAACAAAACAAATTACTGAACCCTCTACTGAGACACTGGAGGAAGAAAATCAAATCTTCAAGGTTATGCCTTAAAAATATTACATTGTGACTTTTGTAATCTCCTACAAGACTTCAGTGTTTCATCTGGTCAAGGTCTTATTGGAAATGAGAAATAAAGCTTAGGGAGTACTCAGATTAAGTAAAGCTGAATAAATTGTCATATGCCAAATTCATACTCTAATATGATATATAGCTTTCTTCGCTAATATTCCTATTCATCTCGTCTTCAGTTCTTTTAGATTTTGAAGTGTAACCTCCGTCTTCAATTGCTGTCATTGGCTGAATGAAAATAATATTTTCAGCTGCAGTGAAGCATAAAAAGTAGTACCAGGGAGACTGCAGATGCTACCACAGTTGTCAGGTTCCTTGTGACTGTTGAGCTCTAGGAGAGACAAATTGAGGATTTTTACATATGACACGTACTCCTTTGTCCTTGAACTAGAGCATATCAGAAGTGAATTAAACCAGTTAATAGTGAAGAGACCCTTTAAAAATGGTTAATATACAGAAAGTGCTATCACAGATAAATCATAAATGTGTTAATGTTCAAAATTGGAACTATTAAAGGGCATGGTACCCTTGCTAAACACATATCCCTGAGCACATGGCATTCTCCACAAGCTCTGTGGAACATTTGGTACCACTAATATCATAAGTGCTGAGGCCTAAAAGTTCATCAGTGCTGAGGGTTCAAGGTGGGCACACTGATGGGTTTGGTACCTTAGCTAGGTCCCTATCTAGCTAACTCCTGATGCCACCTATATTCCTCAGGGTTGAGCTATTCAAATTAAAAGTACATGTATGTGTACAGACAGAATCATACATAAATCCATTAATTTTTGTCTTGAGTGCTCTTTGGGGAGAAAGGCAGGGTAAAAACTGAATAAATTTCACTGTTACTATCTCTAAGCAGATATGATTTTCTAGTACAAAAGGCATGTGGGCTGCATGACAAAAGGTTTCGCATTATTTATTTATTTATTTATTTGAATAATGTATACCCTGCCTTTCCCATGCCGAAGCAAATGCCCAAGGTGGTTTACATGAGCAGGCTAGTCTAAACCACCATTTTTTCAATGGGGTTTTACAAATCTACAGTATTCTTGTGATCCACCAATCCTCAGACCCAGATGTCGCCTTCACAGTGTGGCGACACAATGCTTTGGCTCCTTTGGCTGTGTGCCGTCAAGCCTGGACAGGTCCTCAAGGTCATATTCCCTTCTTTGCCAGCTGGCCTCCTCACACACTCCCCCGCAACTCTCACTTGCGGTGAGCTAATCAGCTCCACAGCGACTCTGTTCTGCCACCACAGGTACTGCAGCTTGTCACAGCCTGGCATCCGTCTCCCATCCAAAAGCAAACTGCAGATTCTCCTGCTTAGCTTTAGGCAGTACCAGCAGCTCAACCATCAGTCCACACCTACTGCCCATTATTTAATTTAATTATTTATAATAATCATACAAATTATGATGGTAGGAAGAAAAGGTAAAACAATTCTAAGTTAAGAAGAGTCTAGAATTTTGAAACGCAAGTGGTTTTCCACAGAACGTAAGAAGAGTCTTGCAAACCAAGAGTCTACCTACTGCAGAATCATGCTTCTAGTGGCAGCTAGGTGCTTCCAGGAGGCCCGCAGGTAAAACATTAAGGTAATGCTGTTTGTCATCAAGAAAACTATATTCAGGAGCATACTGCCTTTAAGTATGGAGGTTCTATTAGTTATCCTAGTTAATTGACCACCAGGCCTTTGATCTCCAAGGTTTTGTTAAATCTCCTTTTAAAAGCCACCTGCATTGGGTTCATATCCTCAATGGATGAGAAGTGTGGAAATGATCATTACTCATTACTAGAGCTCATGCTTTGTATGTAGAAAACCCCAAGTTCAACCCCAATATCTTGGTTTAACATTCTCAGGTAACAATGAGAAAAAGTCTGAAATAATAGAACACGATTGCCAGGCACAACAGACAGTACTGGCAGGATAACGTTCAAATGAAAAAGCCTGACTGATTAGTAATCAAAGCCATTTGAACTAGCATTATTAGGGCCAAATCCTATCCAATTTTCCAGTCCTGGTTTAGTCATCACAATATGGTATGTGCTGCATTCTGTGATGGGGGTGCAGTCATGGAGGCCTCCTCAAGGTAAGGGAACATTTGTTTGTTTATCTCGGGCTGCACTGCAGTTGCATCAGTACCAGAAAGTTGGATAGGATTGGGCCCTTAATGAGATCCTGGAAATAGGAAGTACAGAGCTTTTCTGTTCTTTATGACTGCATTTTTGTTTGTTTCCTAGCAATTTTCCTTGTATAGAACAAGCACTCAAATGGGGGAAAAAACACAATTACATGTACTAAACATTAATACCTTTGGGGAAATTATACAAGGAACTGAGATTTAGAAAATAAATGTAAGCGTTGATAAGACCAGAAACTTGGATGTTAAATATTTTTTTCCTAAAGTGGCTTTGCTCCTGAGGGTGGTAACTACAGCATTATATGCAATTACTTGTTGTGCTTGCAAGTCCCCAGTGGTAATAACTGGTCTACCTGTTGACATACTATTCTTCCTGTTCCACTATAAATGTCGGCAACTGAATTGCACATGGGTATAATTACCATCGCTGATAGAGTCGGAGATGAGCTTCCCCACCAGGGTTCTGTCAATCACCACTCGCTCCAGCTGTGGCCCACAAAGGCTTAGGGATACTAGAACACCTGAATGAAAGAGGAGCTGAATCCAAACAACAAGGAAACAAAAAATGTATCAATTGAGGATGGTATGTTCCTTAATACATTGACAAAACATACAGTGTAAGTTTCTATATTTCTTATATTAAAGCTTAGCTGACAAAAGCTATTAGATGCACTGCAAGACCCTTATTAATGAAAAACAACAGCCAGAGAAAAGGAAAAAAACAAAAACAAACTGAGTGTTTTGAATATACCTGCTATAACTATAATGAAATGCTTCACTAGGCCTGCAGGGTTCCCCAATCCTTGGAATGAATTTAAAACCCAATTGTGACCCACTTCTGTTTTGCAATCACAAAACCAGAAGTGGGTTGTGATAGCATTTTAAACTCATTCCACAGATTGGGGGCCCTATGGAGAGCTCCCCAAGGCTCCCCACACACCTCTGGACCACAGCTGAGAGTGGTGAGTCTCAAAAAACAAACGAAAAAAAAACCCCTTTGCCCACAGCAGCAGCGCAATCCTGGGGAACAGGCAAAAGCGAATGCTTTCCAGGGTAGTGGGTCACGACCCACCACTTTGGAACCACTGCTATATGGGCAACATGCCACCAGAACTAGTATTCCAACAGTGTAAGGGCCTAGTCAGCTGCAGATATGCCGTTTGGAGCAGTCGAGCTTTTGTTGTAAGCAGTGAGCATACTAGGGGATCCATAATATGCCCTAGTGCTGATAAGTCTGTGCAGTTGGGAAGGTGGCAGGGAGAGGAGGAATGTGGAGTAGATGTGTACTATACAGGGGGTGGTATCAGCTGCTGATATCCTATCCCTCTTCCAGGCTTCAGTCTGCCTTCCTGGGTGCACTCGGACTTGTGCCAGCTAAATCTCTGGTACAGCTACGAGTATACCTATTCTGGCTTACTCTTGGCTAAGGAAACAAATGGATCAGGATAAGACCCACAAGGGGCGGGAACAGCAGCACCTTCTGTTGCTGCATCCAAAAGCCCCCCTGGGGCCGAGCAACCTGATACAGGTTTCCTTGGCAATGTGCCCGCTCAAACATGGGCTCAGAGCCAAGGAGCCCCATTGCCTCTAGCTGCGGTCTCCCTGAGGGAAGAGAGAAAATGCTTCCATTACCCAAAGAGACCTCCAGTGGTATCCCGGCAGGACCAGGATTCAATGGTCACCATTTTGGCACCACTGGAGCCCTGGGCACAGCCAGGTTCAGGACTGGCCTGCCAGTCCCTTCAAAGTAGGACTGTGGAATGTGTGGAGCAGGGTCGCAGCCTCTGGCATCTGTTTAGATGGCAGAGCACAAAATCAGTATGTCTGAAATACATCATTGCTTGTTAAAATCCTACTGCTTATGCACAGTAGGGCAGCATACAGACCAGAAAATGGTAATTGCATTTAAAATACTGTCTAGTCACACTGTTGCAATATTAACAAGAATATGAACATCTACCATGTGGTACAGGAAGTATTCAAGTTACGTACGCAATTATACTGATTACCATTATGCATGTCCGATTTTGTGAACCTACTATCTTCCTCTCTGTGCACTTAGTTACTCTTGCTTTGGTATTTTAAAAAATATCTTTGTGGCGTGTATTTTTCATTAACCTCATGCTCAACCCTCTGAGGGTCTGGATGCTTTAACAGATTGTGTAGAGGACATAACATAAAAAAGGCTCTACCTTGCTAGTTTGAATCTATGGAGTCTTTTTTGCTTATCCACATTTTTACAGGGCAGCAGCATGGAAAAAGATGTCTACCATGGATGGCAACATCTGCAGTCCCCTGGATACCAGCGCTGGGCATACTTTTTTGTGGTGTGTTTTACAACTTTCCTAGTCCTTTCGAAAATAAATGTAGAAGGTGCGACAATTTATCTCAAATGAGGGAGTAAAGCGAGTATATAATCAAAAACGTGTGTTGTGATGGCAGTGTAATAATGTTTATACTTAATTCAGCTTTGATGGTTCTATTCTGTGAGTTCTTGGGGCAGTGAAACACTGCGACTAGGCATTGTGTTTAAACCCCACCGTTCCCTTAGAAGTACCAGGAGGCCAGCCCTGAGAAATCAGAAATACCTTTTTATTTTCTCAGACAATTGAGGCCTTTCCCTGCTTTGCTATATAATGCCAGAATGACCAACTTGGGGGCTGGTTACCAGGGACCGGCTATAGCACAAGTCGTGAGTCGATTTGCAAGTCTCAGTCCCTTGTGACTCATGAGTCATAGTGCATGCCCACTGCAACTCGCCCCTTGGAAAATCCCCCCTTGGAAAATCCCAAGTCTTTTTTACTCCAGCCACTTGTTTCTATTGCAGGAATACCTTCTCCCACCCCTTGGGTTCCTCCTTGTCCCTTTCCTCATCCATAGGAAAAAAGTCAGGCTATCCTTCTTTTGTCCAATTGATTGTCCGTTCCTTTTGAGATTGACAAGAGAGACCACTCCCGCCCATGTCCTGGCTGTCTCCACCTTCTTCTGGTTCCACCCCCTCCCCCAACTCATGTAGCAAGCCAAAACAAAAACTTTAACCCTTCCTCCTTCCCTCCAACCCCCCCAGCCCTATGGTTGGAACAAACCTGCCGTGCAGCTCGAGTAGGTCTGAATGCTGGCTTCTGGATTGCCCCACAAGGTCTTTCATGCAACGCAGAAGCAGCAAAAAAAGTGAACAGCACCCAGATACAAACCTGAGTTGCAGGGACAAAAATCATGAGTCTTTGAAACTCAAGTTTACATGAGTAAGCTTGTAAATTCATTTCCAAGTCACTGGGCCCAAGTCATCATGCCCGAGTCACTGACATGCGTTACTCGAGTTCACATGCGTCACAAAAACCACATTTTTATCATGCTGGTTTGCATTGCAGAACTCAAGTTCCCACCCTTGCTGGTTACCAATCCTGAACCTGAGCATTTTATTGTTAAAAAGTAAGAGGGGTGCCAGTTCTGAAGAATGGGAAAAGGAAAAAGTATCTTTTTTCCTTTTCCCTTCTCATCACATCCATGTGCAATACAGAGAGAAGAGTTCTTTAGTCTCAAAGCGCACCTCTTCCTAGATCAAATCCCCTCTTTCTGAAGTATACTTACAAAAAACTGTTGGAATAACCAAACTCCCTCTCTCCCTGTCATCCTCTTCATTTTTTTTTTCAAACCAACTGACAACTTGACCCAAGCATCTGTCCATTGTGCCTGGAACCTGAAGGTGCTGAAAATTATAGGACCATTTTTGTGGCATTAAATGTCTTTTTCTTTAAATTCATAAACATATTGCTTCTGTCTACCTAGGACATCCCCCAATTATGTTGAAATTACAACCTAACTTTTGAGTAGCCCCATTTTACTTCCAATCTCATAAAGCACGCCACCACTTGAGTTTGGCGTGTATGTAGCAAATCAGGACTTCCCCGGTTTGAATCTCATCGCTGCCATGAACTATCATGAGGTGGCCTTAGGCAAGCCACTCCTTGGCCTCAGTCCTTTCATCTCCATTATGATAATACTTACTCATCTGAGAGAGTTCTTGTAAGAACAATGTTAGGGTAGCGCATGTGAAGCTCTCTGCGTGTTAGAAAGTGCTTTATGCATGCTAAGTATTGTTATTATATCTATATTGAAAATTTGGGTGACAAAAGAAAGCAGAATAAAGCATTCCAGGAAAAACATCCAGGATGATTGGTGGTAGCGCACTTGGGGAACGAAGGTTCAAAGCCTATCTCAAGACATGTATGTTCATGAACATATACAAACCTCATCTTTTATTCTCAACCAGTAAAAAGTTGACCCTTTTTATAATACTAATACTTGAGGTAATACTGATTACCTCACAGGGTTTCTGTGAGCAAAAGTAAGATAAGAATGATGAAGCCATCTCAATATACATAGAAGTGTTATATAAATTAACACAAATATACAATCATATTGTTGGGACTACAGAAGTACAGGGATTGCTCTTCAACTGGTTCACTAGTTCAAACTACTTCCCAAACGTCAATGTTTATATCTTTGTAAATGCAGATTGAGATTAAGAGCTCTGTTTACAAAACATAAACACTACAAACAGAGCCAGAAAAGCAACCTCTTTCAGTCAAGCTAACAAATGCCTCTTTGGGTAATCATCTGGATGGTTTCTAAAGCTCCACCAGTCATGGCAGATGTCCTTTAAAGGTTTGCCCTCATAAAAACGTTAGACACAGTCACACTCCTCCAGCTTTTATTGCAACCTTTCAAAACTTCAATTTATCCTTAGGTGGCAGTTGGATTAGATAAAATCACAATTTATTCCCAAGTTGATAATGTGATCTTTCGGTTCAGCAATGCTGACTACATCTTATAATTGTCCCAAAAATACAAATGAAGAAGAATTTGAAGAACAACAAAAATCTGTAGTAGTTGAGAAGGCGAGTTTGGGGGCCATGTGAAAATGTAAAATTTAACTAAAAATTACTATCCGTGATTCTCTAGATTGTGGTATACTTAAGAAAGTAACATATCCAAAAAAGGGGACGCTCCTCATGGAAGCTTCCTCAAAGTGGAAAGGGATTATGGGTTGCCAGGTGATGTGCTGCCCTTGATAATCTACACTAGACATGCCTCACATGCAACCTCCAGGGGATGTTCCCACTACCCTCCATGGTGTACACAACACACTGCAAGCCAATTTCTCTCTCCCTGATGCTGCCTTTCCTGTTTTCCCTTGACAATCTCTCTCTGCCAATCTTCTTTCCCTCTGGAAGTCACCACTGCTTGTCCTCCCACTGACTTATCAAAAAGGAGAAGGCTGGAAACGAATTTGGAGGTGCTGAAGTGGTGATTGGTTTTGGGAACAAAACCTCTGTTTCAAAGAGGAAGTTTTCAAAATAAAAACAGTGTGCAGGGAAAAATGCATTCCCTGCACATCCTGGTTCTGCCTGGGATTGCCCCCTCTTGCTGCATTTAAGAAAAAGGAGGTGCTTCCAATGGGAAGCACAACCCTATAGTACATATTTGCACCCTCATGTAGCTTGGCCCTAATGATGGATAGCTTTCAAGATCACTTTATGTTACCCTTGCACTCTGCTCTGCTCAGTGTTTCCCAAACTGTGGGTTGGGACTCACCAGTGGCTCACGAACAGATTGTTAGTGGGTCATGAAACTAACAAGCTGATAGCTAACAGAGAAGTGTATTAAGTTCTATGGAAAATGAGCAGCATGTGCATGTTTACTCAAGAGTAGGCAAACATGCCTCAATCCACTTTGAAGGGCAGGCTGAAAGGAATGCAATGCCACCAAAATGGTCCCAATCCAATGAACACAGGCCCCCAAAAACACTTGAAAAGGAAGTCCCGTTCCCCACCGCCCAGTTGACAAGGAAAAGGTTTTGAGCTCTACAGAAAGTGAAACTTTGCAGCACAGGCGTATTTACCCACAAGTGGGCAAACATGCTTCCCCTCCTATTGAAAGCCAGGTGAAGGGGAATGCAAGGCTACCAGAATGGTTCCAATCTAACAAACATAAAGCTCAACAAATGCTCCAGAAGGTAGCCCCCCCCCCACCACCACTACAGTAAAAAGGATAAAAACAGAGGCTTGAAGCAGTTGGTAAGGTGAAACTGGATTGTTGTTTTTCAGTCTCATAAAGCTAGGTGGATCCCAATACTCTTTTTAAAAAGTGGGTCCCAGTGCTAAAAAGTTTAGGAACCACTGCGTGACCATAATAAGCTGACATACAACCTCATAAGACATAAGACATAAGAAATTTATTTGTCATTACACTCACAACTGGGTGCAACGAAATGAGGTGCTCTTCCCCAAGGTAAAACTGGACAACACCAAAACTAAAATATGCACAATCAACCATACAACAATCACTTATACAAATATAAATACCCCATTGCTCCCAGCAATTTAAATTCTACAAAAACTTATGACCCCGCATTTAAACTCAATACTGCACTTGGGTAAAAACTGTTTCTGAATCTGCTCGTCCTTGCTTTCAATACCCTAAATCTCCTTCTCGATGGTAATAGTTCAAAGAGCTGATGTCCCGGATGAGAGGAGTCTTTCAATATATTAGATATCTTCCTCTTGCATCTATTTTTATACAGTTCTTCCAAAGAGGGGAGTAAACAGCCAATGATGTTTTGGGCCGTCTTGATCACCCTTTGAATTGCCTTTTTCTCTGCCACTGTGCAGCTCGTGTACCATACACAGAGGTTATGGTTACACAACTCATGGTTGTATAGTATCTATATCTATATTTTTTTAGTGTTGTTTTAACTGTTATTTGTATATGTTATTTGGTGTTGTCCATTTCGTTGTTCTCGTACCTTGAGTACAATGACAAATAAATTTCTATCTATCTATGGTAGATCACTAGCATAATAGGGTGTTTTTTCAGGAGCATTTAAGTTTGTATAACTGAGCATGGAAAATCCTCCCTGACTCAAAGGTTAGTGGAGCTATGCAGGTCAAGTGGATGAAGTCAGGGGAATGGCTGTATTTCAGAGGGGCAGTATCAGATGCCATCACTTTAACTTTTTAAAAACTGCATCTGTTTCTATTCTTAGACCAAGCTCTCATTTTTTCAAATGGAGGTTGAAATCACAAATTAAGAAGGCATTCTCTTTCAATCAGGTTCACAAGGTTTTCATTCACTACCTTCATTTCACTTAGCCTTTGTGTAATCATCTGCTGCCTTTCCCTTTTTTGTTTGGTTACTATTTCATCATAGTGAGTGGGGATGCAATCTGCTGAGTACTTTCTACTGTACAAATTCCACACTGAAGTGAAATGAAGGGGGATTGTTCATGGGAATGCTTGATTATTAGTACTGCAACTTTAAGTTAAAATACAAAGTTACTGCATAAGTAATACTTGCTAGCCCTGCAAATGGCTTCAGAATATGCAATCTGAAGAACCATCTTGATTTTAGTATTATCACTATGTGCCACTGCATGTTGCTACATCGATTTCAAAATAAATCACCTGCACATACTTGCCATGTAGCTCATCTTGCAAGCTACATCAGCACATGCTATTATATAGCTTATCTGATAATTAAGTTCTAAATATGCAAACAGAAGTAAATCTCCTGATTTTTGCTGGGTTTTTTGTTTTTTTTGTTTTTGTTTTTTTTGTTTTTTTGTTTATTGTTTTTGTTTTGTTTGTTTTTATTGTGTATAATGGCTTTTGATGATTTCATTATAGCTTTTTTTTACAAATCTGGAACAAGGCAATATAAAATCTTTTTAAAATAAAGTCTATGTAAGCAAATTATAGAACGAATGCCACAAAGTACAGGATTGTAACATTCTGATCATCTGACAAACAGATGCACTGTTCTGGCACTTGTAAAATATATAAGAACTATCAGATGTTGATTTCTGCATAGCTATGTAAGAGTCAAAATCAACAAGCTGTTCTTTGTACAGGAAGCTGGACTAGATGGGCCTTTGGCCTGATCCAGCGGGGCTCTTCTTATGTTCTTATGTTTTCCCCTTCAGCCAAGATTTAGACCACATAATTGTCAAGTTACCCGAGAAAATATTTATTAAGTTAATCACACTATATACTCATTTCTCAGCGAACTCCAGCTGGTGCTCAAGGGTAGCAGGATCTTTGAGATGCCTTTGAAGACATTTCTACACTGAACTGCTTTTAAAGTTTGAATGAAAATTGGGAAGAAGATTGTGACACTTGAGACTTGGAAGAAAAACACCAAGAGGTGAGAAGGACAAAGGTTTGATCTAATACATTAATATACAATCCACGAACTACCGCACTGCCCTCCGCCACCCCTGGCAACATAGCATCTGCATAGGCAGTTGACCACCAGCAAACCCTTAGCTGAGGTCCAGAATAGAACATGCAACATACACTGACAATACTGTGACCAGTTACATTAATGTCTGGCCAGGATCTACAAAGCCTGATGCACCCAGCTGTGAAACAATAAGAATGAGGCGACTCCTACTGGGTTCTAGAAATTGCTGTCTAGCAGTCATGTCAGTTGCATAGTTGTTGGCCCATGCAGTATGCTAGAACCCAATTATGTTTGAAATTTCCCTGGACTCAGCTGACTATGTGGAGAGGAGATAACAGACTATTTCAGCATACTTGAACAACATAAATTCCTTCAAAACGTAAAGCATATAAGAGAAGTAAAAAGTCGGTAAGTGGTTCAAGTGAACAAACTAAGATGCATGTGCCCATTTGTAGTCATTTCAATCCTTTAAAAAGGGACAAAACAGAACAAAGGTAAGTCAAAATTTGGGGGGAAAGTCATGCTTGGTCAGGAATTCTACATGGGTATTTTTTCTAATAAGCAATGACTAAATTTCAAACTGACCTTACCAAAACTTTGTACAAGAGCCGTCCTTAAACATCAGATCTGATTTCTCCATCAAAGGAAGGTTTCTGCATTCCATATAGAATGGGTATGCCCTCGTGCCATCAGGCAGTAGTCACATGATCTCCACAGTAGGAGTATCCTGCTTCCCAGATCAACTCTGCCTCACTGAGAGAATGAGCTCTCTGGCTCAATGTTTGTCCTTCAGGATCTCCTCACCCCTTTCCCCTTGTTGCTGTTAGCTAGGGTCTGGGACCCTCAAAGAAAAGGAGGGGATGTCTTAGCAGGCTCCCACAGAGTGAGTGCACTGGTAGTTTGAGAGCTGATGGAGCAGGGGATTCCCAAATAGATGTAGAGCCCCAGGTGCAAAGCCAGGTCGTGATATGGATAAAGACTCTTTCAGAGAAAGCAGTATCATCTAGGTTCTCTACTGAAGACTTTGTTGGTTTTAATTCAGATAAAGATCCACAGGAGGCGCGTAAAACAAAAATCAAGCGCCCAAGGTCTCCCTCCTCATCCCCCTCCCCCTCTCCACCGATCTCAGCGCAATTTTCCTAGAAGGATGACTCTCCACCACATAAGCACCAGCAGGTACATAGACATGATGCTTCAAAGTGTCCAAAATCATCTGCTGCAAGGCAGGCGTGGAGTAAAAGAACCAGAGACAAGAGAAATGTTTGGCTCACAGATTCTAGTACTTCTGGTGAGTCAGTATTATTGTCAATAAATTAAACAGAACCAGTCTCAAGGGGAACCTTACTGCTTACTTCCCTCCCTTACTAGAACTCTCCATTTAACCCTACCCTCTGTTTTTTGTTATTTAACCAGTAACACACTCATTCTCTTTATTTTGTGATTATTAATTTACTTTATGGAATGTCTACTACAATGGTTCCCAAAGTCCTACTCAGAATGCTTTGGGAACCCTGTCAGTATTTGTGTGGGAGGAAGGATGTGATCACCATGATCACACTACTACCTGTTTTCCTCATGAAACCAGAAGTGGGTTTTGGGGTTTTTTTTTTTTGCATTTAACAGAAATTAGAAGCTGCCAGGAGGGCTGCAGAGGGGGCAGCCGGCTCCCCAGGCCTTCCAGAGAACGATAGCAACCCCCAGGTAAGTTTAAAAAACCATTCCGTGCCAGCAGTAGCATAATTGTGGCAATCACGTTGCTGATTATTACTGACCCACCAGTCTACTGGATCAACCTCATCAACCTATTGATACTGTTGCCATCCAACCAAAGTGCAGCCATCTTGAGGCTTTTGCTTAGTCACTTGTCTAAAACTGCTGAAGTATGTAACTGTTTCTCTCTTTGCTCTCATTGTTTTCACTCACCCGCCCGTAACCTTTACTTCTCCAATCCAGTATCTCACAATAGATAGAGAACTGGTTCAAGCCAGCAGAGCTTCCTCCCTTATCGAAATGGTCACAGCATATTCTCAAGGCCCAATTAACACAGAGCTTCTCATGTCCCAGCCCCTGTGTAGTAATTTTCCACCAAGCAGCAGCTTTGGGGGGTGGGGGGGAAGAGGGATATAAAGATGATTTCAATTTGTATGCCTTTGCCTTTTTCTCAGCCTGCCGAGTGGGGCAGGGAGATTGGCCCGCCTGCGCAGGAGTAATAAAGATGATCCTCATACTCTCTCGTTTGGTTGTTTGCCTTTTTAAACGCTTTTCCCGCGATGAAAACCATTTTGGGCCGATTTTCGGCAACAATACTCTCCCCAAAATTGGCAAAGTAGGACTTGTCTTTGCCAGACATAATCCAATTCATCTTCAACAATGTTTTATTCTTCTATATGTTTACTTATTTCAAGTTTGATAACATTTGCTATCAATTTTTCCAGGACAAAAGTCAAGTCTAATGGACCTGGAATTCCTTGGGCTCACAGACACTTTTTAAACATTCATGTTACACTGACTACCTTCCAAATCTCCCATGTGGCCAGTTTTTAATTATAGTTCTTTACTAACTTAGCGGGTCCAATCCAAACCAGCTTTCCAGCGGTGATGCAGCTATGCCAACACAGCGTGTGCTGCATCCTGCAGTGGGGGGCATGGAGGCCTCCTCAATGTAAGAGCACATCCTTAACCTCAGGACTGCATTGTGGCTGCATCGGCACTGAAAAGTTGGATATGATTGGGCCCTAAGATACATATTGTCTAGACCCAGTGATTTATTATATATAGATGATTAGCCCCAGAACTTCATTTTACCACTTTTGTTGAATTAATTTTACAGATGCCCACCCTGAAATGACTACTTTTTGTGCACGGCTTAGGAGCATTTAAACATTAAGCCAATATTATCATGCAATATTAATATTAACACAACACAAATAATAATAGTAATTCTATCTTGAGATTTTACAGCTAGGGCATTCAGGTTGGAAAGGAAAATTCAGCATTATCCAAAGAAAGCATAAATTTGAGTTACAGAATGCTACAATTATGAGATAATTCAATTTGCCTTTAAAGGGGCTTGCACAATTGCTGCTGGTTGAGGATTAGGCTTTAGTAATATTTTCCAAAATTCAACACTCTTAGTTAGGCAATGGTAAGCTCAATGACATGTCTGTTCAACATCAAGGGAAATGAGCTAGAAATAGCTTTTAATGAGTTAAAATACATTAAACATATTTCCAGAACAAAGCTGTTGATTAGAATGCTGGATCACACACTCTAAGATGCCAACCTGTTCCCACTTCCCATGCTGCTAACAAGAATGTGAGCAGATGTTTTCTTTATATATTACATGGATATTTATGTAGATATGGAATAGACGCACATGCCACAATGGCCTCTGAGCAGTTTCATTCATTTGACATCTAATCCAACTAGCTGGTAACAATTCTGGTTAACGTTCTGCATATTTTCAAGGAAGTTAAATTTTTTTCCCCAGGTAAGTGCCTTAGGTATAAAATTTAAAGACTCTTTTCTATGCTTTATTAACTGAACTAAATAATTATGTGTAGATGCTGTCTAAAGTTGTTGAACATCTTGAAAGCTTTGCTTTAAACTGGCGCACAATATGTAACATGATTCCCTATTTTATAGCCATTTTTTACGAACAGCTGGATCTTACAAAGATTTTGCTTTTGAATAAGAGCAAGCATCAAAAAATCTCAGAGCACACTGAGTTTTTCAACTTTGTACCACTACATTAATCACTTAACAATTGTTCAGCTTTGTTGACTGAACATTGCAAGAGCATGTCAAAACATTTTACCTGACACACATATTTGCTCTTCCATTTGCTTAGCACGCACTGACTGTTTTGCATCAGTTCCTGGAGGACAACAGAAAATACACAGTTGATAAAGTTGGTTGTACACATTTCATGTGGTTAAAGTGCTTCTAATTTTCAAGAGAGAGAGATTGTCTGACATTCTAAACAAAGATGAAACTGTTTTGGACAGCCGACAGGACAAAAGCACATTTATCACCAGAAGGGATGATTTTTTATGAAAATCAAAGCTGTTGAAAGAGAACTGAAAACCTGGATTAATTGTAACTATGTTTGAAACTTTCTGAAAGGTACCTCTAATTCCTTGACTGTGTCTCGGAGCTTTTCCGGACGTTTATTCTTAAGTACCCAAGGATAATCTCGAGCTAGCAAATGAAAAGGACAGGTATAAGACAATCGGTATACATCCACATCCACACATTCACACTCAATTGGAATATTGGATTTTACTTCATATTTTAATAGTAATTTTAATTCAAAACATGAACAGATTTATAAAAAGTTTTGTTTAAAAAAACCACACACCACATAAAAACGAACATTTCACAATATCTCTGTAATCCAAAGTAGTTCTTTTCAATTCTTGTGCACTATAGAAAATTTAACCCTGCTAATATTAGTAGTGTTTCATTCTTTTTCCATCTCTAAGAAGGTTAATTATCAACTCTGTATCAACTCTGGGGATCGTACTGGTGCCTTTTCCCTGCCCCTGCAGCTACTTTTGTGGCTCCCAACTCCCTTGGAGGTAAAAAATTGATAAAAATTGGGGATAAGATCCAGTGGGCACAACTGCCACCAAATCCATCCCCTTCCTTCCCTGACACACATACCCCCAATTCCTCCCTCAACAAGCTCCATTACCCCTTCCCTAAACATGGCCTACCCCCACCAATAACTTACCAGCACTTGCCGAGCCTCCCGGAACTGCTGCCATGCACACCATGCCTCTTGCCATCTGCAGCAGTGGCCTAGCTTTTGCGCTGCTGTAAAGTACTTTGTGTTGCTAGGATTGGGACCTAACAGTACAAGTCTACACACATTTATTCAGAAGTAAGCCCCACTGTGTTCAGTGGGGCTCACTCTCAGATATGTGTGTATAGCCTTAGATACGCATGTATTTTGTTTGTATATTTGTATATTTAATTTGCAGGGGAGGCAATGGCAAACCACCCTGAACAACAAAGTCTGCCTAGCAAACGTCACAATGTGATGTTACCCCATGGATCAGTAATGACCTGGTGCTTTATATAGAGGACTACTTCACTTTTTTATTTAATTTGCTATGTAAACCACTTTTCAAACTAATTAGCTCCTAATTAGTACAGAAAAGTCAAGTACTGTATATAATTGTGTATAAATCAATCTCATGGATAAGCTGAGGGCAAGTTTTAAGCCAAAAATAATAGAATTTTTATGACCCATGGACAGTGTAAAACTTGGCGGGGTGGGGGGGGGGAGGTATGAAATTCTTTGAAAAATATCTTACCAGCAATTGTACTGAGGCAGCAACAGAAAGCCAACAAAAAAAAAAAGGAGTCATTTCACTTTCTTCTGAGGAAGCACAGAAATGGAGATATTCTCCAAACAAGAAGGAACATAAAAACATAAGAAGAGCCCTGCTGGATCAGGCCAAAGGTCCATCTAGTCCACAGCACCTCCATAGCAGCAGCTCTCATAACAACTACAATTTCCATAAGCACCTTCATCTCTCTGCCTGTTTGGAGAAGGAAAATGGCTACCGGTTTTATGCTTGCTATCTGTTGGTGCTTGAGAACAATTACTGGCAAATAAAGCTACACTGTTTTTTCTTCCCCCTACTTTCTGTTTCTTAGTCTAGTTCCCCCTACCAGCTACTGTTCGAAGCTTTATTAACTACACTGACCTGTGTATGTCAGTCCATGCTTTCAGGCATAAATTTTTAGATTTATACATTATATAAGATACATCAGTTCTAATAATGAGCTTAACATAATAGTGTGGCCAACACAACTGAGAGTAATTCTAGTTTAAAATTATAGTTACAAAGAAGTAAAAGTAGCCCTTACATTCTGCCAACTGTTGCTTCTCATATAAATAGCCAGTGTCCTTTTGTGATTCTAGAAGAGACAAAAAAAGGGGGAGAGAAGGAAGCTGAATGATTGAAGTGCTGAATATACATATAGTTTGGAGAAGCGTAGAAATTTTGGGGTGGGAGGAGCTAGTTCTAAAGTCTTTCACTCCTGGATGGATGTCTTAAAATTGCAGTGAAAGAAAGGCTTAAACTATCCCAACAGGTGGGCCAATATTATAGAAGTTTCAGTCTAATCAGATAGTGAAGTGAGCTGCAACTGAATCCAAATCAGAAGCTGAGTCAGTCTGTCATCAGAATTCTGGAGGCATCATATTAACCACCAAGTGAACAGCATGGGATGCCGGCACAAGCCACTACTTTAACCTGGACCAAAACAGGAAGGAATTCTAGCTGAAAAGACCTTTTGGCCCATCATGAATCTTCTAGGATTAACAGGATTAATCAGATAAAGAAAATTGATCATTCACTCTGAAATGCCAATTTCAAACATCCGGTAAGGAGTATCCAAAAGGCCAGCACCAGAGCACTTCCATGAATGTACAATGCCCTCTGCTGGAACTCCAATAAATAAAAAAAATACTGGAATGCCAAATCTCAATTTAAAATATGTTACTTTTAGAGCATTTTAAAGACCTTATTTTTACAGAAGGAAGTTAAAATTGTTGATGTAAAATCCTGATTTCTCAATTCTGAAAAACAATTTCAACCAATGATTTTATCGTGGAAACTGCAGAGAAATTCAGGTTGATTCTTAAAACAGTGCAATGCTTTGTTAATACAGAAAATGTGTTTTTAAAATTCAGTTCTGAGAGCTTAAAAACTCTGTAATAGTTCAAAGGTTAGATGCATTCTTATTGTAACCATTTATACCTTACCTGGCTCTTTTTTTTCATAGTAATGATAGATCCCAATGTTTTGGTCTACACATTATTAAGGAAACAAAACAATGAATTATGATTCTGGCACATGAAAAAACAAACATCTGGATATACAGAAATTATTTTATGGATAGAGAATGCATGCAGTCATACAGATACTTGAGGGTTCCATATCATAACAAAAAGCTAAAAATTGTTAACTAACAAGGCTCTTTTCCCCAGCTGCTTGACAGAAAAATCTGGGAGGAAGGTTTGGATACATGCAATAATAGTATGGCCACTCACAGCGCAGTCCTAACCTGTGCTGGAGCAGGTAGGCCACCTGGCCTGCACCATATCCTAATGCAGGCTGGGAGGCAGCTTGAGCTCACAGTTCAAATATCAAGAATGTATTTTCCCCTTGCACCGGGGTAAGCCCCAGCCAGCCGTATTGGGCTGCTCAAAACTGCTCCCGCAAAACAGCAGGTGCAAGGCCACACAGCCAGGAGCGGTCTGTACTGGACTTGGGGACAGGTTATCAGATACTGTTCTGTCTCCACCCCCTTCTCTGGGCTAGCCTACTCATGGGTCCGCCCTCCCGTTGCCCCGTTACATCTCCCGCTCGCCTCTGGCACACCCTTGGCGGGGCCCTGCACTGGCAGACAAGCTGGACCTCAGCCAGCATAGCCAGCAGGCTACATGGTGTACATGCGCTGGCGCTGCTCCCTGTGCTGGCCCAGCAACCAAATCCATGGTGCAGATGTGCCTTATGGCACATTTGTGCCAGCGCTATGCTGGGTTGGATTGCACTCTCAATGATATAATCTATCTATCTATATAAAAGAGAACGTGTGTTTGTACGTATGTTTGTGTGTGTATGTACATATGTTCCGCGTAGGATCCGCAACGCTTGGACCGATCGACACGAAACTGCCACGCATACACCTTGCGGCCTGGCGACAAATACTGCAGGGGTCAGACCCCCCTAGCGCCCCTGGGGGTGGGGGTGCGGGTGGTGGTGAAACGTAAACATGATAGCAAACGGCCAACATCGGTGTAGAATCCATTGTTTCTGGGGGCGCCAAGACGAGTGCCTACGTCCCCGATGCCATTTGACTCCGGGTTCGGCCCCCCCTCAGCATGGGGAGGCGAGAAGGGGTGCAGAACAAAACGTCCACCATGCCCTCCTAGAACTCCTGGAGCGACTGACGCCAAACTTGGCAGCCATGTGCCTTGCAGTCTGGCAACGAATACTGTGGGGGTCAGGCCCCCTAGCGCTTCCGGGGGTGGGGATACGCGGGGGCCCCCGCGTGAAAACGATCGAAAATGGCCGAAATCGGCGTCGAATCTATAGTTTCCGGGGTCGATGGGATGACCGACAACACTCCCGATGCTGCTGGAGTCTGGGTTTGTCTCCCCCCCTCAGCGTGGCGGGAGAGAAGGGGTGCGAAACAAAACGTCCGCCATGCCCCGCTGGAACGCCTGGAGCGACTGGCACCAAACTTGGCATGCGCATGCCTACCAGCCTGGCAACAAACACTGCGGGGGTCAGGCTCCCCTAGCAGCCCCGGGGGTGGGGGGGCCGCAGGGGGCCCCACGTGAAAATTGTCGAAAATGGCCGAAATCGGTATCAGACCCATAGTTTCCGGGGCCGCCGAGACGAACGGTGACGCTCCCGACATCGTTCGAGTCCGGGTTTGACCCCCATCGGCATGGGGAGCGAGAAGGGGTACGAAACAAAACGTCCACCGTGACCCGCTGGAACGCCTGGAGTGATTGACACCAGTATGCTTTACAGTCTGGTGACAAACACTACGGGGGTCAGGCCCCCCTAGCGCCCCCAGGGGTGAGGGTGCACAGGGGGTCCCATGTGAAAATGGTCAAAAATGGCTAAAATCGGTGACAAATCCGTAGTTTCCGGGGTCGCCGAGACAAATGGTGCCGCTCCCGATCCTGTTTGAGTCCACGTTCGGACTGGGGATAATTTGTTACCCAGGCAACGCCGGGACAAAAAAGCTAGTATATATTAAAATGGGTGTGTGTGTGTATGTATGTTCCAGCATAACTCTGGAATGCCTGGAGCGACTGACACCAAACTTGGTACACATCTGCCTTACACTCTGGAAAGAAATACTGCAGTGGTAAGACACCCCTAGCAACCCTAGGAGTGGGGTGCAAATGGGGTGACGTAAAAATAATCTAAAATGGCTGACAGTGTCGAATCCATAGTTTTCGAGGTCGCTGAGATGAATGGTGACACTCCCGATGCTGTGTAAGTCCAAGTTCAGCCCCCCTTAGCATGGGGGGTGAGAAGGGGTGCAAGATACAGTGCTTGGAAATAGAATATCCGCAGCACGCTGATGGTGGCGTACAGGACACCATTTTATTTCAGATTTCAAAACTCATCCCACTTCTAGAAATACTGTGGGGATAAGACACCCCTAGTACCCCTGGGGTGGGGGTGGGAAAGGGGTGACATGTAAAAATAGTTGAAAACGGCCAATATTAGTGTCGAATCCATAGTTTTCGGGGTCGCTGAGATGAACGGTGACACTCCTGATGCTGTGTAAGTCCACATTCAGCCCCCATCGGCATGGGGGGTGAGAAGGGGTGAACAATAAAATGTCCAAAATGACCGACCTTAGTGTCAAATCCATAGTTTTTGGGGTCGCTAAGCTGGAATGCCTGGAGCAATTTACACCAAACTTGGTACACATATGACTTACACTCTGGAACGAAATACTGTGGGGGTGAGACACCCCTAGGGGTGGGGGTGGGAAGGGGGTGACATGTAAAAACAATAGAAAATTACCGATATTAGTGTCGAACCGGGGGTCGCTGAGATGAATAGTGACACTCCCGATGCTGTTTAAGTCCACGTTCAGCCCCCATCAGCATGGGGGGTGAGAAGGGGTGAAAAGTAAAATGTCCGACATTATTGTCAAATCCATAGTTTTCAGGGTCGCTAAGCTGATTGGTGACAGTCCCGATGACATTTAAGCCCAAGTTTAGTCGAATCGAACGAATATAACTCTGTATAACCTTCTGGAAACTGTTACAAATCATTATGCCCCGGTCTTGGACTCATGATGTTCGAGACAATTCCAGCAACCACTCGAATCTTAGATGGTCGTATTTAAGGGAAGCTAACTCGGCAAGTCTTCCAGTTTATCATCGTTCAGTGAATGTGACAGTTTATGAAATCTTATTGCATTAAGATGTAGTCTTATTGCATTACGATTTCCATGCGGGCGAAGCCGTGGGCAAACAGCTAGTAATATAATAAATATTGCAAAGAATAATAAGGCAGTACAATGCACAGCTAAGGATACCTGCTGCAGGAAATCAGGGACAAGAGATGTGGCATAGGTTGGTGTTTATGCTTTCTACCCACGTGCAATTTCAAAATGCTGCATTCTTTAACTGAAAGTGCAAAAGGCCTCCTCAATGTTTTACTAAAACAGCCTTGAGTTTTAAACAGCTTCTCTCTGTTCTGAAAGATGAGCTCTGAGAAATTAAGGCAGTTTAGAAGTTAGTCAATGGTGAGTTTATTTAAAAGAAAAAGAAATGGTAGGTGGGTGGACAATCAGTGGGTGGTAAATAAAAAAGGAGCCTTTTACACAAATTATGTTTCTGAAGCAGGGTTAACTGACATAATGTGGTTAATTTTTCCAATTTGAAAATTTGATGTCTGTTTTACCTTTAACATGTAAGGTGCTCTTCAAAGACCACAAGTGCAACTCAGAGAGAAAGACAGCCATCTGACTTGGTCTACAGCTAATTCTGGAAGACTTATAAACAAAGAAAAAATGCATTATTAGTTACTGAAAAAGTCATACAGTACACCGATCCTGAAAACCATGGACATATGCTCAATTTGCTCAATGTACAAAATCATTTTTAGTAACACTTCTAAAGAAGCAAACATTTTCTTTATATCAATGCAGCCCAAATATTTCATGATCCTCAGAAGTTCATCCTGCTGACTTTGGCTGCTGCCAACCTGGCACCAGCCTTTTACAACTCCTTATAATTGAAACAGCTCCTCAAATTGCAAGTTCTCTTCTGCTGCTTTATTACAATTATGCAATTAATCCTTTTATTATATAATAAAATCAGAAACTGAAAGCATTTATTCCTGTAAGAACATCCCTTTATACTAAAGGACTAATGATTATGTCTTTATAACTGAAAATGGTGATTTGTCAAGACATATTTTTAATATTTTTAAGTCAGGCAAATCTATTTTCTAGAGAACTTTTTTAAACCTGAAGCTTGGTTTATATATAGTATACAATTTCCCCACTGAATTTCCACTGTGTTACTGAGAAAATTTTTGATTCTTGTAGTTATATTAAAACTAGACTTCACTGGGATCTAGTACTTCTTGGGCAGCCAAATCCGCTAGAATAGGGGGACAAGCCGGCCTGCCCCATATCCAGTGTGAGGTTGGAGCGGTATGTGGCGCAACTCAGAGGAATTTATTCCCCTTACCCTATGTCACACAGCAGCAGTCCTGATATGGCTACTCGGGAGCTGCGTTTGCAACATTGCTGACATAACTCTGAGAGGCCCCTTGTAAGGCTGACTGGGCTAGGGCGAGGGCCATGGGTTAGTAACCAGCCTAAGTGCTGGAGGTCAGCCCCACCCCTCTCCCCAGTCCCTCTCCCATGGGCTGTCCTCCCCGACCCTGATCCACCTTCCCTCCATCCTCCCCCTCCCACTGGTCAAATTTGATTGGGGCAAAAGTGCAAACTACTGTGAGTTTGTGACACTCTTGGGGCAGCACAAGAGACTTGTGCCAGCCCAAGCGCAACTCTGGATTGCACTCTGCAGGACTCAAAAACACATATCTTCCAATACACAGAAACTTATTTCTTATTTACTCTGCTTTTTCTAAAACTCTACCATCAAATGTAAATACTATGTTTCTGTTCTTATTATGGAATTACATGAAGCTGCAAACTAGATTGTTAGCTTGGAATACCATAAATCAGTGGTTCCCAAACTGTGAGCTGTGGCTCCCTGAGGAGCTGTGGAAACCAGTCAGGGGAGCTGTGGAATCCTTGGAAAAGACCTGCCACCCTATACAGTGTAAAGGATTGTAGCCCTCATGGGGAGTTATAGCCAATGGCCCAGTAGGCCAAGGGAGCCGTCAGCCAAAAACATTTGGGAACCACTGCCATAAATGCCTATGCAGACTTGGATAAGAGATCAAGTCAAGCCAGGGTCCTCTGAGACTCCAATCAAAAACTCAGAAGTTACCGTATATACTCAAATATAAATCTCATGGATAAGTTGAGGGCAAGTTTTAAGACAAAATCATGGAATTTGCCACACCCCGTGGATAAGGGGAAAACTTAGGGGTACTTAAACTTAATCCTTTGAATTAGATCATTTTGTCTGATTTTACCCAACACCAGATTCTGACAAATGATCTACCAGTAATTATTACCTAAGAACTGTACAGTCTACCTATTTATTAAAGTGCAGGGAAAAACAAAACAAAACAGCAACATAGCAAGTAACTATTAAACCAGTTGTTCCCAAAACTTTTAGCACTGGGACCCACTTTTGAAAATGACAGCCTATGGGGACCAGAAAGAATGTCATTAAACAGAAGGGATGTCATTAGAGACAAAGGGGAAGGCATCCTGGAATAATGAAACAAGGCACACACAAAAACTGTTCAAGGCTACAACTGATTAAGCATATCTGCCTGGAATAGAGGAATGCATGTCACCCTGTTGAGCTCATTCTATCATCCAAAACCACCTTAGTTTTACACAAGGCACCACTAAACCCCACTACCCATGAGAAGGCAAAATGCAGTCAGCTTGCCTGCTCAGCCACAAAGGGCTTTCCTTCCTCCTCTAGTTGGTGACTCCAGGGCCACACAATAATTCCCCAATCTCCAAGAACAACCTTAGTTCCAACCACAACCCTTTTCCACCTCTCTGAACCCACATCACTGCTCCTCCTTTTATCCCTAGGGGCCCTGTTATCACCAAGTGGCTGCAGTTGTGAACTTTGCTGCAGGCAAAGGCTCTGGGGTTAACCCTGTAATTCCTGGCTGACAGACAAGGGGTCATTGCTGATACCATTCCCCATCTCCTCTTTTTTTTCTGCAATTTCCATAACGATTACCCCCTCCCACTAAGTTGATTTGTTATGTTCTTGCAAGGAAGAGGCAAGGAACAGTCTGTGTGTTTTGCCGCCTCTTCCCTCAGATTCTCCTATATGCTTTGAGAGAAGAGCAGCATACCTGCCTGGGAATACTTGGCAATAATACTTGGGAGTAATAAAAGAGCCTATTTCTCCCGCGCCCCCCCCCCATAGTTTGAATAAACTGTTGTAGAATTAAAGTAGAAACAAGGAAAACAAAAAACATTTTTTCCCCTATATGAGTTTCTTACATTTTTTTCCTCAAATAGTTGTAGTAGGTATGAAGCATTTGTCTCTACTTTAATACTTATCGGAATGATCAATGAGTAAACCAATCTCTTCTTTATTCACGGTACACCACAAATAGAATTCTCTGTGTAAGCATTAGAATTAAAGTTTAGCATCAAAGCTATAGTTGGTTAGATTTCAGCTGTAAGCCAGGTAACCCCTCAAATTTTATTTTTAAAAAATAAAATACAGAGTACAAGTTGAGCCTAATTATTCATAGATTTAGCTCAACACGAAGATTAGACTTAACACGAAGCCTCTGAAGGCGACTGGAGCTATTGGAGCATAGGTGCAGTCAGGTTTAGAACATAAGAACATAAAGAAAAGCCTCGCTGGATCAGGCCAAAGGCCCATTTAGTCCAGCTTCCTATATCTCACAGTGGCCCACCAGATGCCTCAGGGAGCACACAAGACACTATCCTGCTGCCACTGCTCTGCATCTGGAGGGGGTATGTGGGCAAAATCCGTTCGTTTACCAGAGGACTTTTTTTATCCACAAGGGTTCCGGGAACTGAACCCTTGCGGATAAAAAAGCCCCACTTGTACTTAGTCTTAATTATCAACTTCTTTTTTACCAAGGAGAGCTGCTCTTTGAAGGATAGATGATTGCTGACATTACATTTAAGATTCAGAGATAAAATCTGTATCTAATGAGATATAGTATTATCAGGGGATAGGTAATAAAGATTCAAAAGGCAGAGAGTTCAATCACATTTAATTGCACAATTCACACATATCAAAACATTTTTTCTAATATTCAGGAAATAGAAATGAGCATGTAGAAATTGTTTGATTTATTAAGGCCCCAACTCTGTCCTATCTCTCCCCTGCCAATGCAGCTGAGCCACATTCTGTAGGGGAAGGAAGCCCTGGAGGTCTCCTCTGGGTAACATTTGCTTCTTTACCTGGGGGTCAGCCTCTGGTGCCAAAATAGGTCTACTAAGACCTGTGCCGGCAATTTCACACTATATTCACACTTTTGAGAAATACCTTTTCAATGGCAGCAGGCCAAGGGAAGGAAGATAGCTCCCTTGAGAGAGCACAGGTATGTAAAATAAACACACATGATTGACCAGGGCAAGGCTTTGAATCATAGCCAACCAACTGGAAAGAACCTTTTTTGCCAGGGAGTGACTGAGATGAGCAAACCAAGGAGTACCAGCAGCACTCAGGCAAGCCAGGATGCTGGTAGCCCAAGACACAAACAATCAGGCTGGGAGACAAGCAAGATGGACTGAGCACAGCCAGGGCCCTGTTATATCCAACATCTCTCTCAACTGGCCGGAAACACCCATAGTTGGACCAAAAGAGGTGGGGGTAAGTCTGCAACCCACATTGACCAGTCTACAGAGCTTCTCTCCAGCTACTCAGCTACATGCAAAGGGCACTTCATGGGGCTTTTAGCATCCTGCAGCATCACAGACACACGCGCGCATGGGCAGGGCTAGGAAACTGTAGCACATGGACCAATCAAAAGGAGCACTGCATGGACCAATCATTGGATTTGCTTAGGTCCCAGAGTTGCAGAAATCCAACCATTTAGTCAAACACACACACACACACACACACACACACACACACACACACACACACA
>JAJKFI010000054.1:4716106-4740158 GCA_029204185.1 Lerista edwardsae | reverse complement strand
ACACACACACACACACACACACACACACACACACACACACACACACAGGATTATACTGGTGTGCCTTGGTATCCACTGATGGATACTGGGACGCCTATTAAAAATATAGGGGAACATTAAACAAACCTTTTTTTTTAACCTTGATGCAGCAAAACCACTGATGTTCTCCTACCTTTAAAAAGGCATTCCCAGTATCCACGGTTTCAGGGATCCATGGCAGGGTCCAGAACGGAACCCCAGCGGATACCGGGGCATGCCTCAACATCATGACACTCAAGTATGAGTGGCTTGTGACCAATGAGGGGTGTCTCTCCCTCAGAGGGTGGGGATCCTGCATACCCTAATTACTGGGAGCAGGGAAGCTCCTCCTCCCTCATTTGCAGAATTTCTTCCTAGGGTAAGGACCACTGGGGTGGGGAGAACAAAATGCTAACAAAATGACAAGTATGATCAAAATTTTAAAAGTTTCAAAGATGGAGTAGCATCTTAAAGAGCAAGCAAAGGTCTTGTGCTGTTGCAAGTTATGCGGCAGACAGCAAAAGTAGCAGTAGTCAGTGTGGTCTGACTGCGTCAGTTATACCTCTGTCACGTGGTTTGCACAGCAACAGGGGGCTCTCTGGAACAAGGAGGTCAGCAATCCCACAGAGAAACAGCTGGAATCACTCTGGAACATATGTACATCACCATATGCCATATCCTATAGCAGTGGTTCCCAAACGGGTAGGTCATGACCCATCAGGGAACTAGAAACTGAGTGGGACTTGGGAACTACAGTCCTAAAGCATTCAGAACAGCATTCCTGGAGATATAGGATAGAACTGTTAGTTCCATCAAAAGTGAAAAGAGGCCAAATATGCAGGGATTACAAAGCTGAAAGCAACAAGGTTTAGCAATTGAGAGGATTTGTTGGGAGAAAGAAATAACAGAATCAAAGATAATATCTTATGCGGAATGGCAGAAACAGCATAATTAATTGACAAGAGTGAGTTGGGGAGGGGGTTATAAAAATTCAGTTTTAAGAAATAAGAAGCCAACCAAGGCAAAAGAGCAGTGAGTGCATCAGAAATCCTATTTAATGAAGGAGGTATGAGATCAGGAAACGAACAATGTAACTGGTAGTTGAAGGTTATCAGCACAGAACAATCTCAGGAACAAAAAAAATGTAATACAGTAAAGGCAAAAAAGAGTATACAAGGTAAGAAGGGGGCTATTCCAGCCTGTGGCGGTGATCTTTTGGATCAGAAGAAGGAGCAAGTCCAGCTCAAGGCTAGCATGAAAGAGTTTTATTGGTTTATTTCAAAACATAGAGCATTAATTTACAGGAGCACCTCTAGGCTTCCAGAGGCATCTCCAGGCATGGACTTACATTAGTTTTAGACATATATCTTGCACACAGGCATCTTTAGGCATGGAACTTCAATCACCATCAGACAGCACCTCAGACTCTATGGACGACACAGGCTGCTCATGTCCAACGAGATCCAAGAGCACTGCAAGGCGACCACCAGGAGCAATGCAGCACTCATCACAATGCTCAAGGGGCAATGCAGTGGCCAAATACAGAGGCTTTTATAGGCTAGGTGCTTGCTTATCAGAAAAATCAGTACTAATTGGCAGAAACAACTTCGTTGACAGCACAATGTTATATATCCCATGTTTTCATCATCTTATCATGCACCTGCAGACATTGGTAGGCTGATAACCAGCAGGTGTTTTTATCATCAAAGGCATCTTATTAGTCACGTGCCATAGATAACAGGATGGACTTATGCCAACAAGAAGGTTAACAGAAGATGTCTCCCCCCCATTAAGGAGGGGAGTACCTAGCTTAATTTGTATACATAAAGCATAAACATAATTTGGGGCTTTGAAGTGGACAGTGTTTTATTGCTCCAGTCTTATAACATGAGCTGACGGTGATGGTGACAGCCTTTGTTTTGAGTCCAATCTCTCATGGGAACAGCTCAGTGAACATGCAGGCATCTCCCAGGTGGCTGAGAGGCACATAAGATGGAAGGCAGTGGATAGGCTTTGCACTGGGCTTTACAGGGGCCTACAGAAGAACCTGGGTGAATGACAACAGTGAGAAAAAAGAAAGAACTATTTACAGAAATGAAGGAGTGCCAAGAAAGATGCAGCTGAAATTGGGCAAGAACAGAAGAACCAATGAAACAGAACATACTGAAGCTGGGGTGGGAGCCAGATTCAGGGAATCAACAGCAGCCTTAGTAGAAGGATAAGAGGAGGGGAAAGACTATAAGGTTGAAGAAAAGATAATTTGAGATATAGATTAGAGCAGGTCCTGTTGAATGAGCAGATTAAAACACTAGTGTTATAGGGATCACAGTGAGAATTTTCAGATAAAATTAGAAGCTTGAAAAACAGTTAACACATTCAGCTTTCTAAGGAAAAGAGGCAGGGAGATAGAAAAAGTAAAAGGAAGAGCTTTTAAACATTTGTTTTTGTAATTAGAGGGACATAAACAGGCATGACTGGAAGGTATTTTTTTTTCAGTAACGAATTGAACCTCATGGTTTATTTTATGTTAACTATGATTTGACTGAACGTGAAACAGGATCCAACTAACCATAGTCTGAGTGATAAAACCAGAATTAAACCATTAATTTTGCCCTAATTGTGGTTCTGTGAGCTACCCAAATTGAGAAGTCTGGACCATTTCAGTTGCTCCACCCTCACAGCACCAGCATCCACAGAGATCATAATCAAGACATGTAGCAAAACGTGAGCATTCTAGGCTGAAAGCAGCTCTTGCTAGTGCTCTTGGAAACAGTTTTACTTACACATCTCCCACACACATTGAAATGTGTAGGCAGGTAGCTGTCTCTCACCAATATACAAATGCAAACATATGCAAAGGGATCAAACGCATCTTATTTTTTCAAACTAACAAAAATCAAAAATAAGTTGTTTTATAAATAAAGTTATTTAAATTATATAAAGTTTCCTTTTAAAGTTTAAATATTACAGTCCATCTCCAGAATCTGGGGGTGGTGGTGTCACAGATGCCACCACAGATGCCAAAACTAGCAGATAATGGGATCTGCGGAGTCAGCCAACCTGTTCCCTCCATATGTACCCTCCTCATTGCGACAGCTCTGGTTGCGTCTGGAGGGTACAGGTCCCCCCTCAATGGAAGAACAGCACTGAGTGAAATCTGCAGATGAAAAACCTACGGATGAAAAGGCAGGGCCTGTATAATATTTTTAGCGTATTCACTGCAGAGAATGTACAAAATATCGTTAATTTTTCTTGGAAGGCTGAGGCCACAGTGTAGCTGGAAGGAGTGGCATCCCAGGGCACACCTTCCAGAGCTACACCTTACCTGGGCCGCCTCCTACCTGTACCCTTCAAATGTAACCGAAGCCATGCTCCCATCATGTCCGGGGAGCGAGGATCTGAAGCCTCTGAAGGCCTTGGAACATGATTTCTGCTTTTCTGGAGAAAATCAAAGTTTTACTTTAAGGCCTTTAGAATGCCTTCTGGCATGGAGGCTGCAAGTGAGGGGGGGCAAGACTGGTGACTGGATCGCCCCAGCAGAGTACCATCAGGGTCTTGTAATCCCCCCTCAGCTACACAACTGGGGCGTAGATTGACAGTGTACTCCCTTGGCTATGCTGAGAGCAGATGAAATAAAGGAAGGCATTTATAAATGAATGCCTCCCTTTTTATCCTCCCTGCAACGGCAAGTTTGTGACATTTTGCCAGCAGGTGAGAGGAAACAAGGTACTTGGGATTTTATCTGGCAATTGTCTGTGGTGCCAGTCCTGGCTTGCTAAACAACCCATTGTTAAAATAAAGCATTGATCCGCATGATGTTAGAATGGCTCATGGGATATTAGAACAGGCTCAAAAAAGAGCCAGGATGGTGTAGTGGTGTGCGAGTTGAACCTAGATTTGGAAGACTTGGTAGCCACAAAGCTACCTGGGTGACCTTGGGCCTGTCACTATCTCTCAGCCTCACCTACCTCACAGGGTTGTTGTGAGGACAAATAGGAGTGAGGGAACTATGTAGGTCACTTTGAACTCCTTGGAGGAAGGGTGGTATAAACATGTGAAAAATAAATAATACAAAAAAGAAAAAAATAGCTAAAAGAGATGAGATGCAACAAAAAGAGATACAATTGCTATGAGAAGTTTATTTTAATTCATTCACTATTTAGGAATGATATCAGAAGATGGAAATATATTCAAGTTCTGTATTGTTAAATTGTAATACTTTAGACAGATCAACCACATGGTGGCAAGAAGGGAGCTTTGTCAACAGCTTAAATGCTTTCCAACATCCGTCTTATAAATGTGCCTTTTAAAAATAACACACTGATGAATATACAACCTAATACACTCCATATTGATTTGAAAGACACACTGAAACATTATAAGAAAAAGACCTAACTATGGCTTGTATAATAATCACGGAAAAGAAATACATTATCTGATAACCTAAGAATAGTAGTATGAAAATCACACACTGTAAACTTATTTCCATTTGCTGAGAAGTTGTTTCATGCTTCACTGAATTAATTCTTCACATTTTTAAGAAGTCTAGAAATGTCCTATCTTCTTCAATTACAAGTGGTTGCGTTATGGCTACAGAATTTTCAATTTTAAGGCATGTGTAACAGTACCAAAATTATTTCATGCACAAGTCTTTTCATCTGGGCAAGTATGAGAACCAGAAAAACATTCTATTAAACTTCTGGTGCAATCTTATTCACACTTACCTGGAAGAAAGCCCATTTAACACAGTGGGACTTGCATTTCAGGAGACATAAGTAGAATTTTACTGTAAGAGCCCAAACAGGGGCCTTATCACCAGCAGTACATGCGTACCACTAGCTAAAAATATCAGGAACTTGCCATAAAGCACGTTTGTTACATTGTATGAACAACTACTGCTTGTGCCAGGCCTCAGAGCTGAACGGGAGGCTGGCAGGCACTCCAGCAGCACTGACCAATGGTAAACCTTTTGGGGTGGGGGAGAGGTGTGAGTGGGTGGAACAAGGTATAGGGAAGGGAGGATCAAGCCCATGAGGGAGGCAGGAATGGAGGCAGCTTTTGCTGCTGCATCCTGAACCCCCACTGGAGCTAGGCAGCCTGACATGGGTCCCCTTGGCTCTGCGCCCAGTCAAATGCAGGCGCAAATGTGAGGAAACCCTTTGTTGCTGGCTGAGGTCTCCCCAGGGGAAGGGAGCAAACACTCCCTTTTCCTGAGTTGACCCCCAGCGATATCCCAGCAGGGCCAAGATCCAGATGCTGCAATTTTGGTGCCACCGGAGCCCTGGGCACTGCTGGGCTCAGGGTTGGGCGGCCTGTCTTCAATTTTCATTAATTTATTTCTATTTCAACTGAATCCAGGCTCTTAGGCCTTTATATGAAATGCCAAATATCATGAACACTGTAGGAAAATTGGAGGAAGTCACTTTGATCCAGTTCGAGTGCTTTCTATGCAGAATCATACATTTCAGAAAATTGAAATTTTTCCAAAACAATATGACGTTTCACTGATTTTTAACAGATACTTTTAAATATTTGAAATACAGTCGCACCTCAGTATCCAGGAGGGTTAGAAAACCAGTATCCCAGAGATGCAGAAAACCATGGATAATGAGCACTGCAGTGGGGGCCGCCATCCCTGCCTGGGAGGAGGTCTGAGCTCCAGGGAGGCCACAAACATCCTCCTCAAGCCTCAGAAGGCTTTTGAAGGCCCCCAGAAGGCCTTAGAAGTAAACTTCCAGTTTTCTGAAAAAGAGGGCCTTCATAAAAGATCTTCCAGATTTTGGGGAGTGGGGGGAAGGTGGTCCTTGAGATACTTCGGTCCTAAGTCATGTGAAAATATTTACAATAGAAGCATTAAATTGAGGAAAGACATCTAGAACACATGCACCCCTTCACCACAGTGACATATTAGTACTAAATGTTAGTTTATTCTACTAAAATCAATACTTTAAAAAGATTGCCTTACTACTTGCTGTGGTTTCAGAATGCCTGACTGGTAATACCAGCAGCTGAAGGAAAAAACTCTGAACAACTCTTTCCCAAACTAACACCAGTATCAGCCAATTCCACCAATCATTGTCAAAACATCCCTACAAGACAGTGAAGCTTCATTACTCTGATGTTACAAGGTGTGCATATATATGTTGTACAAGGTATAACAAGCAATTTGTGACAGACAGTATGAAAATCAGTCCAAATTCCATTTATCAGTCTGAGCTTTGGACGCTTGACAAACACAGTAACTTGCACTTCCTGTTTTCATGCTGCTATCTAACATCCCAATCATGGACATCGTTCACAGCGCATATTGATGTTCACAGCAATGAAAAAAGAAGAAGAAATAGAGCTCACTCAAGCTTCCTGTTTCCTTACATACTGATATTTGGAAATTACTCAGGGTGCAATCCTAACCTGGGTCCCTTATGCTGGCCCAGGAGTGTCGCTAACGCACCATAAAGCGCATCTGGACCACTCTTAGAGTCAGGGAGGTCGGTGCACATCCGTGGGCTGGCCTCCCTGAGTCAGAGAGTGGTGCGAACACTCCTGGGCCAGTACAAGGGAACTTGTGCCAGCCTAACTCCAGGTTAGGAGTGTGCCCTAAGTTTTCTATTCAACAAGGACATTTCTCATAGTTTGTTCATACTGTTTACACTATTTTGAAAGCCAACTTTTACAAGTAGTAATAGGATTATGCAGAGTTACACACTGGATAAACCTAAGTTAATACTATTATATTTGTTATGATGACATTCACTTTATGTATCAGTTTCACCTCTGACAACATTAATGAAGCCTGGCAGTCAATATTCAAATGGCACTGGAAGCAGGTTTATGATCTGTAAAAAACACAGTTATAGAAAGAATATGCCGAAGTTGCACCTACAAACATTGTAGAAGAACAAATACCTGTACAGCTCCCCAGATTCTTATGCCCACAAGATAAAAAGTTCATGTTCACCTTTTGCTAAAGACTCTCAAGACCTGGGTAAAACAGCTGATAGCAGATTAGTTTAAACTAAAGAATCACTACCAAAAACATTAAATGTCATTTTTGTGAACAGTACTTTTAATTATTATATTTAGTTTTCAATATTTCAAAGTTATGAATTCACATATTTTCAGACAAATGATTTGCTATTCTGTGCCACTCTGGAAAGGTGCAGGAGCTGCCAGCTCCTCGGAGAACCGACCATGGATGTGACCACTGAAATTCCAAACCCCTCTGCCCTAACTAGGATGGAGGAAGGGAGGAAGAAAAGAAATGCTGTTGTGTTCAATGTTTAACAGGAACCAAGAGAAGACCTTGATTCCTGCTAGTGAAGCTTGCTTCAAGCCTAGTCTGGGGATCAGGAAGGAGCTCCTCCCCTTGGTGTTCTGCACTTGACCCTGCCTGGCCACCAAGAGGAGGAACTTCCCAGCTCTCAAGACTGGCCCATTACAGAACCACAGGAGAATAAGTTGCATTCAAGTGTTGGCACAGACACTTGAATTTAGAGTACAGTACATATTTAGAGTACAGTACATACTAAGCTTTCTGCAGTCATTTCTACAATCATATACTATAAATTTCTTGCCGATCAAAATGTTTTTATATGTTACCACCACTTAAACTCGTTTAGTCCCATTGAAGTCAAGTATCCTAGCTTAAGCAGCTTACAGTTATAATACATTTTGCTGAAGTATAGAAATGGCAGGTTTGCTTAGAATACCTTATTTCAAGCTTCATTCACTATATCAGGAAATAATGAAAATGCCCACATACTAGAATTTACTTTTACAAGACATACAAACAATAAAAAACTCTTTCTGCCTCTGGATTCCTTTCTGATCTTCAAACAGGATTACAAGAAGGAAAACAGTTTCAGATATGACCACCTCCAATGAAAGAAAGAAAAGAACCACCAATGTTTATACTGTAATAATTCAGGATTTCAGAGGTTTATGTATGTTTATTGTTCATCTTTGTACAGATCAGCAAAACAAAGACTTTGAAAAAACATACATTTGTTCAACTTTTTCAATAATCAAATTTAAATAGTTAAGAACCAAAACAAAGAAGAATTTACAAAAGTAAATATCGTAACACCAATTGGATTCCTATTTTCATTTATCCCCTACTACCTGGGCAAGACGCAGTTTTTTAAATGGTGCTCCTCTTACATTTAGCAGGGGGAGAGTAATTGTCCCTGTTCACCCCTGCGCAGTGTTTTTTCTAGTGGCTGCTGCTGGTAGTGTTCTGTATTTTTTTTTTTTTTAGATTGTGAGCTCTTTTGGAACAGGGAACCATTTAACTTTATATTATTTGCCTGTAAACCGCTTTGTGAACTTTTTATTGAAAAGGGGTATAAAAATTTAATTGATTGCTTGATTGATTGTAATTTAATGCATTCATGAAATCTGTTTTTCCTAGTGAGTCAAGTTAAACTTCTGCCTGAATCTGAAAATACAGGTTTCAGTTTAAGATTGCAACCTTTTGTCCATTCTTCTATATAAATACTTGGTCCTGGATCACGTCGATTGAGCATACACTTCATTTGGTGGGGATTTACATCTATTTATTTTATAGATATTTTTAAAGCGAATACTAGCAATACTAAAGCTAAATACTGCAACAGGTATCATACCAAAAATGTATACAAACCTAAATAATAAAAATAGATCATGGGTCTAAGGATGTTGAAGGCGAGAACTAATGAGGTGAGCAGAACTAGAAAACAGTAATTTTTATAACAAGCAGGAAAGATTCCTTGACAGGTATAGGTTTAAGTGAGCAGCAATACTTCATCAGTTTCTACCAATAATCTTTTGATTTCTTTTTTCTTTGCAGGTTCAAGATGGCTCTACCCCAGTTCACACAGTTCTTTCCCACTGACTAGTGTCATACACTTGTAGGTGTCAACAGTGACACTGATCTATAGAGGAACACCTTCCTCTTTCATGCCATAAATCTTTCTGAATATCATTCACAGAGCAATCCAAAACAGCCAGTAGGCCGGCACAAGTCCCTTTAACCGCGTTTGCGCCATCCTTGGACAAGCTAGACTAGTGCTTGGATGTGTGCTGGCCTTGCTACACCATTGCCCGGGCCTGGAGGCCCAAAGGTAAGGCCAGCCTTCTTAGGCTGGCACAGGGACTCTGAGAAGGCAGCGGAAGGCTTAATGGGGTAGGCGGAAGGGCAGAATGGGGTGGGGAGGAGGGAAATGGGCGTGCCCCCCTTGTGCGGGGGCTGACCTGGGGAGCGGGGTGGAGCCAGGAGCCAGGCTTTGGGTCAGATCCGAACTTCTGTCCCCAGCTTGGGCAGCCCCAATTCTGCTACTCAAAGTTGCACACAGCTTCAGTCAGCAACACAGCTTCAAGTAGCCCCATCCAGGCTGCTGCACGCTACCCGGGGGACGGGGAATAAATTGTTCTTTCACCGGATAGCGTGGCAGCAGCTCTGAGCCCCAGGCTGGATATGGGGCAGGAGTGTCAGCCTGCCTATACCAGCCTGGGGTTAGAATTACGCCCTTAGTTAACCACAGCTGTGGCGGAGTGGGGTGTCTCATGATGGGAATACTTATTTGTATAAAAATTACCCTAATTAAAAATGGATGGAAACTTAAATTATTTTCTTTAAATTGATATATGCATTGAGAATGACTATTCAGAACCGGATCTATAAAATGGGCATGTGAGAAATGAATAAAAGAATGAGTTTTACTTGGACTTATTTGTAATCAGCATATGATTCAGAACAAAAGAGAAATGTGAGAATTACAAAGAAACAATGCTATGCTTACACTGAGGAATGATATACAATGAGTAAAAATATCAAACATTAGCAAATATTAATTTGCCGCCCCAGGTGGCGGCAGTGGCCAGGGGAGCCTTTGCTCAGCTTCGGCTGATCCGCCAGCTGCAACCGTACCTGAGCTGCGCGGACCTGGCCACAGTGACCCATGCCCTAGTGACATCTAGATTAGATTATTGCAATGTGCTCTACGTGGGGCTGCCTTTGAAGACGGTCCAGAAATTACAACTAGTACAGAACGCGGCGGCTCGGGTGGTTGCTGGGGCACATTGGTTTGACGCTGTCAAGCCGTTGCTTCGGCGACTACACTGGCTGCCGGTTCTGTTCCAGGCCCAATTCAAGGTGCTAGTTTTGACGTTTAAAGCCCTTTACGGCTCAGGTCCAGGGTATCTGAGGGACCGCCTTCTCCCATATAATCCTGCCCATACTCTTAGATCATCTGGGGGGGGCCCTGTGCTGCCACCAGGAGAAGTGAGATGGACGGCGGCCAGGAAGAGGGCCTTCTCGGTGGTGGCCCCCCAACTTTGGAATTCCCTCCCCTTAGAATTGAGAACTGCTCCCTCTTTGGTAATATTTCGGCGGGGGCTGAAGACATTTTTATTTCGAAAAGCTTTAATTGTTGACAGGCTGGCTGGCTGGTTTTTATACTCTTGCTTATATTTTATGATCCACGGGGCTTCTTGTCGTTTTAAATTTTAATTGTTTTAATATTGTTTTTAAATTATTGCTTTGTAATGTTAATTTTATTGCATTCTACTGTTTTTGTTTTAAGCCGCCTTGCGTGCCTATGGGCAGAAAGGCGGGGTATTAATTAATTAAATGCTCTGAAAGTTGCAGCAGACCAGATAAAATCTTGTGGCAGGCTGAATGTTATCACCAGGTTGTATTTTGAAGACCCCTGCTTTAAGCAAACATCTCTGGCTTGTCTTTCCATCTCATTCCAGAGAAGCTATTGCGATTCTGAATCAGTGCTTGATGTCACTAATGGACAAGATAAGCACAAACTGAAATTTAATTCAGAGAAGCAGGAGAACTGCAGGTCAGTAGAACTGCTGATCAGCTTACAATTGATAGTGGAACTTTGGAAAGAGGAGACTTGCACTTTGTTTGTAATTCTGGTCCTGGATTTGGCCATGGATGCCTAAGTTGCCAACTGTAACTAGAAATGCATTTTCCTGATTTCAGCTAGCACTCAGCTTGCACTGTATGAACATGCCCTGTGGAATGTGGAAGACAGCCTCTCCAGCAGATATTAGAGGTGAAGGCACACTTAGTTGGGAAGGGAGAGAGGAGGCTTTTTCCACGCCAAACCCACGGTCTGGAACTCTCTCCCTCAGTTATTTTGTCCTCTCCTTTCTGACTTTCTGTCACACTGTGAAGACATATAATATAATAGTTGTTCTAGTAGACTGTTAATCTACAAGTACGTAACTGATTTTTTTTACGCCTACTGTTTTAAGTGAATTTTAATTGCCTACCTTCAATTGTTGTTTTGTATTTAATGCTAGAATTTCTATTGTATTTCATGAGCCACCTGAAGCATTATTTTTGTTATCAAAGAGTGAGATAACATATTCATAATAAATGAGCATATTTGAAGCAGAATATAATTGTGTTGGAACAGAAACAGGGCAGAGAAAATCCAGGAAACACACACATAACTGGGTTGAAACAGAGCACCATATTCTGTTAACAGTGTCCATTAACCTGGTGCAACACAAGCAAGTCTCTTCAGTTCTGTTGACAACCCATTTTCAACAGTGGACAAGTTAGTCTCCCCTGAGAGGTAACCCAAAGTCTCTCAGGTATTTTTTAGGGGAGTCCACATGCATTGGCTATCTAACTTTGGTCTCTAACCTGATACATAAGCAACAATTGTGACAAAGATACCCAGAAAGATAAATAAGCTCTTATGACTGTGTATACTTGTAGCAGAAGCCTTTCTATACAGAAGGACAAGCTACTACTTGTCAGGTTGTTCCTTCATGTCCTATCAGCCCAATTTGACTGAAGTACACTCATAACAACAGAAGTTGACAATCCTGATTCAGAAAGGTAAATGGGAGCAAAGGTAGACTATACAATAGGTCTTTGTCTAGGTAGGGCTCCTATTCATATAGCCCACGCATGGTCAAAGAGAGGAAGTCTTCACTCTACCTCACCCTGGCTATCCAAATCAAGTAGCACTGAACTAGCCAGTAAAGATGATGGGCATCAATAGCTCTCAGCATTGAGAGCTCTGTCTTTTCTACTCATCTCACCTCACTGGACACAAAAGGGTGGACAACTAGACCTCTGGCATCTCAGGCATCAAAATTTATTTCAAATAGTTGACACAACATGCTCCTGAATAATGTTTGTTGCATTCAAAATATGACACATAACACAGGCAGTCCAGTTCTATGTATGTATAAGGAATAAGCCCCATTATGTTCAATGGAAGTGCATAGAACTGCAATCTACAGTCCCATGCAAATCTACTTGGAAGTCAGTTTTAGTATAAAAATATTTAATGCCAAAAAGAATATTAATAAGGGTGTATTTTTTCAGTGATAACAAAATAAAAACATATAACACTGCTTTCTGCACTTCTCATGTTTGTTAAAAAACTCAAAATCTGTAAAACAAACTGGGAAATGTGCAAAAAAACAACATAGACTAACGGAGGGGATGCATGGCTAATGACCGTGGCTGTATCTGCTGAAACCATACCACACTCGTAGATTTTAAAGTGATTATAATTTATAATTAAAATTTATAAAAATGTGAACTTGGAACAAAACACTTAACACCTCTCTCTGCAATTTTCCTTGCTGGGAAAAAAACAAAATCTGAAAACAAAGAAGTTTTAAGAACACCTTGATTTATGAGTTAAATTATGGAATGGCAGAGGTGCTTTTTGCATAATCCTTAAATAGTAGTAGTAGTAGTAGTAACAATAAAGGTAAAGGTTTCCCCACAACCAAATGATCTAGTCGTGACTGACTGTAGGGGCTGGTGCTCATCTCCGTTTCAAAGCCTGTAGAGCCAGCGTTTTGTCCGAGGACAAGCTTTCATGGTCATATGGCTGGCATGACTCTACGCTGTAGCGCACGGAACGCCATTACCTTCCCACCAAAGTGGTCCCTATTTAGCTACTTGCATTTAGGTGCTTTCAAACTGCTAGGTTGGCAGGAGCAATAGCCATCCATAAATAAGATAAAATCCCTCTCATATCAGTCTTGTTAAATCTAGGGAGGGGAGGTACATAGGATGAACTGGCGCACACTCCTTGCCAGTTGCTGTAAACATGCTTTATGACACATTTACTACGCCTGGAGCTGGTGCTGAACAGCAGTGTTGGCAATACGAGCCCATAAGATTGGGCTCTGTCTCCCTTATAATATTGGATTTAGAGATGTCCAGCTACATGATTCAGCCGTGGCCTTTTTTTTTTTTTTGTCTCTTTTCCCTTTTATACCTGTCTCTTAATTTCAGCTAGCAAGGAAAGGATGCTCAGAGTTTCATCTCTTGTTTGTCCTGCTCTACAAATTGGTATTGTAGTTCAATGTAGTTCAGTACAGCAGTTCATTGTTCTATCACAAAAATCTTGAGCAGACAGCTGAGGTTTCACATAACAAAATACCTGTAACCTTACTACCCCAAGCATCAATTAGCACATTTATTACATTATACCTTCACTCTTTGTTTGTATGGCTAATTATTCCCATTTCCATCATTAGATGTCTTGATGGATTTATAGTGGTCACTCTTAGGAAGTCTGGCTTTCTGCCACTTTGTAATACCAGACCTATTTAACAAGGAACTCGACATTTTAAAAAGAATGTCTACACAGAAGAATCAAATTAGAATACTTATTATTCAATTAACACTTTTTCAATTAAGCAGGAGTCAGGAATAGCTTCCTAAGCTATCGTGTTCTTCCTGTTGTTTGCATATTTGTTCTAACATTTTAATTTTCAGCTCAAGAGGGAGTCATAGCCCTTATCATAAGTTGTCTGTGTATTCAAAAACCTTATAGTGTTTAGTATAAGGTATTATGTACAATTTATTTTAAATACGTTACAGTGCAAAAAAATTAATTCATCTACTACTTTAATTTGTCACAGCACATTGAGCATTATCAGCTTTTCTGAATTACATTATACTAGAGGTGCTATTTGGGTTGAAGCCCCATTTTACTGGGCAACAGACGAAGTCATGTTGAAACAGACGAAGCATGAAGAATCTTTCATGCTTTGCATTAAAGTCAAACCTAAAAAGCTGAAAAGCAATCACAGTGTACGTTTGCTTTAGAAAGTCCAGGAACTCACACAAAAAATAGATTATTATCTAGTTGTACAGCATACTTTAAAGGTTTATAATGAAGAAAGATCTTCACCTATGAAGGCAACAAACTGTGCATTTATTTTTTAAGACATACTCGCAAACAATATTCAGCCATTTGTTATAGGTGTGGGGGCTCTGAATTGGAGCAATTCAAGTCTCATACAGAGGTGTACCAGGAGGAGGATCATAAAGGGGAAGAATCCCTCACTTTGCCCTTTCAGCCATTTGGAGCAGGTAGAGAGAAGCGGAGGAGATACCTTTGCTTCCTCCGAATGGCTGGGAAGGCAAGCAGGAGGGGACGCTTTACACAGGAGTTCAGCAGCCTGCAAAACTTAGCGTTGTGATCCCCCTGCAGGTATGCCTCTGGTCTCATAAGATGGTTCATTTCACTTCAATGGGCTCAGTGGTGCTCTGTCCTATTACAGAATTTTGGAACTCTAAACTTCAAAAGTGTATATTACCTTACTAAAACTTTGCTTCCCATTTAGATAACACCTTCCTGACACAAGCTGAATCTGCTGCCAGGTAAGTGTATTTTCATCTTCAGCAAATTATGAAGCTTTTCTCTCTTCAAGACCAGACCAGTGAAATCTTGCCAAGTTGATCCATGTTTTTGTAACTTTCCAGGCCTGATTACTGCAATGTGCTCTATTTGTGCATCAGCTTTTGACAGAGATTTAGAAGTTTCTAAGAGGGCCTCAGATGGTGCCAGATGACAGGGAAGCTCCCTCCAGACATATAGCTCACCTTCCACTTCCATTCCTGATCCCCTGTAATAACTTAAAGAAAAGGTGCTTTTCCATTAATTATAATCCATCAACAGATGTAAAAAGCATCTCTCTCTCTCTCTCTCTCTCTCACACACACACACACACACACTCACACGCACAGAGAGAGAGAGAGAGAGAGAGAGAGAGAGAGAGAGAGAGAGAGAGAATAGATATATGAATTTTAATTTTCAGATATTTTCTGATAGCTGTTTCAGACTTAGACTGATATTGTTGATATACTATTTTATTTATAAATTATGCTTTTATTGTTACGTATGAAACTTTGAATATGGCAGAGAGCGGTATAAATATATTAATGATATTTATCAGTAAGACCTACATGGAAAGGAAGATGACTGAGCCCCTTTGAAAACCTGAAAACATTGCTGGCAATGAGTCAAATTGTTGTTGTTTTTTAAATACTTTTGCAATTTCTACATCTTTTATATCCACACAACAGTTTGTTTCTTTTATTAAAAAAAAGAACACTTCTGCACTATTTTAATGTTTATCTATTACATAACTGGGTCCATTGTTGTTGAAGGTATTCATAGGAAAATGAGCAAATCTGCATTTTTGGAGTTTTGCCACAAGGCATTATTCACTATGTATAAACAAGTACCAAGAGCTAAGCTGGAGCTTGCTCCTCCGTGCAGAAGCATCCTCTAATGGCTGCAGAATGGCCAAGATGCTGGAGCAATCCACAAAGTGTTCTGTTCATGAAGAATGCCAAAAAGCACACAAGGAAGAAGAGATATGTGAACATAGGCTCACATGTCACATACAGATTCACTGCTGGAATGCTCAACATAAAAAGAAAAAAATGTTTTCTTTACAAAACAAAGTATATCCTGTGCCCCAAGAGAAACAGAAATCCAGACAGCCAGCTTTTTATGCAACTATTAAAGGCACAAGAACTAACTTATACATGTGATGCGTTATTTAAGATTATCTAACCTACACACAGCCAGGTCTGGTTACACTTAATTGCTTCCCACCTTCTCTTTCACACACAGAATCTCTCCCCAGCCAGCACCATCATGAAGATCCAGGAGAAAGCTTTGCAATTGCATAGAATCCACGAAAAAGAAAATATATTTGCTCTGCTCAGATTTCAACTGCAGTAAAGGAGAAGAAATCATATCTTAGATTATCTTTTCACAGTCCCAGCACTTGTGGTGATGGGGCCAGGGAAGAGGAAAATACTGTAGAATCAAGAAGAGACACATCCCCACACAAGGAAAGAAAAAGTTAAGGAAATGCTTTGTTTTTCTTTAAGTGGCCAAAATAACCAGGTGTACCCCACGTGCACTAGTTCCACATGTAATCCTCTTTTTCAGCCCTGCACACACAGGCCAGCAAAACCAAACCATGTCCCCTCCCCACTTCCAAGGGAAGACTGAAAAGTGCCTTTTTTTCAGGTTACAGTAACAGCAAATCTTTGCTGGCATCTAGGGCAGACTTTCTACCTCTGCTGGGCCTCTTCTGCCTCCAAGGAGGAAGCAACTAAAGGACAGCCTGGCCAATTTCAATCTTTGCAGTAGTCTATTCCTCAGCTGTAGGAAATGAAGTCACACACACATTCATTCACACACATGCAACGATTTTGCTAGCTGGGACCTTAAATTCTTGGCTTTGCTTCTATCTGTTAAGATAACTGGGCAGATTCCCATAAAAATCACACAGACCAGAATATTTTTCCTGCTGGTAGGTAATACTAATCAATGTCCTCCCAATGTATGCTGCTTCAAGCAACAATTTGGTTGTGTGGTAACTGAGCCAGCCTGGGGCACACCTTTATGTCTCACTGGCTTCACTAGGATTTAAAGATAATGTTCAGCTGCATTGATGAATGTAAATCCAATACTATCAGCAATATATAAGCTACATTTTTCAGGAGTAGAGATTGCATTCAGTGGATCCACCAACACATTTCACAAAAGCCTCACAAAAGAGTGGTAGTTTCAGAGTTGACTGCCAAATACTAAGTTCCAGATAAAAAACATGTCTAAAATGTAACCATTTTATTTAGACTTTAAACAAGCTCTGGGTTAGATGGAAGGTATCCAAACAACAATGTCTGTTTCTAGAAAACCATTGTACCAGGACCTGAAATGAGACCATTAATCTATTTCACAGATCAAAAAGATTAATCGGTGTAAAACACAATGGTACATAAGTGGCTGAAGGGTTCTCACAAGCATCAGCATGAAATAACTATTTATGCAGCACAGTAAAAGCCTAATCACTTTCTTACCAAAATACTCACAGCACAATCCTAGGCAAGTCTACTCAGAAGTAAACTCCGGTGAATTCAGAGAAAGCATGCATAGGATTATGGCCTCTGCACCAAGAACAAATGAACCCGTTCTTGGTTTTTCCCTAAACATGAAGATTTAATTTTGAAAATGAACCATAAAACACTACAAAGCAAAAGGGAAAAAACCTCACTGATTCTAAATGACAGATGTCCTATTTATAGACAGGTAAACAAAACACTCAAAGAAATAACTTATACTAACAGTTTTTAATGAGCTACAATGAAATAAGCAGATAAAAAACCTTCAGAAATTATAACCTTAATATTTGGAAAGAATATACACATCGGTGTTTGACTGGAAACGTTTTAAGATTTTAAAGATGTTGAAAAGGGCACTGCTTTCAAGCTGCAGATCTTGTATCTGTTGTTTTCCCAGTGGTCTCTCATGTCACTGAATGCCTATGCCTTGTGAGGAAGGGTTCAGAATTGCTCCTCCTCCTCCTCCTCCTGCTGCTCATGTAGAAAGGGAGCATGCCTCCTCAGTGTAATCTCATGTTCCCTACACCTTCCCAAAAGCACTCTTCTGAAGGTGGAATGCAATGATTAGAAAAGCACTTCAGTGGCAGAGCAGGTGTGGGCTGGGTGGGACGAACAAGGTTGATTTGGCTCCACATCAGTTTGCAGCAGAAATCCTCAAACCATTTTAGAAAGCACATTGACAAAAACTGATCCCTCAGAGATTTTTCTATTACTAAGAACAGTGGTTCTAAAATGTTTTAGCACTTTCAAACTTTCTGAGAATGACAATCTGTCGGTACCCACCTTGAAGTGATGTCATGGTCAGAAATGACATCATTAAGCAAGAAAATTTTGACACTCTCATAAAACAAAATTAAATAGATTAAGTAAATTAAAAGTTTACAATTTTTAAAAATGTATTTAAAATAAGGAACCCTCCTAACCCTCTCAAGCAGTTGCTGATCTGTTTTTTTTAACATCCCCAAACATCCCAAAGACTGCAATCCTAGCTACACTTACCCATGAGTAATCTCCATTGACTATTGTTGTTAAAAAGCATATATATAGTAGTCTGCTAAAAGGACCGATCTGTAACAATTCCCCAAACACAAATATCATGGCAGCAACTAATATATTAAAAGTAAAGTACACACTGAAATAAAGTACATATTGAAGGGCGCGGCAGAGGATGAGATGGTTAGATAGTGTCACCAAAACAATGAACATGAACTTTGACGAACTCCAGAAGCTAGTGGAAGACAAGAGAGGCCTGGAGTGCTGTGGTCCATGGGGTCGTGAAGAGTCGGACATGACTTAGCAACTGAACAACAACACATTGAAATGAATGGGGACCCATCTGAAATTGGTTCGTGAGTGATCTATTGGGTCCCAACCTACAGTTTGAGAAACACTGACTTAGAAAATGCAAGATCATGCAGATGCCTATTTTGGATGCCGCTATGCCAAGTTACAAGAGACCCAATGGGGAAGTAAGAGTTTCTGGGAAAGGGTTTCCTTCCTGCATCCCAAGCTACTGGTAAATACTTCACCAAAGATGCTGTGAATCACACTCCATTCCATTTTGCAATAATCACATGGAGGCAACACTGCATGATAAGTGTTACTGGATTTACAACTCTGGCTTCCTCCCAATTATTTTTACATTGAAAGATATACTACACAGTACACTGTTCCCCCCCCCACTTGTCAGCAATTTCAAGATTGCAAAACACACAACTAACATGTGTTCTTCTGCTCAATTATGATAATATGAGTCACATTACTTAAACTATGCTTGTGTAATTCAATAGGAGAGGCGCCCTCTGCACAGCATATATGTCACATGCAAGGCATATAATAAGCAGTCTTGTATAGATTTAGGTGTGAAAGTTCAATCCTTAAACAGCTTCACTGGCATAAGCTCCATTTAAGTGAATGTTATTGGTGCTGGCACATTACCTCAAGCATCGGAGCCACAATACTGTATTTCAGAAACCAATGTGTGCTCTTCAGGGGTTTTTAGGTCACCTAAAATTTTATTTATATGTTGGCCCAGCGCCACTATAGGATGGTGCCCTAAATTCCCTACATATGTACTGGTTCTAGTCCCAAGGTCTGTGTGGCAGTCAGAACATAAGTAGGTTAAAAAAAAAAAAAAGCTCTTGCCAGCCAAGCATTATTGCCCCTGTATGAAAACACCGCAAAAGATGCTGTGTTGATGCTAATGGACTATAAGGCATGTCTGTGCTAGCCGGAGGGTTCAGGGCTGGTGTGGGGAGTCATGCTGACCCAGACATGCTACAGAGGACACTTGGAGAACTCGGGGGGCAGCAGGAAGGCAGGAGGGAGGCGGAGGGAAGAAGGCCGGCCTGGAGCAAGGCGGTGATAAAAGACATCACTGTGCCCTCGACGCAGCCTCGCCATGCTCCCTGCTTTGGGGATTGCTCCATTTTGGAGCATCACAGAGGCAAGGCAGGGTGGGTGGGAGAGCAAAGCTCCACACCGCTTTCTTCCACGGCACACTCAGCTTCCCCACCGGTGCCCATGGCAGGTGCTACACAGTGCTCTATGGGCACAACGTCTCTGCTTAATTCCTATCTTCACACTCTGAGATCTTAAAGACTCAGGGCCAGTGATGTCATTCAGGGGGAACGGACCAGAACGGGCGTTCCGGATCCTAACGGGCTCCGTGGCTGGTTCCGGGTTCCCGACAAGTGCCAATCAAAAGTGAGTTCCTGTTCTTAAATCATTTGAATGACACCACTGCTCAGGGCCCAATCGTATCCAATTTTTCAGCACCAATGCAGCTGTAATACAGCCCCAAGGTAAGGGAACAAATGTTTAGGAGGCCTCCGTAAATGCCCCCCCAAACACAGATGTCCTGTTTTCATGGCTTCGTTGGTGCTGAAAAGTTAGATAGGATTGGGACCATGGATTATTTTCCTCCCTTCTCCTCCAGCCCCCCAATTCTTCTGCTGCATTTTTTCAACAGACGTTTCAACATTCTAAAGCTCCTGGAGGGAGCAAGGCACCCACTCCAGGCAAGGCACCCATTCCTGCAGTAACAAGCATTAGGGCATTGCGAGAGGAGCTGCAAAGGGTGTGGCTGGGCTCCCTCAAGCCTCCCAGCTTGTCAAGGCTCACTGGCTGGCCAGCATCCTACCTGCTAGCCAGCCTCCTGCAGACTACCCTCATCACCAGCTTGTCTGGGGGCTATGTGGAGCCTTCCTGTCCCCCTGCTCCACCCAGCCAGGCTGCATGAGCCCAGGCTGACAGTCCTCCAGGCTTCTGATTCTGTAAGCATCTTGGACTGCGACCAAGGGGGAAGGTGCGGGCTGCCTATCCCTATTGTCACCAACTGCAGCGGTGCCTGGTGCTCCGCTGCTGGGCCTGCCATCACTGTCTGCAGCCATTGGAGCATGGGGATAAGACCCTGCCGGGCCTAGCATGCCCTGCTTGTGGCTTGTCCCGCCGGCAGGGCAGGGCAGGGCAACCCTGGTCTGCTGCTGCTGCCGCCGCCGTCACTGTGGGAAAGCCAGCTGGCCAAGATCCTGGCAGCACTGGGCACTCCAGGTGAGCAGAGCCCCGGACTAGATCGCGCACAATTAGGTTTTTGATTGTTTTCTTTTACTTAACAAATTTATGTACTTCTGTATAGTCACACATACCCCCAAAGTGTGCAGCAACCACTACCTTATTTTGGGGTTGGGCCCATTTGGCTTGCAATCCGATATACAAGTCACCATCTAAATTTGCTATTAGTATACAAGATGGATAGAATATGTAATTCAGCAAGATAAAATGAATGGTTTGCAATAAAGTATGACTGTCTAAGCACATCTTTAAAAATAAGAGAGACTTATTTTGAAGTTTCATAATGCTTCCAAAAGCAGCTTCGAATGAAGCTTTCTAATGATTAAAATTGCATTCTACATACACTTTTATAGAAAAAAAATGCCAGCCACTTATTAGCGATCTCAGACTTTACTCTGGCATGGCGCCCATGATCTCAAGAACCCGAGGTGTGCAAGATAATATTGCAAACTCTCACTAGGATGGCTTCCTCCTTTTAACTTGAATATCAATGTTTACAAACACCAATTATATTCTGATACTAAATGAAACTATAAATATACTATTTAATTATGTTAATATCTTGGGATTACATGAAGAATGCACAATTTCAGAAGCTGGAGGAAGCCACATTGACTAGTCTCCTGTGTGCAGGGGGTAAGTCATAATTCACATTTTTACCCAATCAACAGCCAGCTTGAAATCTAGACAATATAGTATTACACATAATTGCTTTAATCCCTAGGCATTTTAAGGCGTATTTGAAGTAATACAAGGGAAGTCTGTTATACTACATTTGCAATGAATCTGAAACTACCTGTTCCTTGTCTTGCAGAGAGAGTTACTTGAATGACCCCCCTCTCAAGCTCCCTCTCTCTGAATCCAAAAGGAAAATTACTTTGACACAAAATTTACATGACTTAAAATGTCTTAGGAGCCTCCAAGGTTGACTTGATGTCTGTAAATAAAAAGATCATCTTCATCATCATGTAAACATCCTATGGATCTTTTCAAACAGTCAGTTTTAAAAATTTCACACAACTTCCAAAAGAAACATTCCTACTTCAAAAAGTATGAAAGGTTGTCTATAAGAAAGTTACCAAAATGTAGCTTTACACAATAGTGCCACCTAGTGCTTAAATACGATATTTCATACCCTTGGTTGGATGACCTATTGTCCCTTCACCCTTCTTTTAGATATAAATCAATTTTAAATCAACAGCTATTATGTTTGTTCTTTGTCCATATAACCTTCCTTTAGTCCAAAGTATTTTCTTCCACATGTTTTAATACCTAATTTACAATTATCAGGTGCATACATTATTTTTCTTCACCTCTACTGTACATAACTATGCAGTGCATAACCTGATGCAGTGCAAGAACTGTATTGAGAATAAAAATACAACCCCTCTTAAGAAAGTACATTATGCATGCCCTGTTTGGAACAATGCTAGAAAAAGCAATACAGTCTTCTCCCAACCTACAAGAGTAATTTGTTCCTGAAAAACCCTTTGTAGGATGAATTCTCATAAACTGAGAATGTAATTACCATTAATTTCAATAAAGGGAAAATGTGTTTTCCATTCCAAATGTGTTTTGCCATTCCCTAGCCCTGAAACTGACACCCATTTATGCAAAACAACGCCAAACTCATTAAAATAGACTAAACTACATCAATAGTTAACATTATCATTAATTTCTCTATAATTTAGAACAGCAGTTCCCAAACTATGGGTTCGGGACCACTAGTGGATCATGACCCACTTTTTGGTGATTTGTGAAATTGACAGAGCAGATTAGGCTATGTGCATCAAAGCTTAAACAAGCTGCTACTGGGGGGGGGGGGCGGGGGAAGCACTGCTCACCATTATAGCCGCACCCCTTGGTATAAATCAGGCAGCAACCTCTAAAAAGGGTGGGAACCACCAATTTAGAGTTTAGCTGCTCTCATTAAGCTTTCATAGTTTTTACACACTGTACACTTAAGACTACACTCACGTATACATAAGATACTCAGAGTGCAATCCTGACCTAGAGTTAGGCTGGCAGAGTTAGGCCAGCAAAGTTTGGCTTTGCTGGCACAAAGTACGTGTAAAGTGTGTTTGGACCACTCTCGGAGTCAGGGAGTATGGTGCACATCTGTGCGCTGGCCATGCTGTGGTCCAAACATACTTTACAGTGTCCCTTGTGCCAGCCAAACTTTGCTGGCCTACTTGTGCTGGCCTAACTCCAGGTTAGGACTGTGCCCTCAATGTTTATGCGATTCAAACTTTAATGCACAAGATTATCATACCTATAAACTAGCAAACCAGGGGAGGAGAACTTAATGCAACTTGTGTACAACTCGGAAAAAGATCACATGGTGGCTTCCGGCTTGTAGCACTCAGCTATTCGCAAGGCGTGCAAAATGCAGATCAGTTCTCGTAAATGTGAATCCCTTATATGTCAAAGTAGAGATTTTAAATGAAAATTCTCACAAAATCAAATTCTCATAAACCAATTAGGGCTATCTCAGGGGATGACTGTTTATGAAGACATAAGAAAATCTTTTATAAAAATCCAAAGACAACTCATATGTTGTTTTTTCCCTCTCGAAAAAAATGCAAAACCCAAACATTTTATTTATTTCATTTACATCTTTCTTTCACAGGACTCAAATACAAGCTGGTACCCATTACCACCACCACCGCATTAGGACTCTTCCATGACAGAGACCATAAATTCCAACAAGTGTGATTCTCGCAACATGCTGGTAGGTTTCTTGGAACTAAAAGAAAGCAAGTCTTCTGGCTTCAGGCATTGAACTTCACGGACCCTAGTCCCAGTTTAGATGCATTGCTACTAATTCAGTTACCTTACAAGCTGAGGGGCTGGAATTGCATTCAACCTTACCTTCCAAAATACAATCTAAGAGAGAGAGAAGGATTCTGCAGATATGGAGATGCACAGAAAAACTGTATCTACACGTATGAGTAGATAAAAGTAAAAGAAAAATAGGGAGAGGGAGAAATGCTGACTAAGGTTAAATTCAGCTGTTCAGCACCCTAACGTTGGGCCAGAAATGTAACGCCAGAAGGGGCAGCCGCCATGAGATGGAAACTACTGTGTGGTTTCATATTTATTTATTGGGAAACATGGTACACAAATGGTGAAAAACAGAAAATACAGAAAGTGATGTTTTGAATTGCAGAATATGACAACTTTTGACAAATCAACATGAAACCTTGATTCCTCATCCTATGCTTCTTAGGCCAAAATTACACACACACACACACACACACACACACACACACA
>JAJKFI010000054.1:4701606-4715706 GCA_029204185.1 Lerista edwardsae | reverse complement strand
ACACACACACACACACACATATAGTCAACTAAAGTATGCCCCACAAGAATGTTACTGGACAGAAGAGAGATGTTTCATTAGGTAAAGCTGGCCTCTGGTCAGTGAAATTTATTTTCTATAACAGTTCTCCATATTGTCATAAAAATTATACAAAGCTCCTCATTCACATTTTGGAACAGTGGCTCTAAATATTGAAATTATAAAACTATGCATAGGTTGAAGCTCTTCATAGAATTCTAAATTAAAGTGCAGTAAGATATATTTGCCAAACCATTTTTCACATAAAGGGTGTTTCACATTTCATACATCTGTGGAGACCCCAATGAGGTTTAGAGCACAATCCTGAGTGCTCAGTCAGCTGGTGCAAGCCCCTTGGCAGACATGTCAGTGCATGGAACAGTATGGAAGCATTGGCCAAAGGCAGGGTGCAGGGGTGCAGGGGGTTGAGGAGGGCAGCAGAGGTGAAATGGATGCAAATCAGAGCATAGGAAAGGCAGGGGAGAGTAAGCCAATGGGCAACCCAGAGAGGGGGGTGGGATTGGCCTGGGTGACCTAGGCCAGATCCAAACCCTTGTCCCAGGCCTGGTTGACGTTACACGGACTTCTCAAATTTGCATCAGCAATTTACCTGGCACAGATCTGAATAGCCCCATGGGGTGGCTGAAGCATGACATGGGGGGAAATAATTCCCCTTACTCTGAGTTGCGCAGCAGAATGGAGCTGCCCGGGAATTATGCATGCTGCTGCTGCTGTTTTAAGTGGATATCATTTAGTTTAGGAATATTTTGATTCAAAAAATATGAAACCATCCAAAACCACCTGTTTTAATGGTATATAAAGGTTTATTCTTTAATACAAAAGATTTTGGTCGAGAAGGACATTTGAACTTTTTCACCCATCAAGAAATGAAAACTAAATCTGAAACTTAAATGAACTACTTATTTCTAAAAGTAGTCAAAACAGGCATAAAGGAAATGTGACTACTATTGGAAGAGAATTATTCTTAGACCAACATTCCCACCCAAACTCCAAATTCTGTCTTAGTATCAGTATTAAATAAACTGATGTCTACAATTTTAAATACATTTTTCATGTCTACAATTTTAGGAATGTAGTACAATTTTATATCAAGTACAGTAAATACAGTAAGTACAGTAAATCCAGTAAAGGAATGAAATTCCTTATAAATTTGGATTTTTTTTGACATTATAGTACTGTTTCAAATAATATACCCAACAAATATACCCAACATGCTAAGTACATGCTATTGACATTTTGTGTTCATGTCAATTTTTACATTACTGAAACTAGCAAAAATAAATTCACAAAGTAGACGTTTATGAGTAACATCGCTTTTCCTTCCCTAAAACCCAGATATCCAGAACTGTGAAAATTAGGTTTCCATTAGCATCAAGATTCTTTGTGGATATCACTGGCAGTTATATTTGCAGCTTTGAAGTTTCCTCTAGGTCTGTCATTTGGTTAGGCTGCTGATGGGTGCCTGGGGTGCTTTGTCCTCTGGGATGCTATTTGGCTTTAATTCATCTCTGATTATAAGCAATTTATGCATTTTTATCTGTTTTATATAAACATCAAAGGGAACAGAGACACCTACTCTGAAATCCCTATTACAGACAAAAGAGGTAGCTATGTGAGCTTATTTACCTTAGTGTAAATCTCTATGCTCACCTTTACAGCCCTCATGTCTTATTTACAAAGAAATGTTCTATTATGTGAAAGGCAATGGTTCAGACTTTACAAAATATGCAATATAGACACAAATTAATTTTGTTAATTAGACAAAATATATTGCATATATTTGTAAAGCGATTTACAAAATGATTACAAAGTTATACTTTATCATCACTTCGGGTTATTACATATTAACTGCTCTAAAACGGAAATGTTAACCTAAATCTCTGTTTGACATCTACTACTCATACAGTCTGATCCTGTGTTGCCAAAATGGGCACTGCTGCTTCCTGCAAGAGTGGCGGCAGCTGCCAGGGTCTCCTCAGGGGTATGGGACTTTCATCCCATTCCCCCTGAGGAAAACTGCAGGCCCCGCAATGGGGCTATTCCAGTCTCTGCCTGCTATTTTGCAGGTAGAGGCTGGAGAGCCCAATGTTGGGCTTCCAAGCCTGCCAAGGAGGATTGGGGATGTGGTAGTGAGTGCCACCACCAGTCCAACTCCTCACTTAGGGCCTTTATCCCCCCTGCCCAGTCCTGCCCTTCCCTGTCTTCCCCAGCCAATGGCACTGGGCCCAGCACAGCAGTAGAACCTTCGGCAGTGCTACAAATGCACTTTATGGTGCATTTGCAACACATTTAGCCAGCAATGTAGAAGTATCACTGGCTAAGAGGGCCAAAGGATCAGGTCCATATTAAAGAATTATAATCACTAATCACACTCAGTCAAACTTTCAGAAATTCCTAGAAATTGGATTCTAAGAACACTGAAATGGAAGACAGTGTTGTCCAGACACTGTCAGTGGGCAATCAGTAGTATGAGTAAGCATATATTAGCATCATTATTTATTTGCCGAACTTGTCAAGCTACTTCAGGCACCCATATTTATTTCTTAATATAAAAAAATACTAGGGGTTTTCCCTTTCCTCTATGTGATTTCTCATGATGCATAGCTTGTTGTTTGGGAGAAGTTCTCTAGGTTGCCCCCTAGTCTCCATCTTTTTCCCAAAATGGTATCATTGCATATACTGCTGAAGCAGACAAAGGACTAGTACTTTCAGACACAACCATAAAGACTTAATACCTAAATGTCTCCACAACATCAGCACTTTGGCTCAAGAAGACTAATGTAGGCTACTTGAGCAGCCGTCCAAGTAATCATAATGCAAGTGATTGGAATACCACGAGAGAATCCAAATAAATAATCATACTATCCATAACCTGGATTCCTGAGATGGTGCCTTAACAATAATAAAAAAAAAAAATCAGGTGAAAGCACCAGAAATCATGAAGTAAATGTAACGTTTGCATGGTTCTCAGCTTCATACTTTCATACATTATTGCATTAGTGCAGCAGCTCTTGAGATGTAGCAATGACTTAAGAGCCCAATCCTACCCTTTTCCCGCCCCCACACCATTGCACCAGAAAGGCACTTCCTGTACTCAGTGGGGTGGGGAGCAGATCAGGAGGCTTGGTAGGGGAATGAGGAATTATTCCCCTTATCCTCCATAAGCCTCCCACTCTGCAATAGGACCTCGGACCTGAGCCAACTCTTTTAGCTGGTGCAAGCCTGAGAAGAAAGGGGCGGGGAGGTTTGAAAAAGAGGGGAATTGGATTCAGTGCACACCATTACCGCCAGAGCCACCCTCTCCCACCATCTCCCCACCCTGTCTTGCCCCACTGCCCTTCTTCTCCTAGGAGAACACTTTGAGAAATGCTGCTCTACACAACACTAACCAGCAAAGACCCATTAAAAATGTTTTTATGTTTAAAAAGCAGTTTGTGATTGGACTTGGGGTGCTAGATGGCAGCTTTCTCTCAGAAATCTGGAGAAATCTTGACATTTCAGAACATCTCCCCTCGTTTCCGTTTAGGATGGTACTTGGCACCTTTATTTATGGTTTTTCAAAGCAGACCTAGTTGACAAGAAATATTTTCAAGAATGTAATTGACAAAAAAGCATGCCCCCTCTTCTCAGCAATTTTGTTCCTCAATTTAAATGAACACCCTAATCTTCAAGCATATGTAAATGCAGATCTATTACCAAATTCCAGGTGACTTCCATCTTACCCAAGAAAAGAATGAATTTTATTCATATATATATATATTTAAATTCTTAATATGACAGAGAACCCGAGGCTTTCATTCCCATTCACTACTCAGAAAATGAGCTCTCCAGGAAACTCCAAGGCATATAAGAAATTGAAGGCCACGGGACAGAACTACCACAGGCACAGAATATGCTATTAGAAGATCCCTTTACATTTAAAATGGCAAGAAAACTGATGAGGTACTTTGGGTGTGTGATGGAACGAACATTCCAGTCCAAGTGGAAAAACCACACAAAGACTTTTTTACGCCTCTTAAGGACATTATGATTATAACAAGAAGTAGGCAAGTGTTCAGTTCACTGAAGCAAGAAAGAGACTGCCAACGCCTTCTTCCATTTCCTAGTTCTACCAATGCTCATGTCTAAAAAAAGACTTAAAGGACATCAGATTGCATATAATCAAATTTATACAGTGATGAAGTAGAACCTTCTCAAAACAATAAGACCATACTTCTCCAACTGTGAGATGCGGATGACTCCTGCCAAATAATATTACTGCATCCAGAAGGTTGCACAGCTCCCAATCAGCTTCGGGGTTCCACAACCACTGCAGAGCAGCTATATTGACTACTGTGGAATAGGAGCACAGATTTGTCTGCAATGCCTTGTTCAGCCCAGGAAGTTCCCTACCATAATATCAGCAGCCACAATAAGCTTGGAAACGGTAACAGCTACATAACTGTGCCAACTACTCCTAACACCTCCTGCTGCCAAACCATTTCTGGGAGACAGGGTTAACATTATTTCCTGAAGGCTATTAGCTCCCCTCCAGCCATCCTTATAATAAAATGCATCGCCCCACTCTTCCTTACCCTCAAAGGCTAAAGCAATACTAGGGTGAGATAGCAGGTATTGATGAGATCATCAATACCTGCTATCTCACCCTAGTATTGCTTTAGAATTGCTTGGAATCACACAGCTGAAGGGGTGTACAACAGGGATCTGCTCAGGTGTAGAGTCAAGCAAATGAGGATGGTAGTGGTGAGCCTAAGATTGGAAGACTTTCACCAAATAAAAAGATCTGAGATGATGTAGCCACTAAAACATATCGATTTAACTTCGAGGGAGTTTTATACTACACAGAAAAGTAATCCAGAACTTTTGCTCAAGCTGACACATTCATTTTGCATGGCAATATTTGATCTATTGAGAGGCATGGAAGGCAGTTGTAGAATTAAGGTGCAATTTTTGAGGACTCCTGGTCTAGGGTCTCACGCGGGCCGGGTAAACGACTTTGGGGGGCCAGATCCGGCCCACGGGCCATAGTTTGAGGACCCCTGCCTTAAGGAATATTGTTTCTTTCTGTACAGGGACAGAACATTAAGGCAAGGACAGTCTCTTGTAGACTACATGCCCAGATCTTTCCAGAAACAAGAAGTGCTGTTGCAAGACTAATTATTTTTCTAAAGAAAGTAAACATGTATTCATGTTACTTTGTTGGTAGTTAGGGGTAGTCCGACCTCCTAGCCCGCGAAGCAGTGTGCCAAATGTGTCCCTACCCTTATTAGGTGATGTTCCAGCCTCTACTCCTTGCAGTGGAGTTGGGCACCCGTTTCTCCCCAACAATCTGCTGCCTGAAGTGACAGATACAGTTGGCCTCATGAATGGGCTAGCCCTAGTTGGAGACAAAAATTGCCATAATCTGAGACGAAGCAGAACTCGGGTCATAAAATAGAAATCATAAAATAGAACTCAGAAATCATAAAATAGGAATAAAGTATATTGCTTATAATAGTTGCTCTTAGAACAAGGGGTTGAATTCCAATGCATGTGATGGCTCACTAGTTTGTGTCTTTCTGGTAGAATGTCTATAATGAGAATCATAGAATATATTTAAAGTGCTTGATCTCAAAAGACATTTTTCCTCATAATTCTCTCCTTACAGGAATAGGCACCAACAACCACGAGGTGTCCCAATGACACACCGCACGTGCATATGACACAAAAATGCCACAGCACAAACATGCACACCTCTATAGGAACTTTTTGTAAGCAGAGTAGAAGCATAGAAATGCTAGGCTCCTAAGTACCCAAGGTTCAAGTCCCCATATATCATTCACACAAACCCACATTTTCAAGAAATACCTTTTTGAGAACAGGATAGAAAGCTTTCTTGGAAGAAAGCAGCCAATGTGGGATAAGTCTCTCTATGCCAAGGGCTTAAAGCTTTATGAGGGCTTTCAACAGGTGGAATCAATCAAAAGTATATACCGCTTTTGAACACAAAATTCACAAAGCAGTTTTCAGGCAAGGAACCCTTTTACCAGGGGAGGGACTAGGATAGGTCACAAGGGAACCGCAACAGCCCTTAGGATAGAGATAACAAGTGCACTCAGACTAAGTTTTTATTGTGCAGTCTCAAAGATGGAACCTCATCTGAAAGAGAAACACGTAAGTGGAGTTGCTAAACCCCACTTCCAGCAGGGCTGTTGCATCATTGCAAGTTATCCAAGTAACAGAAGCCAGAATAGTCTGGTTCCACCTGTTCATTCTCTGTCATGGAGTCTGAAAAGCCATAGGGGCCTGTCTGGAAAAAGGAAGCCAGCAACCTCACCAAGCAGCAGCTGGGCCACAGTGGTCACTGCAAGCAGTTAGGCTGTAGGTTTCCCTTGAGATTTACATAATATCTTCACCTGTGGGACAGCAACCTGTGGGAAGCAAAGAGATTAACAAGGAACAGACAACTGCATCAGTAACATATGTTCTCTGGATCAAGATGAACACTCAGGGGGCAATCCTATACTGCACTGGAACAGGCAGGCCAACGGGTCTCCGCTGTATCCAGCACAGTATGAGGGAGGCTGGAGCCTCTGCAGCGCAAGGGCACAAATGCAGGGAGGGGGCGCCAGCCTCTCCTATGGGCTCCTCGGATCTGCATATGCTAAACAGCAGGCGCAAATCCAAGGAGACTGCGGGGCCCGAATTGAGACTGTGTGGACTGGAGATAAGGCCTAGGATTCTGCCTTATGGCTGAATCCCAAGCCCGCCACCTCCCTGGGCCAGCATGCCTGCCGGCCTGCCCACCACCCATCAAGGAACTCCCTCCCCCTCAGCTCCAAACTCATCATATGTGGAATGAGAACACCTGCAAATACTTTGCACCACACAATAAACAACTCTAGGGCAATAGCAGTGAATAGCTTATTAGGAAACAAACCTATTTATCGCATAGATAAAAATCTTGTAATTATGAAAAACATAACCTTTACAAACCTTTTAAAAAAAAAAATTGTCCAGCTGTTCAGGTTCTGTGGGTGGACTGGCCCTGCTATGAAACACTGAGAAGGGGAGTTCACAAGTAAGAAACCTGACCATTCTCCAGTGTGTCGTTAGTAGGGCCAGCCCTCACATCTGGGAAGCGCCCAAGCCATAATTCCCTAAGGGCGCAACCTAACTTGGAGTTAGGCCGCCACAGTTAGGCCAGAAGTTTGGCTGGCACAAGGGCCACCATAAAGTGCATTTAGACTATTCTCAGAATCAGGGAGGATGGCGCACGTCTGTATGCTGGCCTCTCTGACTCAGAGAGTGGTCCAAACATACTTTACGGTGTCCCTTGTGCCAGCCAAACTTTGCTGGCCTAACTGTGCCATCCTAACTCCAGTTTAGGATTGCGCTGTAAGGGTGGGAAAGACCTGAACAGTTGGAAACTACACTCTGAAAGGCAGCATGTCGTGAAGTGCAAGCATCCATCTTCTAATGTTTAATGAATGTGGGAGGAGAACTCCACATAGCTGCCCTACAAACGATTCCAGAGAAGAATCAAAGCCAATCATGATGTACACATTTTCATAAGATATCAATGCCTTGTGAAACATGTTTTATGTTACAGCTTTGACTTTGTAAAAAACGTTGTCAGTATTTGCTACACTGATTCTTCAATGGAAAACAAAAACAGTAAAACAAGGTCATGTTCCCTAAAGATCCTACACATTTGAGCTTTTAATAGCATACTTACATCAAGTTCATTTAGGAAAGGAAATGAACTCAGTGTACTGACTTCTGACTAACACTTTTAATCTTTCATTTTACCAATAAAGTACAGGTGGGCCCCTGTATCTGCGGATCTGGTATCTACTGTTTCATTTATGCATGTATCCAGGGGGCCCCCATGCCCTCCCACACCCATTAACATTCTTTTTTATCAGGAAGTGTTCCTTGCTACAAGCATTCAAGCTTATAGCATGACCAGAGCAGCCTGTCAGCATCTTGAATGTCTAACAAAACTAGACTCAATGCTAAACAGTTCACTTCTGCTTCCAGTTTAGGTCGAGTTTCATCAGGCATTCAGGCTGCCGGCAGCCTACTCTCGTTACGCATCAAGCTTGAATGCTAGTAGCAACCTGTTTAAAGTAAGAAAAACTTCATGGTAAGCCTTTAAAGAACGTGAATAGACACATGGAGGCCACTATTAAACTGTGTCCCCTTATCCACAGTTTCTGCATCCACTGGGGGTCCCTGCAACAGATCCCAACGGATATGAAGGCATGCCTGTAAGTCTTCAGACTGTTAGTTCGTACATCATTCACAAGAAGTTAAGATGCTCAAAAAAAATTATCTAAACCTGCTTGTCCTACTATAAAAACTTCAACAGTACACTTCAACAGTACACATTCATAAACAATACTGTAGATGCCCCAAACCTAACATACGTATCTCTTCCCATTCTTGCACAACTTCTGTAGAGAAAAAAAATGCTCTCTTCCACCCAGTTTAGAACTCGATGATCTCAAACAACAACAACAAAATAGGATTCAAGCTGCAATCGTACACAGCCTTTTCTAGAGACAGCCCAATCCTAACCTGCAGCCTGTGCTACATCCAGCACAGGCTGGGAGACTGCTGGAGCTCATCTCGGGATAACGGCATATTTTCCCCTTACCACGGGTTATACCCCAGCCAGCTCTATGGAACTGCTTGGATCTGTGCCAGCAAAATCTCTGGCACAAATCCAAGTGGCCCAGATCAGAAATGACTACCCTAGGATGGATTTGGCCTAACAGCCAGATCCGCATTCCACCCCCTCCCTGAGCCAGCCTACCCATGGGCCCACCCTCTCTCTGCCATTCTTCCTCCCTCCTCCCTTGCCCCCACTGTCACAAGCCCCTGTGTTGGCTGAACCCAGTCAGTGCAGGATAGGCCTACCAGGCATTCTCAGGGGCGTTCCTGGGCTGGCACAACAACCTGCGCCAGCCCAGTGCCTTCCTCACTGGCTCAGACGTGCCTTACAGCATGGTTGTGATAGCAATGGGCCAGCACAAGTGACATGTGCTGGCTCAAGAGCAGGTTGGGATTGTGCTCTTAATCATATTGAGCACAATAGGCATTCTTCTAAGAAGATCTGTACAAGATTGTACTCAGTCTTCCTCCCAGCAATATTTTTGGCAAAGCCTATACTAAGAGAAAAATTCAAAGATTCAACATCAAAATTACTGGAATGGCAAAAGGCTACCAATTAATTTTCAGTAAATGTTAAAGAGAACAGCAAAATTTGAAAGCTGTATGCAGAAAGCTAGAAAGATCTGCCATGTAGACTCAAGAGGTTAAAAACTGTTATCCTCCCATATGGCATTTCTTTGATCTCAGCAGGAGGAAAAAGGAGGAAAGTAATAGAGCTAAAGATAAAAACTGAAGGTGAAATTCTAGTTCCATTAGGTCAGTAGGTGGTTAAGTATTGACCAGAACTGGAAAAGGTTTGGATTATAAAAGAAAAAAGTAGTAATTGCATCAAAAATGTCTTGTTATAAAATGAACTTTTTAAAGTTGCAGATTATACTTTCAACGCCGATAAGACAAGAACCAAAAAACCAGCAAATAAGAAGCATAGGTGGGTATAAGCACATGTTTCTGGTATTGAATGGAGCATATTAAAATATAACATCAGAATGTAGAGGCAATGTTTCCTTCCAATTTAAGTGATTTGATGATGCCGGTGAAGCAACCCTTTTAAAATATATATATATATACATTTCAGTCTCTAGCTTACCTGATCGGGCTGAGTAATAAGGCATTTGAATACTGTACCTGTACAGTATTAAAATAGCTAACACACGAACACCAATCAGGATAGTCTCTTGTCAACAATAATCCTAATTCTAAAAGATTCTCAGGCAATCTTCAACGTAACTCAAACTGGACAATTGTAGGGTAGCCACTGCATCTTGCTCTCTAGGACACAGGGATGATATCATTAAATAAACATGTCTGAGTGACAGATAACATGCTTTGGATATTGGCAGACTCAGATTCAATCTGTGACATCTCTGGTTGGAGAATTTCCAGGATCCGCTTCTTCCAAAAACTTCTGAACAATGTCCTCCTAAATCTCTGGAAAACCACTAGCAGATAAAGAATGGTTTTATAGCAAAGCCTAAGGGAGGTCCTTATAATATTTGGAAATGAAAGAATATGAAAGGGTAGGCAGTCTCTTTTACAAGTAGATTCAAAGTACTATTTGCTTAAGAGAATAAAGCTAACACATTCCATTTTGTCTTCAAAACAGAACAGAGAGTCACACAATGTTAAAGTATTACAGTCCTGTCTCGTTATCCACTGGGGTTTGATTGTGGGACTACATGCTGATAACAAAAACTGTGTTAAATAAAAGTAGTTAAAACAAAACAAAACACACACAAGTCAGTCAGGCACTCAATTAGAACTGTTATTTTCAGCTTACACCCAGAAAAGTAACCCCTACTTTCTCCTTATTTTCAGCTCACTCTGAGACCCTCTATCTCAGAGCGACCTGAAAATAACAGTTCTAACAGTCTGACTCCTTGACAAATTCCCTAGAAAAGGGTTTTTAGAATGGGGATGTGTTTTTTTCTCCTTCTCCAGAGATCAGCAGGACCTTATCTGCAATGGCCAAATGCTGAGTCAAATCAGTGTAAGAACATAAGAAGAGCTCTGCTGGATCAGGCCAAAGGCCCATCTTGTCCAGCTTCCTGTATCTCACAGCAGCCCACCAGGTGCCCAAGAGAGTGCACGAGACAACAAGATGCTTGCATCCTGTTGCCACTCCCTTGCACCCGGCACCACCCCCAAGACAGATCCCTGGGGCACTCTGCTTTTCACCTCTCTCCATTGTGAAAATTGCCCATTGACCCCCACTCTCTGTTTCCTGGCCCTCAACCAATTCTGAATCCATAAGAGGACCTGTCCTCTTATTCCTTGACTATGAAGTTTCCTCAGCAGCCTTTGGTGGGAGCCCATGTCAAATGCCTTCTGAAAATCCAGGTATATGATATCCACAGGTTCACCCACATCCTGTTGACCTTTTCAAAGAATTCCAAAAGGTTCGTGAGGAAAGACTTATCCTTACAGAAGCAATGCTGACTTTCCTTCAGCAACATTTGTTCCTCTACGTGTTGTAGAATTTTATCTTTGATGAGGCTTTCCACCATCTTACTTGGAACAGATGTCAGGCTGACCAGCCTGTAGTTTCCAGGGTATCCCCTCCTCCCTTTTTTAAAGATCAGTGTGACATTGGCTATCCTCCAATCCTCTGGCACCGTGGCTGTTTGAAGGAACAAGTTGCATACTCTAGTTAAGAGGTCAGCAACTTCGTTCTTTAATTCCTTAATAACTCTTGGGTGTATACTATCTGGGCCTGGTGACTTATTTATATGTAATTTATCAATTTGATCTAAAACATCTTCTTTAGTAACCATTATGTGACTTAATTCCTTAGTCAGGAGAGGCCGTTCGGGCAGCGGTATCTGCCCAAGGTCTTCTGCCGTGAAGACAGATGCAAAGAATTCATTTAATTTCTCTGCAATCTCCAAATCCCCTTTTATCTCCTCTTTCCCTCCCTCACCATCCAGCGGGCCAACCGCCTCTCTGGCAGGTTTCCTGCTTCTAACATATTTGAAGAAGCTTTTATTATTCCCCTTTATGTTGCTGGCCATAGGTTCCTCAAACTTTTGGCCTCCTGTATCACCTTCTTACATGTCTTTTGCCAGATTTGATGTTCTTTTTTATTCTCCTCACTTGGGCAAGACTTCCATTTACGGAAGGAAGCTTCCTTGCTCTTTACAGCTTCTCTAACTTTGTTCGTCAGCCATGCAGGCACCCTCCTGGACCTAGTCGAGCCCTTCTTTCTTTGTGGTATACACTTCCACAGGGCCTCTACTACTGTTAGAGGTAGTTTCCATACAGCTTCCACACAGCCTGGAGAGACTGGACTCTTTTTACCTTCCCTTTCAATTTCTTCCTAACTAGCCTCCTCAATTGAGCGAAATCTGCCCTTCTTAAGTTCTTGCGTCAGATTTGCTCTGCACTCTCTCCTGGATATGCATGGCAAAACCAACCACAGCATGGTCACTGTTCCCCAATGTACCTTTTTGTACACTTATTTTTTAGTGTACTTAAAAATAAGTGTACAAAAAGGTTGGACTTGTATTTAATATGTTCCCAGTGAATAACCACCATAAAGAAGCAAGTCACTATGGTCATCATCAGTTAAAGCTTCTCAAAAGGAAATCCCTCAGATAATGTTTTGAAGTACAATAGACATTTCCAAAGTCATTATTAAATGATTTTTGCAAAGCGTAAACCTGATAAAAGCAGTCATGTACATTTAATTAGGTGCAGAGAAAAACACATTTGGCTGTCACTAAAATCTAGAGTTCCATACATATAACCAAACGATACAATAACTACCATTCCTGCTACCAACATGTATACATATCATGATGAAATGCAAGCACAGTCATACTTCTGCCAGAGGGAAGGCTTGCAAGGATCCAATAAACCAACCCAGCATCATAGAGGCATTATACATTCTTTCTCCAATAAGAAAGTGCAGAAATATAGTTGAAAGAGTGCCCTTTCAAGCTTCAAGTTCCAAACTGGAAAAAGCACAGATTTAAAACTACCCAAAACTTTGCCCTCTTGAAAAGACTTCATTAGCAAAGTTCCACAGGCAACCTCTTGCAATAATGAGCAGTCAGTCATCAGCACCCCCAGAACTACAAGCCTGGACTACGAACAACAGGTGAAGAAAATGGATGAAGGTAGGAGGCAGTTGGTATAATCCTTGGTCTAGCTAAAGATTGAAGTACAAAGAACATAGGTTCTGGAAAAGCTATAGTTAAGGAAGATAAAATGGAGCAATAGGGTATAAATATTATAGTCAAATTTTAAGTTGGATATGGTAAGGGAAAGCAAGCAAGGTTAAATGGATACATGAAAGGTGGTCATATTTATAGAAAAGAAAAGCAAGATGAGCGGTTAAATAAACAATGGTGATTTTAGATGGAATGAAGGAAGATAAGGGCCATTACAATACAGCAGCAAAAATAATTAAGAGCTTTAGCAGTACCTTCAGAAAGAAAAAAACACATTGTAGAAATATTGATAACCTTTCTGCTTCCCTCCCTTCACGGGGCAAACTGGTAGCTAATACAATCCAAAGCTAGCTAACTCCAGCCAGAAAGAGGAAATTTAGAAAAGTTTCTCTTCTGGGTAAACAGAGAACCCTCCAAATATTGGAATTCCCTTAAAAACCCAACAGTATACTGAAGTCTGAGAGGTTGGACAATCCTATTCATGCTGGAATGAAGTTCACCAAGGCAAGAAAATTAGTAAAAATATTAAGAGTTTGTTAAAAGGGGTTAAAAGGCTTTGGAATCATAGGGAGAAAACTGCAGGAGTTTTTGGCAAAATAGAAAAAGAGGGTTGCAAAGGATGGCAAAGAGATTTACAGAACCAAGCGAAAAGAAACAAATCCTGAAGCAGCTAAACTAGATAAGTGCCCTATCCCAAGTTTCTCATGCTGTCTCAACTGTCTAGATCAGGGGTCCTCAAACTTTTTAAACAGCGGGCCAGTTCACTGTCCCTCAGACTGTTGGGGGGCCGGACTATTGTTTGAAAAAAATATGAACAAATTCCTATGCACACTGCACATATCTCATTTCTAGTACAAAAAAACAACAACCCCACTATGGAGTCTGCTTTCTGGGCCACATCACTATGCCTCCTTCATAGCTGCCCACAAGTTCTCACCATGAACAGCAGCCGTGGGACCACAGACATCATTTCACCCTGCTCCACCACTAGCTTGTCCAAGCTGCCCCAGAAGTTTTTAAAAATACAGAGATCAGTGGTAAGGGAACAAAACTGGGGAGAGGGCAACAGTGGAGCAAACCATGGGGAGAAAACAACACTTGGGGAAGGGTAGAGAAGAGGGGGAGGAGAGAAGGCACTCACTGGAGGAGGGAAGCCAGCAAAGAAGGTGTGCGGGGTGAGGGGAGGGGTGGGGGGGGGGGGTGAGGGGGCTTCCACCGGGGGAGAGTGGGGTGG
>JAJKFI010000054.1:4658105-4701506 GCA_029204185.1 Lerista edwardsae | reverse complement strand
TGGGGGGGGGGGGTGAGGGGGCTTCCACCGGGGGAGAGTGGGGTGGAGAGAAGGGGGGGAGGAGGATAAAAACAACTTTCCACAGCATTTTCTTCTGACTTACACAGCCGCGGGACGCTAAAGAGTTTAGGGAGGGAGGAGGTCTGAACGGGTTTCCTGGATTTTTAAAGGAGATGCTGGATTTTTAAAGGAGATTTTAGGGAGGGAGGGAGGTCTGAACGGGTTTCCTGGATTTTTAAAGGAGATGCTGGATTTTTAAAGGAGAGTTGAGGGAGGGAGGAGGGAGGGAGGTCTGAACGGGTTTCCTGGATTTTTAAAGGAGACACTGGGAAGCAGCAGCCACCACGTGTGTGAGAGACGGTGAGAAAGGGGTGAGTGGCTGAGCCTCAGGCTCCATCTCCCGGGTGCCTTCAGTGCAGCCTGGCTTGAGGGGCACTGGGTCCGCTGAGGCAGCCGTTGCCCGGCTCAGCCCACCCCCCGTCTTTTGCCTGCCAGCCCGCCAGCCTGCACGACGGGGCGCCCTCCCTCCCTGCAGTCATCCCCACCATACAGCCAGCCACGCACCGCTCTCTCACCATCGTCTCTCACGCACGTGGTGGCGGCGGCGGCTGCTGCTCTGCTCCGCAAAACTCCTGCCTGCCTGCCTGCCTGCCTGCCTGCCTCACTCGTGCAGGCAATGGCTGTTTGCTGCTGCTGCCACTGCCACTCTCCCTCGTCGTCGTCGCTGCCTGCCTGCCTGGCTCTTAGAACGTGCAGGCAACAGCTGCAATGCGCAGGCGCGGCAGAGCCCAGGTAGGCCCCAGTTCAAAAAAAAAAAAACCAGAGCCGAGTGGGCGGAACGAAGGGGAAAAAACATCACTGTAATGGGCGGTCGCGCTACCGAGATACAGCCTGTTCCCCGACCACTGGTCTAGGGCCTCACGCGGGCTGGGTAAATGACCTTGGGGGGCCGGATCCGGCCCGCGGGCCGTAGTTTGAGGACCCCTGGTCTAGATCTCACAACCCCAAGACTATCAAGGGGATGGGCACAAGCTATGCAGAGAACGATGCTCATCGCTAAACCAGGGCAAGTGCAAACAGAAGGCAGGTTGCTCCTGGGTTTTATAGACAAAGAGTGTAAACCTTGCTTTATCTCAAGGAGTGATCATTTGGGGTCACTGGAGGTTTTTTCATTTCCCAGTCTTGGACATCAGGTGGGCTTTAGCATCCAATTTCTTTTAGTTAGGAGTCAAGAGGAAAGTGAAGATGTCTCTGAATCCAGTACAACCTTGTAGGAACTTACCCCATCCCTTGTTCCAAGTCTGTTTTGAAAACCATGAAAAAAAAGTCTATCCCATTCTTCTCATATGGCTCAAGGTGGCATATAAGTTTAAATCACAGATAAGCAAGCAAGATCTATGGAGGCCAGATTTGTCCTGATTATTGTGCTGTTTTTTAAAATGTTATAAGCTACCTTGGGGACCTCTTCAGAAATAGAAAGGCAGGATAACAGGTTCTTGCACCACCACCACGGATAAGAGGGGACCCTATGTTAAGTACAGCGTTCTCCACTCCCCTTCCCCTGAGCAAGAAGAATCTTTTGTTTATTCTTCTCTGAAGGTGATGGGTGCTGCATCACACTCACAGGGAAGCACGGGATGTTCCCATTGGCCCCTCCTACTGACTCTCCCAACTGTAGCCTTTTCGGATTGCATAAAATAATAAGATTTGGGCACAGCTATCTTGGATCACACAAGATCTTGCATGATTTGGGCACCATCACCTTGGATTGGGCAAGATTTTGCATGATCCAAGATGGTGGCACCCAGCTGAGCCATGAGAAAGAGGCTGCAGGGGTGCCATGACTTCTTCCTCAGCCCCATGCTTGGGACAAAGGGACCAAAATCACACAGCTCAGTAGTGACAGGGTTCTAGGTAGATCCAATGGAACTCGACCATTTCTTAGGCCAAGTTGAGTCACATACCAAATCCCCTGCTATTGACTTCAAGGAGGAAAGGCTGGAAGAGCCAGGCACACACTTAAGACAGTGTAATTCTGTAGTGGGAGTGACTGCCTCATGGACCAATAATTCATTTAGGTATCAATATGACTGATTCATGATCCAGGATACTTTTAATTTTGCTCATCCTCCTTCACCACATCCAATCATGCATTTCCCATGTTAATGTGCTTGTACGTCTCTATCTCCCCGCATCAACCTCTTTATGGTAGCAAAATTGGGAGAGGGAAGTCCAAAGATCATTAAGCTTTTGGGACTGTGCCCTTGTTAATGCCCAAAATATAAAACTACAGGCAAAATATAAAACTGCTCAGCTCTAATGGAAGCACAGGATTACGCATCTCACAAAGCTCTGCCTTTATACCTGCTTGACAAATTGTAAAAGGCACAGCTTCACCCATTCCTTATGCTGTCCAAATACAGCTGTTTGCAAGTTCATTTATTGATCTTCTAAGCAAAAGTATTTGCTTAGAAGTATTATATGTGCCTTTTTACTTGTTATCCATGTTTCTTTAATAAACTCTATTTCCTTTGAAAAGTATGTCTCATGGTTACTGTTAGCCTAATTTTGAGGCATTCGCATTGCTTATCCACATCAACAATCCAAGATTGTCACACTGCTGAATTTGACCTCTCACTAGCTAATTTCCCCAATTTAAATTATTAAATATGACACATGTGTGCATATAAATGAGAAGTGTTGACATATGTTGGTCATTTCATATATGACGATTAACACGTTGAGGGATAGAATTAAAACTGGAATCTCATTTTAGACTGAGTAAAATATTAGACTATAGTTTTGTGTGGTTCTTAAAATGCAAGTGCTTAAGATGATGTGAGAGTGTTTTGCTGCAGGCATGTGAAACTTAATGCTACTTTAATATTCTCTGTTGGGTATTGTTGGAATGGAATTTCAGATATTTCCTGCAATTGAGGTAATGATTACTTGAATAGTGCTGAGCAGTACAAAAATCTTGAAGTAGATATCTAAAAGTTGGCACAGTAGTTTTGTCTCCTGTTGTTAAGAATAGCAGAATTAATTTCTAGTTTGGAACAATGAATTCAAACCACACTTCAGATTCAAATACACAGCTGAACTGCATGCGTTAGCTTTCTTAACTGTTTAGAGGTCAGCTCTCATCTACTTATTTGCAAATGAAAAAATACACATTTTATAACATTTCTCTGCAAGTTTTAAATAGAAGCAAGTCAGGGTGCCTGGCTGTAATATAACTGCTGAAATCATCACTATCACTAACATTACATTAAATTATAGCTTCTACTCAATAATTAGCATTCTGGTTTTACATTGCTTATCATCAAGAACATTTTCTAAATCAGAGACTAGCATTGCACAATAAACAAACTTGGTGCTTTGCACAGGGGACTACTTTACTTCGTTATGTACAATTTCTTGTAATAGGTCCTATTTAACACAGTGGGATTTGAGTTTGCACTGCACTTGGGTTTGCAATACTTGGGTTTTCAGTGCATACCAGGAATACATATACAATATTTTAACAACATCATAGTAGCCATTGTTACTACTTTTGTTAGAATGTTACTAACATACTACTATGTATGTTACCCTTTCAACTCTTATGCTGTACTATTTAGGATTGAAATCTGGAAATGGAACATTTTGTTCTCGTGTATGCCTTATTTTTAGGAAGTCAAGAAATCTCCATTGAGATTACCATATAACTATCATGTTAAAGTGCTAGTAAGTGAATTTTCACACAAAACCAGCTTACCAGGACAATCCTTTTGCCTGTCTCCTATCTTATACTGCCCTCTCTCCAAGCTCCCTTCATCGAGCCTCCTAGTTTACACTGTACTGATATAGAGGTATCAGTGCTGCTATTCACAGCTGATGAAAATTCACTATGCAAATCCAAAGCAATTATGCAGAGAGCTTGTTTTTTTTTTTAACATTCACAAATGCATGGAATTATCCATAATCTACTATTGTTACATTTCTCAACTCACAGTAGGTAGGCAGTTTGAAAAAGAACTTGACACTAAAGTAACTCATGGACAAAGCTGAGGAAAACAACACAAACATTCCCATCAGAAACAAAGTTAAAGCAAGGCCTTTGAACACAGGAAGCCAACCACCAAACCTTTAAATACAGAAGCCATCCCCATTAATCATTTCAGACTTTAAAACAAAAAATTAAAACCTCAACTTTTAAAGATTTGATTTATAGAATTAATATCCTTCATAGAAATGTTAGCAAATATTTAATGTGTGATGTTATAGGTTTTCTTCAAAGCACTATACAGTCATAAATAAGAGCAACGTTGGCTACAGGACCTACAAAGAGTGACACATTCTGTGGCCAGGAGTGTTCTATGATGCAGTTAGCAACCTGTCAATCATCTGTGACAGTTTAACCAGACCTTATCTGAACTTCTAGAGATATGGACTTGCATTGCTGGGCTCTCTCAGCAGTTGGTTCTTTCTAGGATTCTCAAACCAAGCATAATTAGCAAACTAGGTTATGCTTTATGATTTCAAAGCTGTTAGAACCTCTGGTTACAAATGAATATTTAAGAACTTTATTTGGGCTTTAATCTCAGCCTCAGTTTTTATTCATTTGCACATAATTTTGTCTTAGTTGCAAGCAGCCTGGTGGTAGTAAATCACTTTTAGCCAAACGATGCCCCTTAATTTTTTTTTAATTTTTTTTTTTTAAGCAACAGCATTTGGCACTGCTGCCACCTTTTGTTGCTTCAAAGAAGGTAGGTCTTCTGAGGCCTGGGAAAGCTCCGCATGGCTTTCCTAAGTGGCAGAATATTTTAAAGGCATAGCACATCATTACTGGTTTCCCCAGATGTGTCCATTTTAAGCCCTTAAAAGGCATTCTTAAGCCTGGGGAAAGGTGTGTGAAGTTATTATGGACTTCTAAAAACTGAAGATTTGCCCGGATTGAAACAAGTTTCTCTACCCTTTCAAATGTCAGTTTATTTCTTGATTTAGTGTGCTTCCAATCATAGACCAGATTCTCACATGCTGCAGAGGATGGAGGAGTCTGAACAAGGCGAGAAGCAAGAGGAGTCAGAGGCTGTGTTAGAGATTTAAAATTTCTGGAAATTCTGAAGCTTGGGGGGAAAAAAACAGTTTTTGCATTGGAGGGTTCAGTTTGTAACCTAGGACTTGTTTGTCCTTAGTGCACAGAAATTAGAATTATCTGATACCATACATATTTTTAGAAATTATTTGGAAACTATTTGAACACTTTGTCTTATTTTATTCATCATGTTAAAATAAAATATTCCACAATCAATTTTTTCTTTTTTTCAATTTTTCAGAAAAAAACAAAAATGCTTCAACCAAAAGTTTTTTCCAAATTTTTCTGGTTTTTTTCCAGACCTTCACATCTCTAGTCGGGACCCACTGGAAGTGATGTCATCAACCTGGAAGAGATGTTGTGGCAGGAAGTGACATCATCAACCTGGAAGAGATGTCATGGCAGGAAGTGACATCATCAAGCAGGAAGTGCTGTCATTGTAACATAATAAAATGACACTCCTGAAATGTAAGTTGGCATTCTTGAACTGAAGCTATTGTACAACCATTGAACATCCATAAAATTCAACACTCACAAAAGGAATATAACAAGAGTCAAGGCTACAGTTTCCAAGATGGCTGCTCCCAGCTTTCCACGACCCATCTGACATCAGGTCCCGACCTACCAAGTGGGTCCCGACCCACAGTTTGAATAACACTGATCTAGTGCATGATCAGCTGTTATCTAAAAAGGATGACTGCAAACAGGAATGTCTTGATCCTTCTCATCGTCTTGAGCACAGACACACAAATACATTCATTAGACATTCAGGGAAAGAAGCTTGCAAAAGGTATGAAGATAAAACCATGTAAAAGTCATGGAGACAGATGCACAGTTTGCACTGAAGGGAAAGGCACCAGACCATTCTTTCCACAGAGGAAAGAGTCATACACCAATAAACTATTAGAACTGATTCACAGTGACCTATACGGACTTTCCAAGTACCATCAACAGGGAAAACATGTTGACCTTTATAGGTGATTACTTGAGGTACATAATTTAGGCACAATCCTAACCAACTTTCCAGCACTGACATAGCTGTACCAATGGGGCATATGCTGCATCCTGCAGTGGAATAGTAGTCACAGAGGCCTCCTCAAGGTAAGGGAATGTTTGTTCCCTTGCCTTAGAGCTGCATTGCCCTTACCCTGGTGCTGGAAGGTTGGTTAGGACTTTATTGAAGAACAAAAACAAATATATGACATGATCAAGAAGTATGTGACTGCTGTAAGCAGCATGTTTGAGGGAAAGCCTAAGGCCTGCATACAGTACAATAAAGCTGAATGTTTGTCACCCAATCATATTTAGGGCTCAATTCTAACCTGGAGTTCGGCCAGCACAAGGGACATGTGCTGGCCCAGGAGTGTCTCAAACACACTGAAAAGTGAATTGGAACACTCTTGGAGTCAGGGAAGATGGCACATATTCATGTACTGGCCTCCCCAACTCCAAGAGTGGTTCAAACACGCTGTATGGCGCATTTGCAACACTCCTGGGACAGAAAGTGCCTCATGTCAGCCTAACTCCATGTTAGGATTGCACCTTTAGAGAATGAAAGCATTACACATAGGTGCACAGTACACTACACATCAGAGCAAAAGTCTGGCAGAAAGGAAGAAAAGGGCTAGTGTAGAGATGATCAGGTACATGCTTATAAGTGTAAAACTGCCTTAACAAATTTGGGGAGAAGAATCAGTTACAGCAAATAATGTGCAAAATAGGCTGCCTACAAAAGGTGCAGTGAAGACTCCTTATGAAATATGGCACAGCAGACCACCTAGTATGGGGTCATTCTATGTCAAATCATCACACTGTTTCAAACTAACCTCCTTAGATTTTTAATGACATTTGGGGTATTTATTTGTACTATTGTGTAATGTAAAAATAGCAATTTTTAGCAGCCTATCTTTATTACATGAAATGTTATAGCTATGTAAAGTTTCAAAATTTTATCAAAAAAGGGTTTGCTAGGGACAGTGAAGTTTTACATCAGACACCAGTTGAGATACAGAGCTGGGAGTGGTCTCAGTTTGAAGCTCTTTTTAAGAGCTTTCATATGATATACAAGATTGGTGAAATAATTTTTTAATTTTTAAAATTTTAAAACCAATTTTCTCAAAAACAGATATTTTTAAATTGTTGAAAAAAATTCCAAAATTAGTTCAAAATTAGTTCATTTGTCTAACTATACCAAAAAAAAACATTTTTTGGGGTGATGATAGAATCATATGAGAGGTAACATATATGTATGATCAAGAGAAAATAGAATTTTTCAAGTTAATTTAATTTTTTTATCTACAACATAATTATTGTACAGTATTTATGAATGTTGTTTCCACGTCTATTATTTTTCTCAGTCTGTTCTGACCCATTTACATTTAGGTGCTGTAATTCCAATCAGAATCCAGAAAATTGTGAACTGGAATAGGTAGGGTCACATTAACCATCATGCAACAAAACCAGAAATTACCTTCTGCAGAGGAAAGGTGGTGCAGGGGGGGGAGGACCCATGGGCGGATTGGCCTGGGCAGGGGGTGGAGACTGGATCCGGCACTTAAGCCAGATTCTAACCTCCAGCCCGGTCGGCTTTACACCAGTGATTTTGCTGGCGCAGATCCGAGAACCCCGTAGAGGTGGCTGGAGCTTACCCTGAGGTAAGGGGGAAAATGTTCCCTTCCCTTCCCCCATGGTTATCTTCAGCTGCCTCCTAACCTGCACTAGTTCTGGCACAGGTTAGGTTTGGGCTTTCTGTGTGATTATTTGACATGGAATGACCCTATGGAGCATCTTCAGGTGTTTGGTTGTAATGTTTATAATTATATTCCAAAGGATAAGAAATCAGTTAAAAGCCTAAGCACAAGCAGGTACGTTTGTGGGATATGTTCCAAATACTATATAGTAAAGGTTTTGGAATAATGGACTTCTACTCTGGAAAAGTGACAAGACATGTATTATATTTTGCAGAATGTGAAAATAAGTCATGAGCCAAAGTTTCACTCAAGGATCATCAGAAACAGATGAAGAATTTCTACCAGTGCCAATTTATTGTGACTACATACCTAGACATTCATCACCAGAACCAGAAGTCAGTATGCAAGGAGAAGGCAATTCTGATGGGTTAGTTGAATTGGCAGGATCTGAAGTTGTTGCCATATCAGACTAGAGACAATTGCAACAGCTCAGAAGATCACCCAGAGAAAATAAAGACGTACCATCTCCAATGCCTGGAATAATGTTTTACCTTGCAAAAACGTTGCTTTGTCCACAACAGAAGCAGAATATATCTCAGCATCTCAGGCGTGCAGAGAAATGGCATGGCTATGTCAGTTATTAATAAAGGATATGGGTGTAGAAGAAGAAAAGCCAATAGAGCTCAAATAAGACAACCAGCGATGTACAAAACTGGCACAGAGGAGCCATAATACATGCGCAAAACACACAGACATCAAATACCATTTTGTGAGCAATATGCTCAAACAAAAATTTGTGCCCAACACAAACCGTGATGGCAGACATTATGACCAAACCTTTGTCAAGATAACGTTTTCAAAGTCTCTCTCTCTCTCTCTCTCTCTCTCTCTCTGCATCAACATATATTGAGCTCCCCCCACCAGAAACGTACTTTGCTTCTTCTGTCTGCTTAACTCTCTCCCTTTCTTTTTAATTGGCACCACTGGAAATACAGTACAGGCATGCCCAGTATCCACTGGGGTTTCATTCCAGACCCCATCATGGATACCTGAAACCATGGATACTGGGGACGCTTTTTTTTAAAGATAAAGGAATATCAGTGGTTTTGCTGCAACAAGGTAAAACAGATTTGTTTAATGTTTCCCTTTCTTTTTACTTGTTTAATGTTTCCCTTTCTTTCTTTTACTGAGGCATCTCAGTATCCATGGTATCTGTGGATACCGAATCAGTGGATACCAGGGTATACCTGTATAGGAAACAGATCTGAGTTCTTTTTTCATTCTGCATCACTTACAAACAGTATTACACAGAGGCAGATCTAAGGGAGGGCAAAGCTCTAAGTTTTGCAAGAAGCCTTACCTTGCAGTGGAAATCACTCCTCTCCTGCACTGTTTTAGCCAATCCTCACAGGGAAAAGCAACATCTTGGCGTTGCTTACTGGCTACAGCAGCAAGGGAGAGGAGGGATTTACATGACAGGGTAAGGCTTCTTGCAACACTTCGAGCTTTGCCTTCCCTGTAGATCCACCTCTGGTATTACATTCTCAAAATTTACATTACATTAATAGAAAGAAGCTATAAGCTCTTGGGAGAGGCCCCTTCAAACTATCATAGGTAGGGGTGTTTCTTTTGTTAAAAATGCATAAAAACACAAAACACCGCATTTTGGTATTTTAAAATGTTTTCCAGAAATTACAATAGATTCCTTTTTCAATTAGAAATAATACTGTGGCTGCATCTGCTGACATTATATCACCTACATAGTACACTTTTAAAGCACTTAAAATAAATAAAAATGAGAACTTGGAATGAGAATAAAAACACATAACACCGCTTTCTGCCTTTCAAATCACGAAATCTGCAAAAGAAATAGCACCGTTTTCAAACATCCCTACCCACCCCTAGATCATTTTTATGACTGAGGATATTTCCACAGAAAAGTAGTTGTCAACCGCTTCTGCACTTGCAATCTTTAACCCGCTCCCTTCGAAGAAAGCGCTATTGTTTCTTCGGAGTGAGTGAGTTTAGTTGAAGCGCATTCAGCCGACTGCCTGATAAAGCCGCCGTAGTCTGGACACAGGGATGAGGATTCCGCAAGCAAAACATGATAAATCTGGCGGCGCTCAGAACTGGTTGTGCAAGCGTGAGGAGCGTGTCACTGCTCCCCTGGCAGACCCATCACCACCACCACCTCTCCTCCCAAAAGCTCACCTTTCGGAAGAGGAGGGAGAGCGTCGGGTAACGGACCTAGCCATCAACAGACTCTCTCTCTCTCCAGCCGTTTTCTCTCAGGCGCGCGGTCCTCTTCGTCACTTGGCAACCAGCAAGCAGCGGTTCGGTCTTTGGGAGGGGAAGAGTGCTTGATCCGCCCAGTTTGCTTCGGATTCATTTGCGCCTGCGCAAGGCCCAAAGGTCCTAGGCACACACAGAACTATGCATACTATAACTTTCGACGGCTAACTTTTAACGCAAATTGTACAGGATATCACCCTAAGCATTCCAAGGGATTCAGCGACGCCACTTTATGCCCTCAGAGAATCATAGCCAGCGAGGTCATTCGACTTTTAACTGGTTAGAACTGTACGTCAGTCTTGTCGTTTACTTTCTCTATAGTCCCCAACAACACATGGCTGCCTGTTTCTCTCTAGCCACAGATGTAAGAAAAGATAAACTAACAATTCCCGTCTATTCTTGCGCCACATTCATTTGCGCGTGCGCAGAGAGATCTATATTCCGACAGAAATCCGAACCGGCCTCCAGTTCCCTATCTACGCATGTGCCAAAATTACAATTCTCCCTATCAAGAAGCGCATAAATCTAACGTCAAACGTAGACCACGCTTCTGTCTTCTGTAGTTTCTCTTCCCACTTCCTTAGCATATTGAAAGGCGCACGCGCGAAAACTGAGATTGAGCCCAGGAGCCCACGGTCCTGTCCATCAATGCTGTCACGGATGCGGGCGGGGCCTGGCTCCGAGGCATCTTGGGAGTTGTAGTTCGAGTGAATTCAAAGTCATGCGTTGCTCTAAAAGCAGCGGACTACAGCTTCCAGGAGGCAGAACGAGAAGAGGCGGGGTTCCTCACCTCCTTTTGATTGCCTACGAAGCGGCGCTATCTCTTTGCTGTAGCTGCGCTTAGAGGTGACCTCGGAGCCGGATCGTTCATCACTGCTGTAATCGCCATGGTTAGTGAAGCTCAGCTCGGAACGGTTGTATTCAGTGAGACGTGGTACTGTGTGTTCTCTTCGGGACCTGGATGGTGTGAATTGCTCGCCGCCCCTCCCCGCTTCGAGAGCTCTCGTGCGGGGCAAAGAGATCTGTAGAGATCCTGGAACCACGAAATCGGGGGCAGGGGCAGTATCTGGAAACCTGCATAAGAAGATCGTGTGGGGGAAAGCAAGCAAAAAACGCTAGTGCATGTGTTCAAAACTGATGGGAGCTCTGAATTTCCCCTCGTTCTTCCTGGAGATAGGTTGGAGGCATGAAAGAACAGAGTGACTCGCAGCTGGAATGTGAAAGGAAGATGGGTTTTATCAGTGCAGTTCCTGGGGGTAATTTGCGAGCTTTGAGGGGTTGTGTAAGCAAGTCTGTGGAAACTGGAGAATAGAATTTACTCCTTCTGCACGCGTCTGAAATAAGGACTTTTGACGGGCAGAATGCTTTGCTTGTTTGTCTTTAAGGAGGGAAGGTTTGGAATTCCTTGAACCGAAACATGTTCCCGGTTTATAAAGGAAAGGGGAATTTGCGTTTCTAAAAATGTGGTCAGTGGCGTGGGCTTCTGAGCCAAGCTAGAGGTAAGGGGCAAGAGGGTATCTTTTGAGTGAAAGAAAGCTTTTTGTTACTCTCTGTATGTCAGGTGCCAGGAAACCATTGCAAGAAATGGAAAACTTTGTTGGGTGTGGGTATTTTGTTTTATCTTGAGCATCTATCCTTAAAGCACTCTATAGTACTGGGAGAGGGAGAGGCAGTCTTATATAGCTCCTTTTATTTTCTTTTTGTGTTAAGCAAGGATCTTCTTAAAAATTTGAATGGTGTCTCACTATTTTCTCCTCCCCCATTGCCTGAGCCAGTTGGAGGGAAAAGATAGGGAATCTGCAGTGCTGCTTACAGGTGATGATTAACAACTAGGACATTTAGATGTGGAGGAGATGGCTGCAGAAGGAGTGCTAGGCCTAGAGGACAATGTTTGCACTTTGCAATTGCTGCAGTGTGTGATCATTGGTACTGCTGGAGTGTCTCATGTGACTTTCAAGGTGCTCTTCCAGTAGCCTTGAGTTTGATTCTCCCATTCTTGTTGTGAGTACTATATAGTCCCAGAATTTTGCATCTTGGTGCTTTTCAGTGAAAGATGCATGTTGACCAGGGATTGACAATCATATGATGTAGTAAATCATTTTCAAATTTCAAGTTAGACGTATGTGGCCATAAAGTTGCAGGAGCAGAAAAGGATGCCCAATAAGACACACCTTTATCTCATGGTCTGTATGTCTCAAAATATAGGAGGTGCATAAAGATGAAAGAAACAGTGTTGACAAAAGGGGTACTTTTTATACAATTCTTGGTATAAAATCCTGCTCCAAAATCCTCAATATATGTGGTGTGTTGGAGATTATGGGGAAACAGCTGGCATGAAGCACTGCTGCTTTCATTAGAATGTTGATAATGAAGCCATTACTTTCCCTCTCTGATAATCCTAGCAAAGTAATATTTCTCTGTGTTCCAGGTTGTGTTGTAATAGTTAAAACTAATATAATGGTTTCTGTGTTCCATGTGATAGATCAGGAGAGGTATCTTGTGGTGGTAGACAGTGTTGATGAAAGTGGGCATCCAGTATGCTGCAACTATGAAGAATGTGAATGCCATGTCCGAGCATGTAATTACAAAAGAGATTGATAATAAAATACCCATGTCAATATGCAATTGTACAAGTCAATGGTAAGGCCATATTGTTCTAGTGCTTGGTACCACATCTCAAGAAGTATATAGTGGAGTTGGAAAACATGCAGAGGATACCACCCAAAATGCTTAGTGGGCTGGGGCACCTCCTTTACAAGGAAAGGCTACAGTGTTTGGTGCTCTTCTGAAGGCACCTTACGGGGGACATGATTGAGACACATGAACCTATGCATGGGATGGATAAAGGGAGGGAGGGAGGTTCTTTTCCTTCTCACACAACACCAAACCCAGGGGACAGCCACTGAAAGCGACTGGAAGGGGTAGTAGAACAGACAACAGAAAATATTTATTTTATTTTTTGATTAATGTAATTAATCAGTGGAAACTCTTGCCACAAGATGTGGTAATGCCGCTTGGCCTAGTTATCTTCAAAAAAAGATAGGATAGATTTATGAAGGTGAAGTCCATTACACATTACAAACTATCACACATTACACATTGTGCAACCACCAGATTTTAGATGTAGCCTGTTTCTCAATGCGATATGCAAGGGAGAGGCAACAGGACTCCTGTATCTTGTCTTCTCCCTGAGGCCATGTGGTAAACTATAGAGTTGAATTAGATGGACCTGATCCAGCGAGGCTCCCATGTTCCAGATCTTTTGCTATTTGTTGTGATGCTGTTTCTGAAGTTTGCAACATGACAATATAGCACATTTTAATTAGCCAATGCATGCATCCTCATGGTCAGCTCCTTATACCGCAGATTATGCTGATCTTGAGAACATGATCCTCTGGGCTTCTGTACTAATGCAGCTGCTGAAAGATTACTTGTAACAATCTTCGTATTATAAGGATTTGCTTTTCCAATTACTCTGGAAAACTATCAACACTCCTCCTGTTTCCAGATGGTGGCATTTAATGAAGCTATACAACTAAACCTGAATTGTGAGATTTTATTCTCTCAGTCATTTTTTTAAAGTTAGCTTTAAATATATATGGCTGTAGGGAGAAAAAAATGTGAAAATGGGTTGGCATCATTTTTCTTAAAACGCAACAGGAGAGGCTTTGGATGTGACTTGCGATAGTCAGAAGCAGGGGCATGACAGAATTGGCGCAACTGCTCATAGCATCCCTGTGCCCAGGGCAAAGTGGCAGCATGGTGGAATGGTAAGTGCTGGTTGGGATGGGGAGGGCTTTGTTGGAACACAGTGGTCTCAAGTTTCGAGACCACTTCTTTAAACAAAGCAAGAAATGTAAGAAACTCTGGAAGTATTCCCAGGGTATTCTGCATTATCTATTTTGTTTAAAGAGGCCATGGGAGGAAACAGTGAAGAAAATGCAGAATTAAATACTACCAGCAATAGCCATAGGAAAGACACTGTGCTGGGGTGAAGAGAGACAATTACTCTCCCCCTGCTACTACTGCATGCATGCGCCCCCCAAAACAGTCAACACACTTCCCAGCCTTCTTGCAAGTAGGGGCAGGGAATTTCTGCACCTTGGATGTGATTTTGGTTTGGACTCAGCCCAGTCAGGAGGTAGCTATATATCACTTAGCACAGTTACCAGATGTTCCTTCCAGAATCTAGTCGAAGTACCTATCTTAAAGCTCTCCACTGTCCAGCACAACTGCCCATTTTCCAAGAAAGGGTTAACCTCTGCTAACTGGGCAAGAGGCACTTTTCCAAGTGGTGTTCCTCTTATAATTAGCAGGGGGAGAGTAATCGTCCCTCTTCACCCCAGCACAGTGTCTTTCCTATGGCTATTGCTGGTAGTATTCTCCATTTTTTAGATTGTGAGCCCTTTGGGACAGGGAGCCATTTAACTGTATTATTATTTGCCTGTAAACCGCTTTGGGAACTTCATGTTGAAAAGCGGTATATAAATACTTTTTGATTGAAGAAAGTAACTCCAAGATGTTTTAAGATACAGAAATCAACGTTTTCTTGCACCAGAGCAAAAGTACTTACATAGAATACAGTACTTCTGTGTGTAAGTGATTACTGTACCTCATTATTTATATATTGGCCAGTTCGTAATTTTTTTTGTAACTTGTGCATTTGTTTGTAACAGGTTCGGCATTAGGATATGATTTGGCTCAGGAAAAAGTGAACAAAACAGGTGAAATTTAGTAAAGAATAGCACCCTTCTGTTGCTAGCTGTCATAAAACAGCTGTGAAACAAGAAAATGTTGCTTGTATATGTACATATGAACTATGAAGAACTTTCTGTTCACAGTAAAAATGGAGATCTAATTGGTCTTGCTATTAGGAGAACAAAGCGTACCCTTTGGTGTGGTATATGCCTGGGTGCTGACTTTCTTACCCACTGTAAACAAGCTGGGGCATGTTATACCAACTGCAATCTCTGAAGTTGTTTCAGAGGCATCAAGTACTTTTTCCCCCTCAAACTATGATAGAGGTATAAAATATTATGAAAACCAATGTGTGATCTAAAGCTAGCTGCCCATTTCTAATACATGAGGAGTTTCTTTCAGCTTCACAACTTCCTTCCACTATGTATGTTTTGGATTTGTATCTAATCCTGCTTTTATCCCATTGGCTCAGAGCAGCTTACAGCATTTTTTTCTCTATGTGTGAATTGTCCTGTTCCCAAAAGCGGGGAGAGGGGGGTCACCATCTAACAAAGTAATGGTTTGGGATATTAAAAGTCGCTCAATGAATTCTAAATGATGCAAACTCAAAATCAGCTTTTAAAAACAACACGGGCTCAGTTATAGGAGAGATGGTGTAAGTAGGTTCTGTCCAGGAGGCAAGCAGATGTCAGCACACAAAAACCAGGAAAGCTTGTCTTCATCCTCTGGTGACAGCGCCAATTCAACTACCTTAAAGGTAAAGGTTTCCCCACAACCTAATGGTCTAGTCGTGACCAACTGTAGGGGGTGGTGCTCATCTCCGTTTCAAAGCCTATAGAGCCAGTGTTTTGTCTAAGCTTTTGACAAGCTTCTGTGGTCAAGTGGCTGGCATGACTCTACGCCGTAGTGCACGGAACGCCATTACCTTCCCACCGAAGTGGTCCCTCTTTATCTACTTGATTTAGGTGCTTTTTGAACTGCTAGGTTGGCAGGAGCTGGGACAAGCAATGGGAGCTCACTTGGTCATGCAGTCTTGAACTCCCAACCTTCCGGTTGGAAAGCCCAGCAGCAGCGGTTTAACCCACTGCGCCACCACATCCCTCACTCAACTAGTTTAGGGGAGACCAAAACCCAATTACTTTCATTTTGCACCCTCGTTCACCAGTACTGAATATGTTCTAAAAATAGCAAATCTCAAATGCAAAAAAGTATAAGATTCACCATCTCCTTGAATCACTGAGTGTGCTGTCAGAATTAAATGTAAAGTTCTTTTTCCCAGCAACCTGGAAAAGGCTGATGAGAACAAACTTAGCATTTATAGGGTACTGGAATAATAAAGCTGCCTCTTAAAAATCAATTTCTCTCTAATTTCCTGCAGATTCTTTGTGAAATATAAAGGGGTGAAAACAAAAAGACACTCCAGTTTTCCCTCTGACTGTTGCTTAGCATTGATTTGTTCTGTAGGTTCTTCTTGGAGGCTCTGTGTAATTGGCATACCAAACATTCCTGTTTCAACTTATGTCACTGTGAATGGAAACTGTTGTATTTTTGTCGTTCTGGAATTTGTGTGATTAGAGGTCACCTCTGTCGCTGTTGGACTGTGCACACCTTGTGCTCCAGTCCAGTGAAGGAAGCAGATGACAGATTAAAAAATTACAGTAACTAGTAGGATCATTCCCTTCAATAGAATTCACAATACACAATTCACAATACATTTTAAGATGCAGCCCATAACTATTCAGACAAAATAAATCTTGGTGCCTGACCTGTGTGCTTGATTCTTCACCCTTTATGCTTTTGCAGTTTTTTTTGCTATTTTTCTGTTATGCCCAAGGAGAGAGTAAAGCTATTTGTAGCTTTATTTACTGTGTAATGTTTAGCAAGTAAAATAGCATCATGAATGTTTTAATAAGTGCAAACAAAAATGCAGTGTGCTGAAACAAATGACAAAAACGTTTTGGATCACTAGTAAATGTTGATCACTAGTCTTTGCCATTAGTCCAGAAATGCCACCTTTTGATGTTTCATGAGTAATTGGTCTAATACTGGAATTCTGGAGGTATTTGTCAGCCTTCCCCATGCACATTCTTTTCTGCTTTTATCACATTTGTCTTTGTCTATTTTGTTTGTTTTACTCCTGTAATTATGACCATCTAAAGTTACAGCTTTTTCCCTTACAGGTGTAGTATTTCACAGGCATTGCCTCAAGTAAAATGAACACCTATATAATTCTTTGGTATGCATTTACATGGAATGAGTATTGAATGCAGAATTCATGCTAGCAGCATCGTACTCTGACAAAAGTGCTCATATCACTAGAAGGACTGAAGGAAATGAGGGTGGCAGCACCACCTGTGTCCAGATATCAAGCCTAAATAGGTCTCTGAAAGGTTATGTCCGCTATATCCCCATTCTTGTCCTTGCAAGTCATAGTCCCCACTCCAGTGATTAATCTGTGTCTAGGCTGTACCATTTCAAGCTGCAGGTGGGGGCTTGTGTGATCGAATGCTCCTGCTCCTACAAAACACTTCTGTATTTAGCTTGTTAACAGTCAGAGGGAAGTATAGGCCAGAGTTCTAGCCAAGCCTCTTTCCTAGTATGTTGTTTTTAGCAGGATTTGCTTGGTTCCTCTTATATGAAGGAACTGTTAGTCAGGTAGGTGCCTAGCTGCAGTCTGATATTGTAGAGCCCTTAATATATTATTTAGCAATACCTAGAGGTGGGAGAAAATTATAATAAAATAAAAACACAGCACCTCTTTCTGCACTCCTCATTTTTGTAAAAGAAAACACACATCATCATAAACTGCAAAAAAAACCCACCCCTTTTTATTTTTTATTTATTGTTTAATGGGGGCCATGGGTAATGACTGTGCTGCATATGCTGATAACTGTACCACCTATGTCATCTACCTAGTACTTTTAAAGTGATTATCTAATATATAATAATGTAAATTTTGAGTAGAAGTAACACCACTTTCTGCACTTTTAACTTTGGAAAACAACGAAATACACGAATAAATAAAACTGTTTACCCTCTAGCAATAACATTCCTCTGTAAGGCCTTCTACCCACTCAGAATTTTAATAGTTAAAATCCAAAACACATGAGACACATAATCTTACTTTCATAGAGTATAGATCTGTTAGTCGTAGTGAATCATAACATTTACATGGAATTGTATTTCTCCAGTTTAGATAAGCCCTGTTTGGTGGTGGATATTTTATCCAGCTACTTTTAGTTGCACCTGCCATTATGGAAAGAAAGTCGTAAATAAAGTTGTCGCTAATATCTTCAAACATCTGTTATCCAGTATTATGTAACTTGCAAAGCTTGCTAAGGCTGACTGACATTGCTTGGCTACACAAAAGTAAGAACATTAAGAATAATATGATTTTTCCAAAAACAAACCACCAGCTTGTAAAGAAGTCTTTTTCATACTCTTTCTTGTCTAACTGCTATAGCTTGAGTATGCTTAATCCTGATTTGAGAGCAGAGTAAAGGGGGGCCTGCATCATTTTGTCCTAATTGAACAAAATAAAATGCTTTCAGGTATCCTTATTTAAATGAGTAGAACTAACAATCTTTTTTGTTAAAGAAAACAACCCTCGGGTAATTATGTTAAAAAATGAACATTATTATTTAGAATATGTATGTTATACTTTTTACAAAGTTCTCAAAGTGGTTTATACACTAATATAAGTAAATGGTCCCCTGTCCCAAAAGGGCTTACAATCTTAAATTTTTTTTACAAATAATCCCAGCACTGTGAGTGTCTTCTGTTTGAAATATGTCATTTTTAGTCATTTCTGAACATCAGAAGTATTAAGAATTATTAAGAATATTTATACAGTATACTGCTTTTCAACAGGCATAGTTCACAAAGCAGTTGACACAGTAAAATAAACCAATTTACGGTTCCCTGTCCCCAAAGGACTCAGTCTTAAAAAAGAAAAGTAAGAGAATCCGGTACAGCCAATGGAAAAGACACCATTTTTAAAAGTACAGATGTGCCTCAATATCCTCCTCACCCCCGTGGATACATGAAACCATGGATAAGAGAAAAACCCATGTTAAGTGTACGATCCCCCCCCCAAGCAAGATGGTTTTTTTAGTGACCCAAAGTAAGAATAAAGGAAGTTAAGAGGGGGCCCTGATCCATGGATAATTGAAACCCATGGATTTGGGATCCAGGGATATGGGGACCCACCTGTATAGCTATTACTTTGTTTTGTCCAGGGTTGTGGACTTGGTGCACAAAACCTCCAACCCCACAATTCTCTGATTCCAGCATCAGTTAACAGGGCTGTGGACCCTGAGTCAGAAGCAATTTTGGATGGCGTCCTAGTTCTTTGTGTAGGGACTCCACAGCCCTGGTTTTGTCACTATTACATTTGTAAATACAATACTGTATTAATTTAGGGTTAGAGTTAGGGCTAATAAATAAAGGTCAATGAATAGAATATAATTAATTTACCTCTCAGCTTTTCAATTAACATATGTTTCCAAAATACTGTCATGTTTTTTAATGCATTTATTTTATGTGAATAAAAAAAACAGAATAAGCATTACATGGGTATATTGTAATATAATGGATATTTGCAAGAAGAAAAGAAGAAAATTGGGGGGGGGGAAAGGATATATAAGCAATCAGAACATTGATATGTCCACATAGTTCATGTAGTTTAGGATATTTTGTCAAGAAATGGCCTCCATATATTTTCAAATATGTCCATTTGCTCACACGCCGATAAGCACAGAATGTAATCAATCCATTGGGCACAGGTTGGTGGGCATCTTTCCTTCCAATTAAGTAAAAGGAGTTTTTTGCCACTGTGAGGGCACAGAGAATCCATTTATGTTGGCCAGGTGTTAATCTCCAGGTAGCAGGTAAATAAATAAAAATACTGTCATTACAGTGTCCCTTGTGTCAGCCAAATTTTGCTGGCCTAATTGTGCCAGCCTAACTCCAGGTTAGGATTGCGCCCTGAATTATATTGATTTACTGGCAACTTTGTTGCCTCCCTGCTGGAAGTCAGCTGAATTTGTCCTGTGGGAACCGGATCTTAGTAATGACCTTCCTGCCAAATTAGATGCACTAATCTGTATAAATATTCATTCAACAATAACAGCTCTCTAAATGCTTTCTTTAACAATGTGTTACTGTGCTATTTATTGAAGTCTGCAAATACTCTTTCTCTTGCAGGCTGAGCCAATCAAAGTACTAGTGACCGGAGCGGCTGGACAGATTGCATATTCCCTTCTCTACAGCATTGCTAAGGGTGATGTTTTTGGCAAAGATCAGGTAATGGGTGAAAGGAATTATAGCATAAGCAGTTACTGTGAGCTTAAAGGTCAGCTCTTTATTGAGTATCATGCCTCACAATAATAAATAAAACATCTCTGAATCCTTCTCAGCTTAGATTTCTTAGAAGGGGCTAACTTGCAGAGTTAGGTTGCAAAATAGTGGAAGGACGGTTCTGTCACTACAGTCTGCTGGATACATTTCTGGTACAGGACCTATTGCATATAATTATACATCATGGGTGTGTCAGACTAGTATGTAAGAGGGAATCTCATCTGTCTGATCTGCTAAGTAGCTGTTGAGCTAAGTACCTGACACAGTTTATTGTCTTGCAGCCCCTTATTCTCGTATTGTTGGATATCACTCCCATGATGACGGCGTTGGATGGTGTACTTATGGAATTACAAGACTGTGCTCTTCCACTGTTAAGAGGTGACAAATTATCTTGTGGTCTGCTCTTGAGAAGTGCTGTGTTTGCAGAGATTTCATGTTTGAATCGTGTAGGCCAGTGATATTCAAACCTTTTAGACCGGAACCCACTTTTTAGAATGGCACTCGGGTTGGGACTCACCGGAAGTGATGTCATTAACCTGGAAGTGATGTTGTGGCAGGAAGTGACATCATCAAGCAGGAAGTGCTGTCGTTGTAACATAATAAAACAACACTCCTGAAATGCAAATTGGCATTCTTGGACTGCAGCAATTGTACAACCATGAAACACCCTGACAGAAAGCGAGATTAGGATAAAATATTATGTAAAATCACTGAACTAAAAACAAAATTAAACAAAAACCCCTACTTGAAAATTCAAACTGTTAACATTCACAAAAGGAATACAACAAGAGTAAGATTGGACACTTGGAGTAAGTGTCCAAGATGGCTGCTTCCAGCTTTCCGCAACCCACCTGAAATCAGGTCGTGACCCACCAAATGGGTCCCGACCCACAGTTTGAATAACACTGGTGTAGGACACTGCACCAACATGAAACACATTAGTGCCAGTTTTGCAGCAACATTGTAGGCATGTATGCTGAAGCCAATATTGAGGAATGTTTTGTAAACTTGAAAAGATGTCATCTTGTGCAAGCAACTAAGTACCAATTTTTAAAGTCCAAGAGCTAAGTCAGTCTGTGGAATTTTAGCCTCTAGTTGTGAAGAAAGAAAAGATGTATGTGAATTCAGTGACATTTGTTTTACTGTAGTTCAGTTAATTCTGGTGGTGAGGACTTCTGTTTATATATTTATTGGATTTCTATATCGCTCTTTAAAAAACCGAAAGCGGTGGTTGCGGAAAGCTCATCAACTGACTGCCGATTATTATTTCACTATACTTGAAATAAGTTGGGGGAAAAGAGGATCCAATCAAGTAACTCCAGGAATGCAAATGGAAGGAAGCTCACAGAAGCAAACTTCTCTGAACCCTCATCACCACAACAACTCCTTTCATAATTTTAAAATCTCCTTTTATTGGGTGGGAGTAGCCTCTGGAACTGGAGGATATAGTGCATGGAAGGGGAGAGAAGTGAACATCTGTTCATAGGTGGTAGGATCCACTCCCATGTGTTTTGTGTTCTGGTGTTATCCACAGGGGGTTGCAAATACCAAAATCCGTGGGGGTATTCAAACCCATGGATTTGGGCCACCCCACCCCCTGAACCCAACCGGAGTACAGTTCCCAGAAGGTTTTCTGAGGGCTTGTTTCAGGCAAAAAAACCTCAACTTCTGATTTCTCAGAGGAAACTGGAAGTGACGTTTTTATTCCTTTCAAGGCAGAATGCTTGGGGCCTTATGAGGGCCTGGGGAAGCCCATAAAGGGTGTCCCTGGACCTCAGAATGCCTTATGACATAAAAAAGTAAAGTGGAAGGTTTTTTTGATCATTCTGAGGGCTAGGGCGGCTACGTTTGGCTGCCCTGGCCTTCAGAACGCCCTCGTGGTGCAGAGCATAGCTCCTGTTACAATTGGAGTGTCTGAGGTGGGCCCAAATTCGCAGGTTCAAAACTCTTGGATTCTGAAATCTGCAAATCTCGAATCCATGGATACTGTGGACCCACCTCTATATTTAAAAATAAAAATCAGATAATGGAAGCTATGATGTGGTGGTTCTCATAGCCCAACATTGTATAGGTGCAAATGCCTGTCTAGATAAAAAAAATTGACACATGAATATAAATACTGTTTATCTTTTTAAGAGCATGCCACGAGAGATTTTGGCCATCACTGTGTTCAGATAGGATTAATTCCTCAGTCATTTTTTTTTCTCGTTCAGAATGTTGCTCTCCTGCCAATGCAATTTTTGATTTCTTTCTCTCCATCTGTGCTTAGAGGTCATTGCAACTGACAAAGAAGATGTTGCATTTGCAAACATTGATGTAGCTATTTTGGTTGGCTCCATGCCAAGGAAAGAAGGCATGGAACGAAAAGACCTGCTCAAGGCAAATGTGAAAATTTTCAAGTCCCAAGGTGCAGCATTGGACAAGTATGCAAAGAAGTCTGTTAAGGTGAATCCAGCTAGTCTGACATGGTAGCAATGAGCTGTGATGCAGGAGATTCCCTGTTCAACTCTCCTCTTGGCCACAAACTGCTAAGCAACCTTATACAAGCCTATCAACTGCCCAACCTCTGCCCCCAACCTTCTCTGGCAATATCAGGATATAATAGTAATTGTAAAGATTACTATGATAATATACGTGAAGAACTCTGCTATGCAGGTCCAGACTGTTTATGCGTGAATTTGGGACCCATAGCTTTAACTAACCGTGGGTTCTGAAGCTGTGTTGCAGGCCAGATCTGTATTATATCCTCCAGATGGGAGCTGCGCTGTGCTCGCTCTGATCTGGTGGGTGTTCCAAGGCCCAAGGTCCTCCACAGGTCTCAGCATGTGCAGGGGCCCTGGAAACAAAATCCCTGCCGATGTTGAGACTGGACCTGTATAAATGCAAAGTATTACTACTAAAATAAACTTGACATCTCTTTAAGCGTTTATTCAAATTTGGAGGTATTTGACTCTTTTTAAAAAAAAAGTTATTCTTATTCTAATACATTTGTGTACAATATTACTGGTTGTGTTCAATAGCATGTTAAAATTAACTAGTTTTAGTTGACTTTGTTTCAATTCAAAGCAAATGTGTACTATGTGCCAGGATTTTTATAATATTGCATGTTCTTTGTTTAATCCAATTGTTCATAGCCTTTTCTCAAACGTCTGAAAAAAGGGTGAGGAGTTGAACATGACTTATTCACTTCTGAAAATATTAAAGACTGTTTCTATTGTTCACATTTTAATTGGGACTGAGAAGTAAGAGTCTACTTTTTTGGCTCTGCTACGCTGCTGTATAGGGAATGAAAAAAAGTTGAAGATTACTTTTCATTCGACCCTGTTAAAATTTAAGTTAACACTTCAGTATCTCAAAAAGGTAGCCCAATTTAAGTTTTGGTAACTTGCCCTTTAACTTATTTAAATTTGTTTCTTTTGTTGGTTCTTCATCTAACAGCTTCATTGTAAATAGTATACTTTTCTACCTCAGGTTATTGTGGTGGGTAATCCAGCAAATACCAACTGCCTGACGGCTTCAAAGTCTGCTCCATCCATAGCCAAAGAGAACTTCAGCTGTCTAACTCGTCTGGACCACAATAGAGCTAAATCCCAGGTAGAAATGCTGTGTTCCAGATGGCACTCTGCCTGTTCTGTAATGTGAATTGATTTTTTAAAGTGGAGCATTCCGATTAAAAATAACTATGAATACTTGAAATTATCAGGCTGCTGATGGCACTCTTCTCTCCCCATGAATTCAACTAGATTGCTCTGAAAGTTGGTGTGACTGCTAATGATGTCAAGAATTGTATCATCTGGGGGAATCACTCTTCTACTCAATATCCAGATGTTAATCATGCTAAAGTGAAAGTGCAAGGAAAAGAAGTTGGTGTGTATGAAGCTGTGAAAGATGATAACTGGCTGAAGGGTGACTTCATTTCAGTAAGTTGTAGTTTTGAATGTAGCTCATGGTAATGGTGGTGATTTTAACTGTATTGCAGTTCCATACAGTTAATGTTCCATACAGTTAATGTTGCAGAGCAAGAGGTTTAGTGACACCTAAAAACATAAGAACAGCCTTGCTGGATCAGGCCAAGACCCATCTAGTCCAGCTTCCTGTATCTCACAGCGGCCCATCAGATGCTTGAGGGAGCACACAAGGCAACCAGATACTTGTATCTCGCTGCCACTTTCCTGCATCTGGCATTCCTAGGTGGCCTATTACCCTTGATGACCCCCAAGGAAGACACCAGACTGTGGTTGGGGCTTAACTTTATTAAACACAAGTGACCAATTTTTAAGTCATGCAACCTGCTGAACACACAATACTGTCTACTGCCCCTCCCTTACAAGTCTGGGGTAGGCAATACAACAGCCATCCATGCCAGTTTGGATGACAGAAAAAAAAATTCCTACCCAGCCCTCATGATGAGTGACCAGCTAATTGCAGACTGGACATACCTATCATAGCTTGTAACCTGTGATGGAGCTTTCCTCCATAAATCTGCACAAACTCCTTTTAAAGGTATCTAGGCCAGATGCCATCACTACATCTTGTGCAGGGTTGCACAGACTAATTGTGTTATTGTTGTTCAGTGGCTAAGTCGTGTCTGACTCTTCGCGACACCATGGACCACAGCACGCCAGGCCTCCCTGTCCTCCACTAGCTTCCGGAGTTGGCCCAATTCCATGTTCATTGCTTCAATGACACTGTCTAACCATCTCATCCTCTGCTGCCCCCTTCTCCTTTTGCCTTGAGGGTCTTTTCTAAAGAGTCATCTCTTCTCATGAGGTGGCCAAAGTATTTGAGCTTCAACTTCAGGATTTGTCCTTCTAGGGAGCAATCAGGCTTGACTTCCTGGAGGATTGACCTATTGGATCTCCTTGCAGTCCAGGGGACTCTCAAGAGTCTTCTCAAACACCATAATTCAAAAGCATCTATTCTTCGGTGTTCTGCCTTCCTTATGGTCCAGCTCTCACAGCCATACATTGCTACTGGGAAAACCATAGCTTTGACTATGCGAACGTTTGTTGGCAGGGTGATGTCTCGGCTTTTTATTAAGTTGTCTAGGTTCGCCATAGCTTTCCTCTCAAGAAGCAAATGTCTTTTAATTTCATGGCTGCAGTCACCATCTGCGGTGATCTTGGAGCCCAGGAAAATAAACTCTGACACTGCTTACAGACTAATTACTCTCTGGTAAATAAATATTTTCTTTTGTTTGTTCTAACTCTCCTAATATTCAACTTTAGATGTTGTCCCCTTGCTCTGGTATTTTGTGGAAAAGAGATTCCTTCTATCTATCTACCCCCTGCATAATTTTGTACTTCTCAATCATGCCCCCGCTCATGCGCTTTTTTATTATACTGAAGAGCCCCAAACGCTAAAACCTTTCCTCGTTAGGAGGTGCCCCAGCCCAGTAACCATTTTGGTTGCTCTCTTCTGTACTTTTTCTAATTATACATCCTTTTTGAGATGTGGGTGGGGAGTGGAGTCTGGATCTGGCCATTCGGCCAGATTCTAACCTCCGTTCCCAGGCTGTGCAGCCCCAATCTGGGCTGCTCGGATGTGTGCCAACTATTTTACTGGCGCAGATCCAAGTAATCCCATAGGACTGCGTAGGGCTTACCCAGGGTAAGGAGCAAATGTCACCTTGCCCCCTGGTGAGCTTCAGTTGCCTCCTACCCTACGTAGGACGCAGCGCAGGCTAGCCAGCCTGCCTGCTCTTGCGCAGGTTAGTATTGCAAACTATGCTTTTAAATGAGGTGTTGTGTAAGAGGGGAAAGCTAGGAGGGTTGATGAGGCCAGGAGGAAAATAGTAGGACTCCCACCCCTGGCGTTCTAGAAGGATTGGGACAATGGAAGTAACGATGCAAGCATTGCTATTGCCATCTTGGCCTTTTCTCTGCTAAATATTGCTGTTATATTTTAGAAAATTGTTATTCTAGAAAAATGTTGTAGGGGTCATTTTTTAAAAAAATAACTGCATTATAAGCAGATCCGCATACTCTGTTTTTATGTTCTGAGATGAACTGTGGCAGTTGGGAAGCTGGCTTGCAGGGTTTTGACCAGTCACATGTGTGTATACATGCCATGAATTATGACTTCGCTCTTAGGCAGGATAATCTTAGAAAAGGTTCCTGATGGTATTGAGATGCAAATTGTTCTGTAATTTCTGTGTTTCAAAAGAGCAAGGAACACAAAAGCTGCAACACCGTATGTTTCAACTTCCCTGACTTATTATATGTAACATGGGATTTCTGGGATGATCTCATGGGATAATCTCTAGGTGTCTTGGAGCTGACTGAGATAGCCCCTTGTGGCTCACAATGTTCTGCAGAACACCACGGCTGGCACTTTTTATGGAGCTCCGGAAAGTGCATTCATTATAATTCTCCTTAAAAATAGTCCAAGCTGCATTGAGAGAATTTTCCTTATAACTAGATGAGGAATGTTGCTGTAGAAACCTCAAAGGTGCACTAATTGCTACCTGTGATCAAGAGTCACTGGCTCAATAAAAATTTCCATGCCGCTTAGAGGTTTCTTCACTTGCTTTCACAAGTGGACAGCACAACGACTCTCTGTTTTGCTGGACTTCCTGAACACACTTGGTTATTACAGGAGTTGGAAGAAATGACCAATAGTGCAGTAATTTCCATCTGTCAATACTACAGACAGTTCAGCAGCGGGGTGCAGCTGTTATCAAGGCCAGGAAGCTATCGAGTGCCATGTCAGCAGCCAAAGCTATCTGTGATCATGTGAGAGACATCTGGTTTGGCACTCCAGCGGTAAGTGTTGCCATATCTCATGAAAATGTTGGCCTTAATGTAGCTGTTCAAAGCTTCACCTAAAATATATTCGTAATGGAGCTGATCATCAACTGATAATCAGATGTACGCTTTTATGGACTTGTTGGCAAAAGAGCAGGATACAAATAGGATAAAGTGATCTGACCAAAAAAGTAATGATTTAATCTTCTGTTAGTGCACTGAAACTTGGCAAGATGCAGAACCTTCCTTATGAAATATATTTTTACACAAATTATTACCGTGTGCATTACTTAACTGGGGTTGGGAACACATTAATTCAGTGGTAATTCAAATGTTTTAGACCGGGACCCACTTTTTTGAATGGCCCTTATGTTGGGACCTACTGGAAGTGATGTCATTAACCTGGAAGTGATGTTGTGGCAGGAAGTGACATCATCAAGCAGGAAGTGTTGATATTGTAACATAATAAAATGACACTCCTGAAATGCAAATTGGCATTCTTGGACTGCAGCAATTGTAGAACCATGAAACATCCCTGACAGAAAGCAAGATTGGGATAAAATATGTGAAAACATTAAACTAAAACCAATTTTTTTAAAAACCCTCACTTGAAAATTCAACACACACAAAAGGAATATAACAAGATTAAGGTCTGCAGTTTTCAAGATGGCTGCTCCCAGCTTTCTGTGACCCACCTGACATCAGGTCGCAACCCACCACATGTATAACACTGCACTAATTATTTGGGTTTTTTCTGTTTGAAGGGTGAATTTGTTTCCATGGGAGTCATTTCTGATGGAAATTCATATGGCATTGCTGAAGACCTGATCTACTCATTTCCTGTTGTAATAAAGGTACATAAAGAATGTATGCCTCCTAAAATATTTTTGATACTATATAAAGTTTATCTTCACTGATCTCAGAACTGCATTGTCATGGTTTGGTTTGAAACTTGCCTGGCCATCTGTGTTGAGTAAGCTAAACTCTTAAGGGCTGGAGGATAAAACAAGGAAGCGGGGTGCTATGAACAAAGTGATAGTAAAGCATGCTGCACAATGTTCTATAGAAACAATTGTTTGTGTCCTGCCTTCTTTTCACAAATAGAAGGCACTTCTGTTTGTGCATTCAAATTCTAGTTTCACTGAGATGTGAAGAATACTGTATTAGGGATTCCTCAAATAACATTCTTAACTCCCAAAGTACAGTTCCCAGAGGTCCCTAGGAAGAGGAAAATGACAAACTAGTTCAATAAAGTATGTGGTATTGATATGCCTTACTTTTGATATTTTAGTTTTATTTGAACAGTCCAGTGTGAATAGACCAGCTTAGGCCTAGTCATTACACTGTGTAGGTTGAGCCTAATTATTCAGATTTTATATCTGAAGGTCTGGCTCAGTGTGGGTGCTCCAGACCCAGATGTGGCCCAACATGAAGCTTCTGAAGGTGACCAGAACTGTGTTCTGGTTGCATTCAGAGCCCCAGTGGACCAGAAGGCCATGTATTTCATTATATGTGGTTTTCAGTATCCGTGGGGAAATCCAGGAATAGATGCCCCGTGGATTCTGAGGCTCAGCTATATTTATTCAGTCATATTATAGTTGATTTTTTTTCATGTGACTTTAAAGGCTCTGGTTTTGTCAATGTATTCTGCACAGGATAAAACATGGAAGTTTGTCGAAGGCCTTCCTATTAATGATTTTTCCCGTGAGAAGATGGATTTGACTGCTAAAGAATTAAGAGAGGAAAAGGAGATGACTGTGGAGTTTCTGTCCTCTGCATGACTAGGTGATCATCAGGACGTCAGAGGCTGCTTAAACATTGAGGAGTCTAAAAGTCGTCTCTAAATCCAACATCACATGTTATACTGTATTGGTCCGTTATTCTCTTGTGACAGTCCAATTTATTATTTGCTTTGTGGTACATCTGTGCCTATATTGAGTGCCCTTAGTAATGAGATAATTGCACAACCGATTTCAAAAGTAGTTTGCAGACTGACCAAATCTTCTTGATCTATTACCACTTTGCTTCTTCTATTGCCTAGGACACATGACTTCTTTGCCTCTGTGACAGGAAGGTTAGCACTCTGTCAGCTTGTGTAAATCCAAAACCCATTATACAATCATGGGCATAATGAATGTACTCTGTATTGGTCATCACTGACTCTCTAAAGAAATCTCATTAGAAATCACATTAAATGTTGAATGAGCTCTCCTATCCCTGTAGTTTTTGTGTCATTGTTCTGTGAACTAAAAAGAAAGTTTGCGTAAAATGCAATCTTCACAAGAAAACTGTGAAAACAAAAATTAATACTAGATACATGGTGGTTCAAGGATTGTAACCATGCAAAGGAAATTGAATACCTAATTCAATTTTTGCATTTACTTGAATGTAGTGGTGAGAGTAAGCATTAACCCAAGTGGTTTAGGCCAGTGTTTCTCAACCGGTAGTTCTCATACCACCAGTAGTACCTGGGCTGCTGTCCAGTAGTATGCAAAGCCGATCCTCCTTGAGATGCTCTGCCTCTCCTGCCCAAGGCAATTTTGGCTGGAGGATCAGCTCCTGTCTCAGGCAGGCTCCTGTTCACCAGCTGTTGGCAGTGCTGCCAACTATCAGGTGATGAGCTGCCAGCCAGTAAAAGCAGAAATGTTTCCCATCTTCCCCCTTCCCCCCATTGGCCAGGCCAGGAGTCTCTGAATGGTGGACCAGAAGGGGCAGGGCCGCTTCACCGGCATTGGCAGTACTTGAGATAAGACAATGAGAAATGGTACATCAGGGGATACAGTCGGTTAAATAGACATTAATATCTCACAGGAAAGGTGCATTTTGGGTAGCCAGCAGCCTCTTCTTTCATTACAGGACGGGGTTTGTGAGTGTAGCAAACAAGATGGGTGATGTTTTGCCATTTATTTTTTTCATTTGGGAAATGCCTGTCTATCAGAGGAGGCAGCTGGAGAAGATGGGCTGATCAAGGGGCTAGTGGCTTAATGTGCATATGCTCTTCTCCGGTGTCTCACAGCAGGGCCAGTCCTTCCTTTGGGGTAGCTCCTCCTCCTCAGGCAGGCAGGCCAGTTCCAGGTCTTCCTGAGGGGAGGGACGTCCGTAACTAACTCAGACTGACCTTTGCCTCGCAAGGCACCCGTTGAGTCTTCCGTTGCTCATAAGAGTGAAGCTACCGGACCAGCTCTGTTTTTGAAAAAAGTTGATCAGCTGTAGCGCCTTTCATCAGCGTTCCGCGCACAACAAAGCTCTGCCGAGGATTCTAGGGGAATAGACCTCCCCGGGGGTGCTTTTTTAAAGATACCCTCACCAAAGGATGCTGAGAAAACTTCAGTCAGGGAATAAGAGGGCACGTCCTCTTATGAATTCAGAATTGATTGAGGACCAGGAAACAGAGAGTGGGGGTCAATGGGCAATTTTCACAATGGTGAGAGGTGAAAAGCGGAGTGCCCCAGGGATCTGTCTTGGGGCCGGTTCTTTTCAACTTGTTCATAAATGACCTGGAGAGGGATAAGCAGCGAGGTGGCCAAGATGACACTAAACCTTTTTGGATGGTGAAAACCAGAAGGGATTGTGAAGAGCTCCGGAAGCATCTCTCCAAACTGGAGGAATGGGCAGCAAAATGGCAGGTGCATTTCAATGTAGACATTTCAATCTATTATCCTCTAATCTTAACCCCACTTGTTCTCCACTTTTCTTTGGCCTTCCTCCTTCCTTTGGTCACCCCCCCCCCCCACTTATTTTAATTCTCTGATTAATCCTTTTAAAAGAAGAGCCTTTATGTTAGCTAGACAACATTTTTCCATCTGCAGTTCATTTCGGCAGATTTTCGAATACCCCTCATGCTGATAGACTATGTCGTTCTTGTTCTCAGGAACCAGATACTCTGGCACACATCTTACTATGTTGCCCATCCTTTCAATCACTTCGTGATATCCTCCTGAAACCCTTTGTGCCTTCTCTGACCGGCAATTCCACTGAAGATCTCTCTGTCCTCTTGAATTATACCATAGAGGATGTCACGAAAGCCGTTGTGGATTTTTTAGCTGCAATTTTAAGAAGGGAACCCTTTCTCTAACCCCCCTCTATCTGCTCTTATTTCTCCCCCCCCCCATTTTAATCCCAACATCTTCCTGTGTATGTTGCCAGATTTTAAACATAGATGCTGTTTTATTGTAATGCCAATAAAGGTTTCCTGAACTGACAAGTGTAAAATGATGCACATTGGGGCAAAAAATCAAAACTTCACCTATAGGCTAATGGGTTCTGAGCTGTCTGTGACAGGTCAGGAGAGAGATCAGGAGAGAGATCTTGGGGTGCTGGTGGACAACTTGATGAAGGTGTCGACCCAGTGTGTGGTGCCAGCGAAGAAGGCCAATTCCAAGCTTGGGATACTTAAAAAAGGAGTTGGGAATAAAACAGCCAATATTATTATGCCATTGTACAAATCGAGGGTAAGGCCACATCTGGAGTACTGCAAACAGTTCTGGTTGCTACATCTCAAAAAGGAAATAGTGGGACTAGGAAAGGTGCAGAAGAGTGACAAAAATGATTACTGAGCTGGGGCACCTCTCTTATGAGGAAAGGCTACAGTGTTTGGGGTTTGGATACCAAATCAGTGGATACTGGGGCACACTTGTATTGCTTAAGGGGATGTGCAGAAATCAGCTTGGTTTTTCAACTCTAGCTATAGGTGAAATAATAGGATTCTAGTACAGAGATAAAAGACTGACAGTTGTTTGATCTTTTAGAGTGGACTAGGTGGGGCAAAACAGGTCCAGAATCCACAATTCTCCACCCTTCTCAAACAGCTGTCAGACATTTATCCATATAAAATGGTTTCACTTCTGCTAGGTCTTTAGAACTTTGTGTATTCTTGATTGAACATGCAGATGGAGCTAGAAGAGAGCTGAGAAAAGGCAGCTGGGAGAACTACTCTGGGAGATGAAGGAGAACGGTTTAGCCTGAAGGAAAACATGTTGCACTTTCTTATTGTCACTGTCATGTTTTTCAAATATCCAGGAGGAGACACCAGAATGCTGAGAATTGTTCCTCAAATTAACGGCTTTGAAATTTTCTGTCTTCAGAGACTCTTTCCACATTGTCTTGTCTGCTAAGGAATCTGTTCATAATGCAAAGGATCTGGGGGCAATTTTGAGAGCACAGATTCAATGTTCAGAGGGCATAGGCCAGTCCTGTGCCATCATTGCTGTCTTGTGTGAACAAGAGGGAAACGTGGAACATGGCACTCTCCAGTAGCTGCATGTTGGAAGAAAAGATTTGGGGCAGAGAGGATGCAACATCTGAGGTACAGGCAGAAGCTCTTGCATCTCCAAGGAGATGCAGGTAAACTGTGAAATGAGCGAAAAGGTCATGGTTACTGTCCAAGACAGAGACATTGTAGCATGGCATGCTTGCATAGACAGGATAGTGACCAGCCAGGTGCTAGCCTTAGGCAATATGACCACCAGGCTTTGAAGCCTTGGGAAGAGCAAAGGTCCTGGGACAGAAGGATGCTGGTTGGGGTTGCTGAGGGCAATCAGTCCGTGTATCTTCATGGAGAGGAAGACTGCTGTGTTGGAAGCATACCTGTCCAAGAACCTCCAGAAGTTCCTGGTGGGTCAAATTGCAGAATGTGGGAAAAGAACTGGCTGGTGGGTCTGTTAAGACAGCTTTGCCAAGCTGATGCCAGCTTATAATACACAGACCATAATACATCTGTGTATTAAATTATTTTATTGTAAATGATTGGACTAAAGCATCTTTGAGCATTATTACAGAAACATTTTTTTAAAATCTCAAACGTGTAATGTGCATTTTTCCTCCTACTTTACCCACATTCCCACAGAAAAATAGCCTTGGACTTGTTGCTGACCTAGAAACTAGGAAGTTTACAGTCCTCGGAAGGGTAAGTACTAATGGGAAATTCCCACCCTTCATGGCCAGCAAGTGCTGTTGGGATACCTGTAAACATTGGGAGTCTAAAAAAGGATGACTAACAATGCTGGAGGAAAGACTAGTGCAGCAGTGAGAGGACATGAAGAGGAAATTGTGGAATTAGGAAAATTAAGAAAAACAAAAGGTCAATGTGTAGTGGTGGAAGGTGTTTACAGTGTAATCCTATACTTTTATACTTTCGTATCCTCACAATGATGTTTTGAAAGTATAAAATCATTCTGAGGCATAGGATGTGTGTAGTGGCTCCGACTTGCTTTCATATTCGGGGGTGCTTGTGGCCATGCCCCTGACATTGCCACACCCCTGATGTTGACGTGGCCACGCCCCCTGATGTAACATAGCCATGCCCACCTTTAAATTAAATTACATTATAGGGTAGACCTGGGCTCTGGAGCTCCCTTGGTCAGGAGAGCAGACACGGTGCGCCGGAGTCAAAATGGTGTTGCACGCTTCACTAGCCTGTCTCCCAAAGACCGTGCAGGTTAGCTTTGGGTGCTGCGGTCTGGATTGGATGTGGGTGCTGGATATTGGGGGGCTGGCAATATTGTGGGTGCTGGATATTGTGGGGGCTGAAAAACCCAGAGCCCCACCTAGATGGCGCCTATGGATATGTGGCACGCCCTCAGACACAGGCAAAACCTTGTTTCAATTATATCATTATTACTTCACCCCCAAACTAGCAGAATTTCACTCTAATGCTGGTGCAACTCCAGACAGTGTAAGCTCCAAAATGGGGTGGAGACATGGGAGTCAGTGGTGTACCATACCACCACCATTTGGGGGGGGGGGGTTGGAACCGCGCTGACAGCTGCTACAATCTTGCAGCTATTGTCGGCACGATTCTCCACCGATTGGAGGGCCGCCCTCTTCTCTTCCCCTTTGTTTAAAAGTGGCTCTTAGATTAGTGAGGAACTATACCAAAAGTGGCTGCAAGCTCACAGCCATTGTCAGCATCGTTCCCAGCCGTTCTGAGGAGCAGCCTGCCGTCTTCTCCTCCCCTTTGTTTAAAGTGAGCCGGATGTGCAAGGAAGTGAGCCAGATGTGCAAGGTGTCTTTGTTTAAAGTGAGCCAGATGTGCAACAATTGGTGATAGAGGGCCCACTGTGGTGTTCACATTCCCCAGCTGCTGTGCTAAGCATAGAAGGGCAAGGCTGTGCTAGCAAACAAGGTTGCCCCTATCAAAAAGCCAGAAACGCGTTCTACTAAGAGATCACAGGAGGAGGCTGCTGTGATGGCAATTGCTGCAAAGATGGCAGCTGCTGCAGAAGTGGCCATCTTTTTGGCCACTGTGAGGGGTTCTTTTTGGCCAGCAATAGCAACTGTTGGAGTACCTGGCATTCATCAAGACATTGCATATGCCCACCACCAATCACTATTGCAAGACAAAGAAACAGACCTAGGCAACACAGTTGATTCTGATTCTGAAACCTTTATTTGGCATTAATAGGAAAATAACAAACATAAATAGAACGGCAGCAAAAACAAGATATATAACACATAATACTCGCACATGTATTGGTTCTAACCAATTGATTGGTTCTAACCAATAAAAACTGGGGTACTACTAAGAACTTCACACAGGAAACTAGCCACAGCTAGAGTCAAAGAATCACAATCATCTGCAACACAGTTTATAGCACCAATTAATATCAATGTCCAATTAATAAGAATAATAATTCATGTTAGGACATACAGGATTTATATGCTGTTCATACATTGAGGTATGGAACCTTCCTGCCCCATGATTTACCTGCTTGCCATTGCTTGGGAGCGCCGGTGTGATGTGGTAGAAACAACCACTAGTACACGCAGACACTAAGTGGCATGGACAAAGTCGCCATATATGTTTGAAAAACATTATTTAAATTTTTAAATAAGACAAAGACAGCACCACTGCAGTTCCAACTGGCAGATCACTCACTTGATAAGGCCAGATTGGTGAAGAGCTAAAGAGGTGATGGGCAGGTTGTAGATGGCCGTGGGACGGGGGTTGAGTAGGGCAGCGCAGAGTCGCCCAATGAGATCAGTAAAGCCCAGCTGGACCAGCCAGGTAGAGATAGCATTTTGGAAAATTGTCCACAAAGAGATACTGACTAAGATGATCTTTGAGGATGAGAAGGTGGGCAGGAAGAGGGGGGGATGAGCTGTGCAGAATGAATGCACTTTATGAATGCACCTTGGAGCAAGTCCTGCTAGGCCAGAATAAAAGCTGCGTTTCTGGCCTCATCAGCTGTCAACTGGTGTCCTTGGAAAGCCCCAAATAGGCAACAACATTGCCATATTTCTTGGCTCTGTACCTTCTGGCACTCAGATATAATGAACTTGAATTTGGAGGCTCTGTTTAGTTATTATGGTAAGGGATGCTAAGGCAGAGTGGCATGTTCAAATTTTTCTACATAAAAAGTGGCACATGGCATGCTGTGAGTTGGCACCCCTGTTTTAAATAAAGAAAGGGCTGCATAAAATAAAAAAGTTCACAGTCCCACTCTTCTGCCTTTGCTATATGTCTCCTTGTTGCACACATGTGTGGCAGAATTAGCCTCATTTAGGCTAGTTATGCAAATTAGGATAATTCCTTTTTATTGTTGTTAATTTCTCAACAGATTCTATATGTATAACTAGCGTTCTGGTACCCGGTGTTGTCTGGGTAGTTATTTATCCCAAGATTCTATTAGACACAAACAGGAATGAATTGTACCAATCAGCTCAGCCAATCGTTCCAGGCATTCCAGCGGGGCATGGCGGATGTTTTGTTTTGCACCCTTTCTCGCCCCCCACGTTGAGGGGCCCCCGAACCTGGACTCCAACAATGTGGGGAACGTCACCGCTCTGTGGTGGTGCTGTGGTTTTATTTCAGGATGGTGTGATGCACCCTTAGGAAAGCTAGGTGTATACTTAGATACACCCTAGGACAGCTAACTCCTCTTGACCAGTGAGCATTGTTTTGTCATCAGTTACCATCACACCATTATTACCATGTCATACCTTAGCTGACACTCCCCACTCAGGTGACCACTTTCACGTGGGGATCCCCTGTACCCCCACCTGTGAGGGCGCGAGGGGGGCCTGACCCCCGCAGCATTTGTCGTCAGGCTGCAAGGTGTCTGTGTGCCAAGTTTGGTGTCGATCGGTCCAGGCGTTGCGGAGCCTATGCGGAACACACACACAATCCTTTTTTATATATATAGATATGAAGGTAGTAGGACTATACAGTGGGAAATAATCAGCTTTTAACATAGATGTTTTAGCAGGCCTATACAGTCTGACCTAAATTCCTGGTTTTATGCAAATGATGCTCTAAAAATATCTAGGATCATATGCTTCATTGCTTATATGGGTTGAGTTTGTGATGCTATAAGAGCAGACAAGCCCAAATTTGAGAGCAAAGCAGCCTGGCCTCTTGAAGGGGCTGCTTACATAATGCACAATTCCAGATTAAACACTGCTCATCATCACAAAGCCTTAATATAGAATGTTATCCTGCAGTGCCCTTCAGAGGACCCTGACTCCTGATCTACATGACAGCAGGCAAGCACTCTGGATACTTGGCTTTCAAAAGTTCTTTTTCTAACTTCTTAAATCTTCCTGCCTTCTGACTCTACTTTTCCCCCTGGGGCTCTTGAGCCAATCTGTTCCAGTGTATACATGTGTAGTGTATAGCCTCCTGTTATGCTTTGTGGATGACAAAGGTTCATCCATGGATCAGGGAATCTTTCTGAAGCATGGAGAGGAGCTGGTACAGTGTCACAACTTCGCTGCAAGAAGGCCGGAAGGAAGGCAATGCAAAATCTCTTCTTCGTCTGTCTTCAGGGCCAATCTGCAGGGACAGCCTTATAATGAGATGAACCGAAGTGACTACTTGGAGTGGCATCACGATTGAGGTGGCACCTCATTGTCATGCCTTCCAGCCCCAATTAGCAGCAGCCCCTTGATGACAACTTGATGTAATTCTGGTGCAATGCACTACCACCACTTCCCACAGAGCCTGCCTGCACATGGCTGCTCCACTTGCTGCTCTGCACATGCACAGTACAGCAAGCCAGGATGCAATGCAGAAGACCAGCTGCTTGCCATCTTGTGGCTGAAAGGCAGTGTGTTGCTGTGTTTCAATTGGGTGGGTCTGACTCTGGCTGATGCTCTCTGTCTCGGTTCTTTCCCCCTAGGTAGTCACCACCTTCCAGGGTTCTCTTCCTCCCCAACGCAGGGGAAATGTTGAGAGAGCTCTCCACAGGCTGATTTCTTTTAGGATGTTTCTGCATACAGAATCGAAGGCACACAGCTTTTAATTCCTTTGGGAGATGTTTGCAGCCTGATCCTCTATAAATATGTGTCACAATGATGGGGTTACATTCTCCAAATCCCACCTAAGAGATTTATTTCTATTAAAAAAACATAAAAACTTACTTTTGTGTTGCTGTCGTTAAGGGGGCCCAGAAGCCTTGCCACAAAATAGCCTCAGAATGGCCTGCAAAAGCCTTCAAGTAGCCTTCAAGTGATACTTCCAGTTTTCAGAAGCGAACTGGAAGTAGCATTCCAAAGACCTAAAGTAATTTCTGGAGGTTTCTGCAGGCCATTCTGAGGCCTGTGAGGGCCCCATGTGATCCAGAAGCAGCCTCTGGGACCTCCCAATGACATCACCAACACAAAGGTGTTGTGCATTTTAAACTACTGTACTGTAAGTTACTGTATACTAAACCAATGATGGACTATCATATATGCAGTCCATCACTGGTCAGAATGGTGCTTGTTTTTAGTAAGACGTCCTCCTACAGAATTGTGAACATGAAGGCTACAGGCTTAAACTTTCCACCCTAATGGAATTCCACTCCATTGACTTGGCTGTATGAAAAGGCTTCATCCATCTCATGCATACATACTTACAGGTCTGGCATCTTCAAAAGTACTTACTCTTTAGTAATTGTGTTTAAGTTTGCAGCCTTTAAGACTGTGGTGCTTGAGATGTATGGAGAGATGTTCTCTCGCTTGTCAGTCCCATGCTTTTGTCCCTTGCTCAGGGGACTCAGTCTGCAGATTCAGAACCTGGATCTACTAAGCACTTTTTTTGCTCTAGCACTGTTGGGTATGTCCCCCACCACCCTGACTACAGCAGGTTGGATTCTGCATGTGAAAGGAAACTTACAGAAGGGGCACTTTACTTTTCAAATGACTTAAAATATGAAAACAAAACCCAAATATTGTTTTCCACTTGCACAAGAGGTTACATTCTTGTGGAACATGAGACGTGCTTTAAACCCATTATCAACCAAGCTATTATCGTACTGTGCAAGCATTTGACTATACCCATCATGCAAGTAGAACAGCACCAACCACTATTTTCCTGTCACTCACAGTTCTTGGATTCCACCCATCATCTCCTCCTTTTTTGGTCTGAATTGTAGTGGGGGTTGTTGTCACAAAGCAATATCTTTTGAAGAGTCGTTCTCATATTTTTCCTTGCTATACTTGTATATTTATGGTCATCATGTGGCAGTGTTTTCCCACACCAAATCTCACAAAATCAGCAGAATGTTTCAATATTTTTTTTGGAGGCAATTGAATTAATCCCTGCCATAACACCTGGGAGAAAGTGAGCCTTTCTGTTTACAGTCCATGGCTTTGGCATGTTGCCCTAGAAGAGCCTCTCCTGTTTGCTTCAGTTTTCCTGTCTCACCACACCTTACCTTTTGTAAGGTGGTTTCATTTCATACTTACCACCTTGTACCCATCGGCTTCCTATGTTACCTTGCAGGTACTTCCTGTCCTAACTCTGATAACCATGCAGGTTCGAGAGGGGTCTGCCACACATAAGCAGCAATGGTTTGGTTTTTTTCTCATTGATAATGAAATAAAAGCACATAACACCACTTTCTGCACTTCTCATTTTTGTAAAAACCGAATCTGCAGAACTAAAACCCAGCCCTCTTCTCTAACACCTCTACATGCATGTGGCTGCATCTGCTGACACTATACCGCCAGTATCGCCTACCTAGTACACTTTTACAGCAACTATAATCTATATATATAAAGAAGAGCGTATGTATGTGTGTATGTATGTATGTGTGTGTGTATGTTTGTTCCACATAGGCTCCGCAACGCCTGGACCAATTCGCGCCAAACTCGGCACGCGGGTGCCTTGGCCCCCCGAAACCATCGCTGCGCAGCTTTGGAACGGATCGCGCCCCCACAGGCGCGGGTACAAGCGAATTTGTGGTTCTCTATGGACGGCTATGGGCTGAACCGAACATTCCGAGGCTCTGGTGATGTCATGATGAGATGCAAATGACATGCAGAATCTTCAGGCACCAACTGAACTCTTGACAGTTGGAAGACATACAGCAGCAAACAGATTTCCCGCAGGCAAACCGATACAGGGCCAGGGAAATGTGTTCTGTGGACATGTGGGCGGTCTCTGCTTGGCAGTGACAGTTGGCACAAGGTGTTGTGGCTGTTGCTCTCACTCTGAAAGTTTACTTTCACTGTATAACATAAGGCAATTGGGCAGGTGCAACCAAAGGCTACAAAGATGAAACAACAGCGTACACAGGAAACACCTGAGGGAAAAAAAATGACTTGCAATGCTACGTCACAGAGCTGCTACATCTAGAGCCACAGAAACAGTACAGCAGCGTGACAAAAGACTACACGATAAGAGAGACAGAGCTGCTACATTTAGAGCAACAGAAACAGTACAGCAGCAGGGATGGGACATATAAACACCCGGGCACACATGTGAGTGGGGGGAGGGGTCAGGGATGGGACATATAAACACCCGGGCACACATGTGAGTGGGGGGGTCAGGGATGGGACATATAAACACCCGGGCACACATGTGAGTGGGGGGTCAGGGATGGGACATATAAACACCCGGGCACACATGAGAGTGGGGGGGGCAGGGATGGGACATATAAACGGGCCATCTGTATGCCTGGTAAGTGGGGGGGGGTCAGGGATGGCACCTATAAACACCCGGGCGAAGCCGGGTACATAAAAGCTAGTTTATTATACTTTATAAAAATGCATCTTTGGAATAAAAACACATAACTTCCCATTTTTGTCAAAAAACAAAATCTGTGGAAAAAATAAAACTGAAAAAGCATACCTCTAGTTATAAGGAATGCTGATTGACCAGTAACCCTGATTCACCAAGCTGGATCACTGAAAACACATTCATTAGAACACATTCATGAACCACAGCAATCATTCCAGATAACTGTAACTTCCAGAACATGAGTCCACTGATGCTTAATTTTCCACGATGATTCAAAACCTAGGAGGCTACAGAACTTCACACAAAATAACTACTCATAAGGTTAGTGTTTTCCATAGCAAAACTCTTGTAAATTCCTTGGAAATGGAAACACCAGGCATTTAATTTTAGCAAAAATAGGCTTCATACTTCCATTCTGCTTGACATAGCTTAGAAACAGGAAGTCATATGACCAGCTTGTCTCTTTCTAGTTATTACTAATTTAGGATTATTAAACCTTAGATAAATGTTGGAAATTAGATATCCATTTGCTGTGAAGTCAAACGTAAGAAAACTCCACTGGATCAGGCCAAAGGCCCATCTAGTCTGTATCTAAGACTGTATCTGTATCTAACAGTGGCCCACCAGATGCCTCAAGGAGCACACAAGATGACACCTGCATCCTGTTGCCACTCCCTTGCACCTGGCATTCTGAGATAGCCTACTTCTAAAACCAGGAGGTTGCACATACCCATCATGACTTATAACCTCACCTGTAATGGACTTTTCTGCACCAGCCTTCAAGAATAACTATTAGACAATGAATAACAAATGTTACCTGATGCAGCACAGAAAAACTGCTCCCCTTAACAGTTCCATTTGCTACCATCTGTGCTGAAAATGGCTGATTACCTTTCTTGAAAAGAAAAAAAAAAGCCTCAGGAGTCCCTTCACTCTAGCAAGGTGCAATGCACTTCCTTATAATGATTTAATAGGAGCTGTCAAAACAATACCATACGAAACACGGTTTTGTCCATGCAATGGCAAGACAGTTGAATGCTTGTCATATTCTTGTATATTGTGAATTGTGCCATGATATACATTTATCTTATCTAAAGCCGATTCTTGCAAGACATCCAGGGCGTTCTGATGAATCAGTCCTGCAATTGTTGTTGTTCAGTCGCTAAGTCGTGTCCGACTCTTTGCGACCCCATGGACCACAGCACGCCAGGCCTCCCTGTCCTCCACTAGCTTCCGGAGTTCACCCAATTTCATGTTCATTGCTTCGGTGACACTATCTAACCATCTCATCCTCTGCCGCCCCTTTCTCCTTTTGCCTTCAATCTTTCCCAACATGAGAGTCTTTTCTAAAGAGTCCTCTCTTCTCATGAGGTGGCCAAAGTACTTGAGCTTCAGCTTCAGAATTTGTCCTTCCAGGGAGCAATCAGGCTTGACTTCCTGGAGGATTGACTGATTGGATCTCCTTGCAGTCCAGGGGACTCTCAAGAGTCTTCTCCAACACCATAATTTGAAAGCATCTATGCTTCGGCGCTCTGCCTTTCTTATGGTCCAGCTCTCACAGCCATACATTGCTACTGGGAAAACCATCGCTTTGACTATGCAAACCTTTGTTGGCAGGGTGATGTCTCGGCTTTTTATTAAGTTGTCTAGGTTCACCATAGCTTTCTTCCCAAGAAGTAAACGTCTTTTAATTTCATGGCTGCAGTCACCATCTGTGGTGATCTTGGAGCCCAGGAAAATAAAGTCTGTCACTGCTTCCATTTCTTCCCCTTCTATTTGCCAGGAAGTGATGGGAGTGGTGGCCATGATCTTAGTTTTTTTAATGTTGAACTTCATGCCAATTTGTGCACTTTCCTCTTTCACCCTCATCAGAAGGTTCTTGAGGTCTTCCTCACTTTCTGCCATTAGAGTGGTGTTGTCGGCATATCTGAGGTTGTTGATATTTCTCCCAGCAATCTTGATTCGAGCTTGTGAATCATCCAGCCCTGGCTTTGTCATGATGTACTCTGCATAGAAGTTAAATAAGCAGGGTGACAGTATACAGCCTTGTCGTACTCCTTTCCCAATTTGAAACCAGTTGGTTGTTCCATGTCCAGTTCTAACTGTAGCTTCCTGACCCGCACACAGGTTTCTCAGAAGGCAGATAAGGTGATCTGGTACTCCCATCTCTTCAAGAACTTGCCACAGTTTGTTGTGATCCACACAATCAAAGGCTTTAGCATAGTCAATGAAGCAGATGTAGGTGTTTTCCTGGAACTCTCTTGCTTTTTCCATGATCCAGCGAATGTTGGCAATTTGATCTCTAGTTCCTCTGCCTCTTCAGAAACCAGCTTGTACATCTGGTAGTTCTTGATTCACATACTGCTGAAGCCTAGCTTGTAGGATTTTGAGCATCACCTTGATAGCATGTGAAATGAGTGCAATGGTGCGGTAGTTCGAGCAATCTTTGGCATTGCCCTTCTTTGGGATTGGAATGTAAACTGATCTTTTCCAGTCTTGTGGCCACTGTTGGGTTTTCCAAATTTGCTGGCATATGGAGAGCAGCACTTGGACAGCATCATCTTTTAAGATTTTGAGTAATTCCGCTGGAATGCTGTCACCTCCACTAGCTTTGTTGTTAGTGAGGCTTTCTAAAGCCCACTTGACTTCACTCTCCAGGATGTCAGGTTCGAGCTCAGTGACTGTACCACTGTGGTTATCAGGAACATTTAGATCGGCCTTATAGAGTTCCTCTGTGTATTCTTGCCACCTCTTCTGAATCTCATCTGCTTCTGTTAGGTCCTTGCCATTTTTGTCCTTTATTGTGCCTACCTTAGCATGAAATTGTCCTTTGACATCTCCAATTTTCTTGAAAAGATCTCTAGTCCTCCCCATTCTGTTGTTTTCCTCTATTTCTTTGCATTGCTCATTTAGAAAGGCCTTCCTATCTCTCCTTGCTGTTCTCTGGAAATCTGCATTCAGTTGGGTATATCTTTTCCTTTCTCCCTTGCTTTTGGCTTCTCTCCTTTCCTCAGCTATTTGTAAAGCCTCGTCAGACAGCCACTTTGCCTTCTTGCATTTCTTCCTCTTTGGGATGGTTTTAGTTGCTGCCTCCTGTACAATGTTACAGACCTCCGTCCAAAGTTCTTCAGGCACTCTGTCTACCAAATCTAAGCCCCTAAATCTATTTGTCACCTCCACTGTATATTCGTAGGGGATCTGATTTAGGTCATACGTGGAGGGCCTAGCGGTTTTCCCTACTTTTTTCAGTTTAAGCCTGAATTTGGCAAGAAGAAGCTGATGATCTGAGCCACAGTCAGCTCCAGGTCTTGTTTTGACTGCCTGTATGGAACTTTTCCATCTTTGGCTGCAAAGAATGTAATCAATCTGATTTCGATGTAGACCATCTGGTGAAGTCCATGTGTACAGTCGCCGTTTGTGTTGCTGGAAAAGGGTGTTTGCTATGACTAATGTGTTCTCCTGACAGAACTCTATCAGTCTTTGCCCTGCTTCATTTTGTACTCCAAGACCAAACTTGCCTGTTATTCCTCTTACCTCTTGACTGCCTACTTTAGCATTCCAATCCCCTATGATGAGAAGGACATCTTTTTTGGGTGT
>JAJKFI010000054.1:4597295-4638908 GCA_029204185.1 Lerista edwardsae | reverse complement strand
GGGGGGGGGGAGACACGATTTGAGATCCGCCTCTTTCATTGATGGAATACATTCTTCTGGTTTTTATCCCGTAACTCCTTTGCCCCGGACATTTATTTCCGAGGGCAGATGTAGGAAGGAGCAGGAAAGAATCGAGCAGACGCGAAAACCGTGGAGACTTCCTTTTATTGATTTTTTTCGAGGAGGGTAGTCTATTTTGGGGATTTTATATTAAAAACCAGTTTCGATTATTGATACTTTACAAGTTTAACAACAGCTGGTGAAACATATGTTAATACAAGGACGGGGGTGGCAAGAAAACCGTTTCGTCTTTCCGAGCTTCTCTTGTACAATTTTTTTTGAGGGGGGGGCTAGGAAGTATTAAATTTTCTATATTTATAAAACGAGTATTTTTTCATAAAGATTCAAAATGTCGTCATTTGCAAAAGGTATGTATTGTTTCATTTGTGAAATGCTTTTAAAGCTGTATAACACCACCACCCCCCATTCTGTGTTTTAATAGTGCTTTGCTTCGCAGGCAGTGGCTGCAAAAATACAGCGATGGTCGAAGGAGGGAGATTGAAAAGGGGTATCAGTTGAAATATTCTTCCCTGGTTATGAGGGGTTGCTCAGGTGATATCAGAGTGCTGCCAGCCTTTCTGGCTGGCTTCCTGAGTGTGTGTGGTGGTGGTGCTTTTCTTTTCTTTAAATGCATAGAAACTGTAAAACCAGACTGAGGCGGTGGATGCAGCTGAAATTGGCAAATTACAGAATGGGTTTGTATAGCAGTGACTGTCCCAATTTGATGTCTGGCCTTTCTGCTATTAAATAGTGTAAAGAATGGACATTCAACCCCATTGCCTGGCTGTTCAATGGTTCAGATAAATTTTGCCATGAGATTCTTCTGGGTAGGCTATGGCTGTCTCCTTTCACTGTGTCTGTGTACGTGGTCTGACTTTCAGAATCAAGTATTGCAAAACAGAATAGTCTATAAGAGGTCACTTTCAGAAAGCTTGAGACTTTGATGCACTACTGTGGCATTTTTCTTTTAGGCTTTTTTTCTCCCTAAGGAAATGATTCTTTCAACAATGTGTTTATTCTTTTAAATGAAACTTGAATGTTCAGTACAGGGTGACGAAGAAGCTTGTTAATAGAAGTACTTTGTTATCTAGTTTAATAGATTAGGTTTTCAGCACCACTGTATACATTGTGCAGAATACTTTAGATTGCTATGTCATTAACTTTGTGTTCTGAGTACTGTATAAAATAGTGGAGGGTGATTATTTGTACTGCTTGTAGAAACACTGTAACCTCTCCCCCCACGCACTGAGAAGAGAGCTATCGGCAGAGGTGAAGCAATTATCTTGAACTGTGAAGCCTGAAAGTGATCTAGCAAATCAACTCTGCACAGCAGAAAGGCTATACTACACTTCTTTTTAAGTGTATGTTGTAATTTTTAAGCCCAATATTAGGAGGCCATTTTGCATAAAAATGGTGTCATTTATGTTTCTCACTGTTATTTTTAGTAAGAGTATGTCTTAGAACTATGTTGGAATCTAAATATGTATTACAATTATAACTGCGTAAGCACTTGGAAATATCCCTTTCTGTTCTTCCAGAGGAATAGCTGTTTCAATTTCTTGTAGCAAAACAGTGTGCTGTAGCACCTTAATGACTAAACAGTTAATTTCAGCATAATCTCTTGTGGCTCTAGTTCACCATGAGTTTCCTCTAAAAGCTGATGCTGAAATAAACTGTTGGTTTATTGCTTCAGATACCCTCATAATAGGTCAAATATTTTATTTTTCTAAATGTAAAATACAGGTAGATGATCCCTTATCCAGACACCTGACATCCAGACTGTTCCAAAATCCAAACATCTTTGTCCAAGGCTTTTTCAAACTTTCTGTAGAAAGAAGGTCTTGTGCTCATTCCCATGTACAGGCTGTAAATTCTAGTCTCTGCTCTGTGGTGTGTGTGCCTATGCAGACATTATTGAAAAATGTCAAAGAGGTCAGCAGACATCCATATGGGTAACAGTGAGAAGAGTAAGAGGAAGCATTTCTCATTATATTTATACCGTTATTCCAAAATCCAGAAAAATCAAAAATCCGGACACCTTCCTCTTCCAAGCTAGATAAGGGATAATCACCTGTAGGTCTATATCTGAATACAGAGAAGCTCACAGAATTCTGTAAGCTAAAATTAGAACCAAACTTGAGAAGGATACAGGTAGGTTGCCCCTTATCTGGACATCCAAATGCAGACATGAACAAAAATGGCTTTTGAAAACTTCCTGTAGTGTGAACACTAGAAGGCAGTGGTATAGCTAGGGCATTTTGCACCTGGGGCTACTTAATTTTTTTACACCCCCCCCCCGAAATTGGCAAAATTGAGGGATTTTTGGCCATAACTTTTGATAGCATTAAGATATTACACTCTGGGGGGAGGTTTCCATTGAATTCCTGGTGAAATTCAATGTATAATTGATTTCCAGCATTATACAGCATGATGGTATTATTCCTTGAAATTGCAATTTTTGCAAAAGAAGTTTTATTTTTGGTTTTTACCTTTTTGGCCATAACTTTTGCTAGAATAGAGATATTACACTCCGTTTTTTCCCATTAAGTTCCAGGTGAAATTCTTCATCCAACGGTTTACAGCATGATGGTATTATTCCTTAAAACTGCGATTTTGAAAATTGCAATTGGTTCAAAAGAAGTTTTATTTTTGGTTTTCCTTTTTGGCCATAACTTTTGACAGAATAGAGATATTACACTCCGGGTTTTTTTTCCCCATTGAATTCCAGGTGGAATTCCACATCCAGCGGCATACAGCATGACCATATTATGCCATAAACTCGCAATTTTCTGAATTTGGGTTTCAGTGGTGACACTTCCCCTGAAGACAGCACCTGGGGTGCTGCGCCCCCTGCCCCATAGGTAGAAGGTCTTGTGTTCATTCTCACATATAGTGCAGGTACAGGTTGTAAGTTCTGTTCTCTGCTCTGTGGTATTTACCTGTACAGACATTGTTGAAAAATGTCAGATGTACGTATGGGTAACAGTGAAAAGAGCAAGAGGAAGCATTTCTCATTATATTTATGGAATTATTCCAGAATCGTAGACAAATCCAAAATAAAGTCACTTTCTGTTCCAAGAAGTCCTGATAAGGGATATTCAACCTGTATTGAAATATAATTTGTTTGAGATGTAGTATCCTCTTTTCCTAGTAGATTTTAGGTTCTTTAAAAATCTACGGCTTTTCTAATGTTCAATAACTATAGTGCATTGTTTATAATTGGTGTTCATAACAAATGTATTTTAAGAAGATGTGGATAATTATCATTAACAGCATGTTAATATAATAGCTCTATTAGCATGGTAGTTCATGGTAGCTACTTTTTTCCCTACTTATTTTTGAGGAAAATTCTGTAACTTCAATAACTTTTAAAAAACTTGCATCATTACTCCATCCTGTGCTGAGACCCTGTATGTCACATTTTCACATACATATTTTTTGCTGAAATAAACCTTAAGCTCAGTGGTGTCATTCAAATGATTTAGGAACAGGAACTCACTTTTGATTGGCACTTGTCGGGAACCCGGAACCAGCCACGGAGTCCGTTAGGATCCGGAACGCCCGTTCTGGTCCGTTCCCCCAGAATGACATCACTGCTTAAGCTTGAACCAAACTGAAATACAATATATTCAATTTTTTTTCTAGAATGACAATTTTATTTCAGGTTTCATATCTATCAATTATTTCTTTCTGCTGTATTTTAGGCCAAGTACTTTGATGGAGAGTTAACTGGCATTGGACTTGTATATCGGGATAACTTGGGTTTGATAGTCAGTTTAATTGGGTGAAAAGTATTGGGAGTTTGTTACATTAATTTATGTGGTAAACCATAATAGTGCTGGCATGACTGAATTCAAATACGTGGCAATACAGGTTCCATTCCAGAATTTTTGGCTTAAGTTCCAAAAACATTTTGAAGTAGGATATGCATTGTAACATATTAACAAATTTATAGTTATGACGCTTTACTTTGGATTAGTTACCATCCAACCAAATGGGACTAATGTGGCCAAAGCTGCAGTTGGAATGAGTCTAAGTAGCATTGGACATTCATCTCTATTTCAGTGGGACAGAATTTAGCATGTGCTTAACTCTTTCATGAAATCAGTACAACATAAAACTACTTATTTTGGGGTAGATGATGCTCAAAGTTCTTGAGCAAGAAACTCAATATTCACAGTCAGATTACACCAGTCACTTTATTCATGGACAACATGTTTTCTTGGATGGATAATCAAGTCCTAGCTCACACTAGTTTGACCAAACTATTTACTCAACATAAAAGTGTTTACTCAAACCATAACTAAATGGGTTCCTGATATAAAGGAATATCTATTAATGAGTCATACTGATGGAAGAGAGTAAAACTACCTTACTTTCTTTTTGGCTCTTCACTTAACATTTTTAAAAGGCATATGCAAAAGAGCACATTCCTGACAGAACACAATGACAGTAAACAACTGTCTGTGCATACTGTTTTAACAGTAGCAAAGCAACTGCAGTCCCTTATAGCTGTATCCAGTTGTTGTACTTCACCTGGGACAAATAACTGCTTTTAATTCAGAAAGATTCCTATTTCTACTCTAATGATAGATTTTAAAAAGTGTGATAATGTTGATTATGCAATATGGTTAGGTGACGTGGAATTATAGTTTGTGGATATACAGTAATTAGGGGGTGTTTGTAGATGTACTAATTTATTATTACTTGGTTCTTGTTTTATTAAAAAAAATCAAAGTAGACTTGGATAGACAGACTGCTGAATATGTATAGACACATGACCTATCTTAGTTCTAGATACTCTTGCTCATTTGTCCTGACAGGAAGCCATAACAATGCTGGGGAAGAAGGGCATATATTTCATTTTATACATAGACAATTGGGATTGAAAGCTTCCTCAATTCCTTAATGCCATGTGCAATATTCTTTATTTGGAAATAGATACCACTATCTGTTGTGAATTTGTGTAAATAGCAGCAGAGTTGGGGGCTTGGAGACCCATTCCAGCGCTTGCCTTAGCGCTCCGAAGCGAAGGATTGAAGCAATCTCCACATTTCCATAACAAAGTCTCTTTATTGTAGCGAAAGTGAGAAAGGTACAAAGGTTCAGTCTGCCGGCTAGGAAAGCCGGTAAAGTCTTTGCCGCTCGCAGGCGGCGTTTAAGTGCAGCTTTTACATCTTAAGCACACACAGTGAATAACTCCTTCTAACCCCAGAACAAAGGGATGCAGCCAGAGTGTATCTGGTAGGTGGATACCTGAAGACCCCTTGTGCCCCATCTTACCCAATGGGGTGACCCTTAGAACACTATGAGCTCATGGGAATGAGCAGTGTTTGCAGCCAGGGCTTCCCGTGAGAAACTGCCTGCTTATTCTACACTATCAGAAAGGGAGTACAACTACTGTCCAAGCTAGTTGCCCTAACAAGCTGGGAAGCTGCCTGCTGAAGGACACACAGGTGTTTATCTGATCTTGAGACGGAGAGACGGAATGCCAGTTTCTACCAGTTCTGGACTGTGAGATGTGAAACTGCAACACTATCTTCAGTGGAACCTGCTTTCAGGAAAGTGTGCATAGGTGTTGCAGCCTTAATGAGTACATAACTGAACAGGGTTTTGAACCCATTTATACTATGTCTAAGGTCAACAGTATTTTTGCTGGGCTACAGTCTCAGATTACAATATTGAAATAACATGTGATTTAGTAATACTTGTAAGCTGTTGTGTCTTCTTCCTATGATTATCCACTGAGATAAAAGAAATGCTTCTATTTTATATGCTGTGGAAGTTCTGCATTTGCAGAATTGCTTGTAGTAATTTGTATCATGGGGCCATCCAAAAGAAAATCCTATAAGATCAGTGTGAATATACTGTATTCTGATTTGCCATTTTATATTGCCATTAACCATTGACTTACAGAATAAAGCAACTTGTAAACAGAATAGAATGACTATTGTATACATTTAGTTGGAGAAAGCTAGTGGTTCACACAAATAGTGTAGGTCACATCTTCTCTGTTTTGGGTATCCTTCAGCTGCACACAAATTCCATGCCTTCAGGGCATCCTGGTATGGCAAAATTTCGAGTCTTCACACTAGTCATTTTATTGTTACAGCTTTTATGGTTGAATTCATAAGAAATGTCCAACCGTGGTTTGGTGTTTTGTGTGAATGAGAACTGAACTTGTACTCATCACCCCACACATGCTGCAGTTCTGTTCCTCCTTTCTTAGTTAGTTTGCTGTTGCATCTGAATCATCCACCTATCATGTGCATTATCATCAAACCACGTTTTATCCATCAAAGCCAGTTCAAGAGAATAGAATGAGGTAGGCAGGAATTCTTTAGTAAACAATTTTTATCCATTGCCTTCAGCAGTCCAGGGAAATTCAACATTTCAGAGACTTAATAAGTGAAGACGATGGTGCAGAACTCTTGAAGGCACCAGGGTAAAATGTATTGTACTGGCACTGTGTATCTGTAGAAAATCTCCTTAAAGGGCCAGAGATTCAGTATGTTTCTAAAACATAATAAAATGGTATTTAATGTTGATCATGGGTCCAGTCATTACTTAGTATCCAAATGATTCCCTTGAATAGCAGTATTTTCAATTCTTCAGATCGGCAAGCTGCTGTCCAGCAGCTTCCTCTTACCTGAAAACAATTGAATGAGAGTTTCTGAGTAGAAGAGTGTTTCCTTATTTCTATGGTGGCTTCAATATTTATGCCAAAATTGTTGACTACTTGAGTTCTTATAATATCGATTGATAACAGTATTACTGCAATACAGAAAATACGTGTCTTCAAATATTTCTGTGTTTCCACATGGGTCTATCCCATTTCCCTTTTGCTTTAGGGTTTATTACCTACCTTGCAAATTTAAATCTAATTATTGCATCCTCTGTAGGTAGGTAAATCTGTGTTAAATCAGCTTCCTTCTGAAGCTACACTTCTTTGAAATATGTTATAATAGATTTTGTGCCCAGTCATTCCAACTTTCTAGCACTAACACAGTCATGCCAAAGGGGCATGCATCCTGTGGTAAAGGGAGGGCATCCCTTACCTCAGGGCTGCATTGGAAAATTGGTTAGGATTGGGCCCTTTAATTTGCAGTATATGTATTTGGACAGAATATACACAATATAAAACACCTCCTTGCAGTTCATTATTCTTGTGATGGGTCAGGGGGAGTATATTGCATGTGATTGAAAAATGAATGAATTTCCCAGCTATTGTAATGTAAATTCATACACTTCTATAAGAACATAAGAACATAAGAAGAGCCCTGCTGGATCAGGCCAAAGGCCCATCTAGTCCAGCTTCCTGTATCTCACAGCGGCCCACCAGGTGCCCCAGGGAGGCATGTAACAACAAGATGCTTACATCCTGTTGCCACTCCCTTGCACCTGGTACCAGTAGCCCACCACCTTTGTAAGGAGGTTGCACAATCCATCATTGCCTATAGCCCATGATGGACCTTTCCTCCAGAAATCTGTCCAATCCCCTCTTAAAGGCATCAAGACCAGATGCCATCACCACCTCCTTAACATCACCATCTGTTAAGCTATATTATGTATATGCAGAGCTTTTAAATTTATTTTTGAACATGCACCTTTGGAAACTGCTTCTGGTAAGTCTACTCCATGCTTTTGAAATAGATGCTTCTTTAAAAGAGAACACAAGCCCTGCTGTTCATGCAGATCTTGCTATCTGTATCTTTGTATCTGAGGTGATAAGGTCAGACCACCTTATATGTCTTATGAGAAACCTGTATGCAGGTCAGGAAGCTACAGTTAGAACTGGACATGGAACAACCGATTGGTTTAAAATTGGGAAAGGAGTACGACAAGGCTGTATGCTGTCACCCTGCTTATTTAACTTATATGCAGAGTACATCATAAGGAAGGCATGGCTGCATGACTCACAAGCTGGAATCAAGATTGCTGGGAAAAATATCAACAACCTCAGATATGCAGACGATACCACTCTAATGGCAAAAAGTGAGGAAGACCTGAAGAACCTTCTGATGAGGGTGAAAGAGGAAAGTGCCAAAATTGGCTTGAAGCTCAACATTAAAAAAACTAAGATCATGGCAACCACTCCCATCACTTCCTGGCAAATAGAAGGAGAAGAAATGGAAGCAGTGTTAGAGTTTATTTTCCTGGGCTCCCAGATCACTGCAGATGGTGACTGCAGCCATGAAATTAAAAGATGTTTGCTTCTTGGGAGGAAAGCTATGGCGACCCTAGACAACTTAATAAAAAGCCGAGACATCACCCTGCCAACAAAGGTTCGCCTAGTCAAAGCTATGGTTTTCCCAGTAGTCATATATGGCTGTGAGAGCTAGACCATAAGGAAGATGGAGCACTGAAGAATAGATGCTTTTGAATTATGGTGTTGGAGAAGACTTGAGAGTCCCCTGGACTGCAAGGAGATCCAATCGGTGAATCCTCCAGGAAGTCAAGCCTGATTGCTCCCTGGAAGGACAAATCCTGAAGCTGAAGCTCCAGTACTTTGGCTACCTCATGAGAAGAGAGGACTCTTTAGAAAAGACCCTCATGCTGGGAAAGATTGAAGGCAAAAGGAGGAGGGGATGATAGAGAATGAGATGGTTAGATAGTGTCGCTGAAGCGATGAACATGAAATGGGGCGAACTTTGGAAGCTAGTGGAGGCCTGGCGTGCTGTGGTCCATGGGATCGTGAAGAGTCGGACACAACTTAGCAACTGAACAACAAATCTGAGGTGTCGGCAATTTCTTCTTTATACAAGTTCTCCCACAAATATTCAATGTATAATAGTGATATTTTGACACCAATTTTCAGTAACCTGTACTGACCTGTAATCTCATTAGGGACTTGTTGATTTTAGGTATCCAAGCTATTGTATAATAAGTAGCAAGAAAGAAATAAGTTGGGTATATTCAACTTGGCTTTCTACATACAATCAATCCTTTTTTTATAAGCGACCTTGCTTATCTGCAAGGGGCAGAATTGCTACTTTTCTCGTTATCTGTGCCTCGGTCCTTGTTATCCACTATGCAGAGCCCTTCCAAAGGCTGCAAGGACCTTCAGAATGGCACCTGCAGCCAGCGTTGATCCCTTTAAAACAGCTGGCTGAAGCATCCACTGGTCATATTTAAGGGGCCCATGCTGGTTGCAGGTGCCATTCTAAAGATCCCTGCAGACTCTGGAAGGTCTTTGCAGCATTCAGAGATGTTTTGGTACTTCCTACTGCATTTGGCTGGCTTCCTGAGGTTCTCTGTTGGATTCTTCTGATGGCAGATAGGGTACCCTTTGCACCAAGCCCCATTGATCCCATAGGATCAATGATTCATTATCTGCGAATTTGCTATCTGCCAGAATTTCTGGGAATCTAACCTTAGCGGATAATGAGGATTGACTGTATATGAAGAATAAGTGGACTAACAAAAACCGAGGTAGCTACAGTATGTTGGTCCAATGAGGACAAAAATCCAAAATATGGATTTAATATGAAGTCCTCTATTTAACTAAAGTTGGTTTACTATGACTAACAAAACTATTAAACATTTTCACATTCTCAAGTAGTCTTCTTTAGTCTGGATGTTGATTAAAGAAAGGCAGAGCGGAAACACAAAGTGGGGATTGATGAAAAATTCATTCTCCACTTTATCTATTTCCCCTCTCGTCTCCTTATGTTGATTAATGTCCAGACTGATGAAGAGTTCTGGAGACTTGGAAATTGTACTGAAGTTTGTGTTCACATAAGTATGAATATTGCAAGGAGAAACCTCTTCAAAAAGAATTCCACTATCAGGACAGATCTATGAGTGTGCCTTATTGCAGTCTGTCCTGAAAAGGTGGCAGAATGTGGTTGGTTTTCTGTAGTGATGAAATTCTTGCTTCCTTTAAATCTAAGCACTTGAAACTTTATGACTGTCATAGTAGCTCTCCCCCTGTGGCCCCTCTCCTGCTACACAATGCACCATGCATTGCAACGCTCTGCTTACCTACAAGAGTTAGGAAAATGACTACTGCAAGCTTCAAAGAGGAGTCTGAATTGGAAAATGCCACATACATTCTTATATAATGAGAGTCATTTAACAAGTTAAAACTACTTGCACATAAAATGAGAATGCTCTAGGCAATTATTGCAAAACTTGAGGTGCCCTTTTAAGGAATGAGGAATGTTGTAAAATGAAAAAGCAAAGTTCACATGTTGAAACAGTAAGCTTTCCTCGCTGGGTAATTTCTTTCTTACAAAATGATACTGAGTGTTTCAAAATCTCACTTTTATCTGGCATTTCAGTTTTCTAGATTTGTCATCCCCAAATTAACAATTTTTCCCTAATATATTCAAGGCAGTCATCCATTTCTTCACTAATTACTAAAACAAGCTGGCATTCAAGATTCTCACAAAGGTATGATGTAGATCAGCATTCCCAAGTGTTAAAAACCCACTATTATATTTTGTTATCTCTGCATATATGAATTGAATTGCTTTAAAGCACCAGAGTAAATACAGATGAGAGGGATCGAGCAATTTATTTTTCATGTTGCCTAGTAATGGCTGAATACTTGGGTAGTCTTGAGGGGAAGAGATACGTAATACAGATAAATTATTGGAACTTGCTGAAGATAGCATTATTAGTTCATGGGCAGATTTCTCTGTTTGACCTAGTGTAGGGAGTTGAATATTGTATTGCTGAGGTTCTGTGCTGCTTGGTCTTTGAATTGCAGAACAGTATGTTGTTTTTTCCTTCCAAGGCAGTGGTTGAAGTCTTATACCTGGTATTTTTTTGTTCATGATGTTCCTGAGCAGTTGGTCAATATTGTTTCTTAAAAAGGGAGTACATCCCCTGGCTGAGAAAATGTATTGCAAAACAGAAGCTTTGAAAAAAGGGTCAAAATAAATCTGAAATACCAAAAAACACAATGGTTTATAATGCATTTAAAAAGTGTTATGTAGTTTCTGTATTAAGCATTTTTTCCCCTCCCTTTCTAATATTAAAAAAAAATCTTTTGTTTTTGAAAAGATTTTAGCAAAGCAATGTCTCAGGCTGGCACTTCCCCTTTCCAGGAGGCAATTAGACAAGAATTGGAATATTCCATGAAAGTGGAATTGGACAAAATACTTGCAACTGCACCACAGAATGAGCTAGAGGTATGAACTGAAGAGAAATAATGTTCATTTTGGGAAAGCTTTGATGTAATTTCTTGAAAGCTAGAAGCATATATGATGTGAGGTCTGATTTCTTCATGTTTCAGTCTGGCCAGGCTTCGTTGCAAAACAAATAATTGATGGGTGGTAGAATTTAAAGCTGGGCTCATTTAGGAAAGGTGCCCTGAAACATAGTACAGCCCATGAGATTGCATTAGTTGTAAAGTACAGTTTGAATTAGACGGAAATCTCTAGTGTGTTCTTTCCATTTTGGCCAATAATGGCAATTTAAAACTAACTTGGATGATATATTTGATCCATTATGGGGAGGTGCAAGAGTGCCCCTTTTCTCCCTGCCCACCTAGCATGCTTAGCCCACCTCTAATTCCCCAGATGTCCATAGGATATAACAATTAAACAGGATATATAAAAGCCAGCATATGCATTCCCAAATTAAATTGTGTGGTTGATCTCCGGGTTTTATCAAGGATATTTATCACTGAGTTCAAGAATATGCATGTTGGAATTTACATACTTCCTAGGGTCAAGAGGGGACTCCCAAAAGAATGCAAACTGACCCAGGGAGTAGCACTTAGTATTTAGTGAGCTGGGCCCTTCCTTTGTTGGATAAGCAGCTAAATGAAGAAAAGCCTTGGAATAGTGTAGCTGCTGCCACCAGCCCAGGCTGTAAGACCACACAAAGGGAGGCCAACTTGCAAAACCCTGTCCCAGAAAAACTCTAAACCCCAGGGGTTCCTCTTAGAATCCCTTGCAGTAGCAGAAGTGATAGCAGGTAGGGTGGACTTTGCAAAACAAACTGAGGGCGCAATCCAAAGGCTGTTGCAAACATGCCATAAAACACATTTGCACCAGACATAAAGCATGTCTACACTAGAGGCACTAGACCAATGCAAGCACTTGCATAGATCCAGGTGTGCCCATGGGGCCTACTGTTTGGCCAGCACAGGAGCTTTTGCGGGGGGGGGGAGGCATGAGGGGTGGAATGGGGGGGGGGTGGGTGGGATGGCTTGGGGAGGGAATGTGGCTGTTAGGCCACATCCAAAGCCACATCCCCGGTCCGCACAGCCCCATTTTGGGCCACTGTGAGAGGCTTGGACTTGTGCCTGCAATTTTGGGGACAGAGATGTGTAGCCCTATTGGCTACATCCATGCCCTTGCCCCATGCTAAGCTGATGCTGCCGCTTCCTAACTTGGTTAAGATGCAGCACAGGCCTGCCTGAGCCTGCCCAGGTTAGGATTGCACTCTTAAATGAAGCATAAGACCTGATATGTTCTAGCTAGACCTTTTCCCTAGCTATGTCACACATGCACCCGAATGTATCTCCTGGTGCAAAATGGTGTACTTTAGGACAAAAAATCCTAACTGTGCACGTACCCTGAAGGTCTGTGACTACCCTAGAAAACTCAGTGAATATGACAAGTGAAAAAACACCCATGTTTGGAGTTGAAATTAATATGGCAAGTACAATGCCAAGCAAATCTGAGAGTCCGTCACATTTTGAATACTATGTGCAGTTCAGGTTGCCTCTCCTCAGGATGATAGAGAGCTAGAGTTGGAGTACATGTAAGGTTTGGAGTTGGAGTGCATAAACTGTTTGATTCTGGGTGGTAATTGAAGATGATTTCATTTCAGTGGGGCTTAGGAAGAAGGTGCTGGTAGTTTGTACCTTTACACTTTTTTAAAAAAAAATCTACCCTTTCTGTCTATCTTTTTCAGCATACTAAAAAAGACTTGGAAGGGTTTAAAAAGCTATTTCACAGATTCTTACAAGAAAAGGGACCTTCTGTGGATTGGGGGAAGATCCAGAGACCTCCTGAGGATTCAGTAAGTTGAAACATAATAGTTGAATAATTAATCCCCCTCTTTTTAAAGCCTTATTGAATTATGTTATTGTCAACAGTATTTATATATGTACTAGGACAACACTTTAAAGAACTATCTTAAGGTGTGAGGATGTTCTACATTGTTTGGGCCTTTCTAACATAAGATGGCTTATGCTAACAAGAATTTCGTTTACATGTGAAAACTCTGTTAGCAGAGCGTGAAGGTTAGCATGAAAGCCTCTAGCAATTTCCATTGTTTTGGTATACATACAATATCTCAGTTCTGACATAGTTAACGGCTACTGTAGAGCAGGAATCCTTCACCAGTCTTGCTTTAATCATATAACTGGCTTCAAATTTAGAGCATCTTAGTTGTTTGATTTTATTACACAGTAATTTAGCAATTGGAGAGCCATGTGTAATGCTTTAATAACATCTGGGAATGTTGGCGATTGTAACTTATCAGTGTTAAAAAGCTAGCGAAGCTTCTCATTCCAGTGTTGCAGGAAAAAGAACTTCTGACTACTCTTCACTTTGATGTACATTTCTATTATGTTCAGTGGGAATTAGGAGGACCTTCATGCCTTTCATCTCCTCAGTCCCCCAGAAGTTGGGAATGCAGCACCTGGCAAATGGGAAAAGGAAGAGAAATAGTTTGGAAACCCCTTACTGAGTGGAAACACCCTATGTTAGACTGCTACCTTATTAATCTAGAGCAGGGGTCTCTTTGCAATTGCAAACCGGAAGTATATAGCAATCTTTATTTTTAAATTTTTCGAGGCTTCAGGAGCCTGCGGATGCCTCCGCAGGGCTCCCCACGCCTCCAGGATGGCAGCGCTTCAATTGGTAAGTAGATCAAAGTCCCTGCTGCCCCAGGCAGCAGCGTGATCCTGGGGATTGCGTGCTGTCTTCTCTCCTCCCTGCCCCTTAAGGGCACAGGGCCGGAGGTTCTCTGGCAGGGGCATCTCGAGACCCCAGTTTGAAAATCTCTGATTTAAGAAATTCATTTAGAATTAAATGCTGGGGTGTTAACGAAGGTGGCTTAATGAATAGATTTGTCTTTCTCAGTCTTCCGAAAAACAAGTCATTGGAAATTACTTGGATGCGCTAGGAATAGAAAGACAGGCTGAATGACTGGGTGTAGTGGGGATGTTGGGCTGCAGGATTTATCAATGTGTCCATTCCACAGTTCGTGACTTTCACTTTTCATGGCTCACCTGTGGTCAGCAAAGTGCATGTCAGGGGCAGCTCAGCCACGTATTACAGACAGAGAAAAAAAAAAAAAAAGGTTTTGGAGGACACAGTACATCTGCATTGGGGGGTGGTGGTGATGGAATTGTTCTGCAAACACTTAAGCTGAAATTGAAGGTAATTCTGAGTAAACATCAAAGAGGATTTTGTTTTTTGTCACTTAAAATGCACCAGTCCTCTGTAAATTGCGATATTTTGTATTTACCGCTTTCTCCTGCCCCTACCTGTTACATAAATACCAAATTTTAGTTCATTGGTGTTTCTTTTCTTTTCTCTGCTCAACCTTTGCGTCCAGAAATCCCCAAAGTGTCACTGGGGCAGTGACGTCACGACTCTGACCATTTGTGCCCCCCGGGCAGTGACATCACCAGTTACATCACCTCTGTAATTAGGGCAAAGCCTGGGGCCAATCCGACGCCCCATTTTAGCACAGCACTTGGGGCAGGTGCCCCTCAGGCTCTGCCCTAGTTACGGCTCTGTGTGTCACCTTTGTAAATTTTAAATACACACACATTGTAAGGGTTTTTGTATCTCCTGAGAGAAGGTAACAATGGAAGGAAATAGATAGCACTGTGGCACTCCTCCTTGGGAAAACTTTTACATTTTATTGTGCTGTAGTTACGGCATAGTAACAACTTAGATCACTGAGATAAGCTCAGTTTATGGAAACAGTCCTAGTAAGTGCCATCCTGCTTGTGTCAGGACATGAAATAAAGCTGATTTAATGTTTGCTTTTCTAGCTGGTCAAGCATCTGTTACTTCCACATTAGAAATTGTTGCCTGAATATGATGCCAAGGAATAGTAATTATGCATTATATTGTCACTGGAGTAATAGGTTACATATTCTTATAGGACAATGTCTTGTTTTTCTTGTATTTCTTAACTATATTACTGTAACATTGCCACACACAGCAGTCTTACCCCAAGGCAAATAGCAGCATCAAATGGGTTGTTTCATTACATTTGTGGGTAAGTTCCACTCACCTGTCCCCAAGAAGTGAGGCAGACCAAAGTAAAGATGATGGTCAGGGTTTTATTTACAACAAAGCTTGGTTATCACAGTCCAAATCAATCCGTTGTAGTAATGTAGTCCCAGTAAAGGTCTAATAGCCATCCTCTTTCCCCTTCACCTGTCTGGCGAGCCCCTCTTGCCCACGTTAGCTTCCTTGTATCCCTGACAAAAGGGATTAACTTCAGGCGGCTACAGCCCTAATGAAGGTAATGCTCCCTTTTTTGGACTTCCTTCACCTGGCTTGGGTAACTGCTATCCAATGCCCCACACTCTCCTACCTCTCCTTGGCAGCCTCCTTTTTCTCCAGCTTCTCCGTACTTCTCTTCCTCCTTCCACTTCTTCTCCTTGGGTTCCTTCTCCCTTTCTTTTGTCTCCTCTGTTCATTTCTTCTAGGTCTCTTTCCCTGCTCTAGTTCTCCCTTCCTATCTCCTGTCCTTCACCCCATTATGCTACCTTTTCCCTCTTTTATGACTCTTAAACCTTCTTTCTTCGTCTCATCTTGGTGGTCACCATCTTGGGTCCCACCATTTTCCATAAGGTTGTCTGAGATCTTGCATTATTTGCTCTTAAACTGTCCCCTGCTGCCCCTGACCCCATCCTAAGCAAGGCTCCACTGCTACAATTAGATAAAACAGCATAGGGTGTGTGGTCATTACAGATAACCTTTTCTAATCAAAACCTGGGATTTTTCATGACGGCAATGCTTTTTTTGGATGTTAACAGTGCCTGCAGTAGAAGAGAGGAAAGAATAAACAAACTGACACACACCAATGGTCAAGTAATAGACCACAGCTTCATTTAAAACTTTGAAACGCGTTAGTTTTGTGTAGGATGGCAGGAAGCTGTCCTCGGCTGGCAGTTCCAGATGAGTGCCTCATAATAAGATAATCATACATGGCTTACCACTGGTAATGCTAAAAATAGTCATGTACGTGTGAGTTTTAATCTTTGTCAGTGGTACTGGGGCCGCTGCTGGAGCTGAGAAGGTTGAGGTAGGACTCCCTCCACCTTTCCTTCCCCGTTGTTGGGCCAAGTAGCCTCAGAGATAGACAAGGGAAAGGGTTGCATCGCCCACCAGTCTTTCCCTTCCAACAGTCATTGCCTGGTATACCAGCTGGCCACCCTCTGATCTTTTAGGCAGCCTCCTCCAGACTACTCTCGTATCAGCCAGCCTGGGGTTAAGAGATATGGCCCTGCTCCTATGATCTGCCCCTTCCTCTCAGCCAGGCTGCATAAGCCCGACTTGACAACCCAGCTCCCCACATCTCATTCTTGTGCACATCCCCTGCTACCTCCCTGCTGAAATCCAGTGTTGACACCTTGGCTGGTGGTTCAGCCAAACCCCTCCCACAGTTCCTGTGGGGCTGACTTGGCTACTTCCAAGGGGAAAGGGGTGGGGCACTGGTCCCGCTGCTGGAACCCGCAGCAGCTCTAGCTGTTTCAACATCAGGCCTGCTGCCGCCTCAGCCACCCTGCCCCTGCTAACAGCCAAATGGCAGGGGCAAGATTGCACCTCTGCCCTGACTACCTGTGGCCCACTGTTCTGGTGCGGTGGGCAGTCTTGGCAGTCTCATTGCCAGCATCAGAGGCAACTCCCAGATCTGGGATCTTGGCTGCACTGGGTGGATACTCTAGTGCTACTTGTTCTTATTGATAGATTGCGATCAGGAAAGGTGGTCTGATAAAGTAAAACCTAATTAAGGGGAAGCAAAATCCTCATTTAGTACCTGGCATCATTAATAATTTTTTTTACAGCCTTCCTTTAAATAGAATTTTTGCCTTCAAGTTGGTAAGTGTGAAATTGCTGAAAGTGTGAGAATAAACTACTGTCTCTGCAGAAACATCCTTGCAAAACCAATTTGGTCTTTTTTTTTTTTTGTCTGAATAAACTATGCATTAGAACTGTAGCTTAAAACTTAGAGTAGCAAGTTTACATTAACATTTTTCTGCACAGATTTTTTGTCTTCTGACAAAATGGGGAAGCAGCTATAAGATACTTCAGTCATTTCTGGAAACCATGAGTAATTTTGAAAACCATTGCTTCCCTTTCAGATTCAGCCCTATGAGAAGATAAAAGCAAGAGGACTGCCTGATAACATTGCTTCAGTCTTAAACAAGCTTGTGGTGGTGAAACTCAATGGCGGTTTGGGCACCAGTATGGGCTGCAAAGGCCCCAAAAGCCTTATTGGTGTAAGGAATGAAAACACCTTTCTGGATCTGACAGTTCAGCAGATTGAGGTAACTTTGGTCTTCTCCCCATTAAAATATCTTTATAGTGTGTGTGTGGATTATCCAGCGAAATAGACAATATTAAAATGAAAAAGCACTTCCATTTGTATAGCTTTACTTATACTGAAGCCAGCAGAAAAACAGTATTTTGTGCTACGTGGGCCAAATTCTTCTTGAGAAACGCCAATGTTGACAAAGGCATGTCGTTTATGTGTGACTGGCCTTTCTGCTTCGAAGAGTCACTAAAACTTCACCTGAAGCAAAATTGGTAGTTTCTTCTCAGGTGAAGCATCTGACGAATTTTGAGAGAAACCATTTCAGTTCCGATAAGGCTATAGGAATTTGAAGTGGGTTTTGCATTTCCCTGTTTATCAAAATGAACAAAGAAAGGTACACCCACAAAGAGGTGCAAATCAGAAGCTGAAACAATTAACTGATGCAAGAAATAGCACAATTGCTTTACTTAAATCCAAAGTGCACAGGTGTTGAGCAGTACTTTCTTCAAGTGTATTGAATCTAAGACAAATGGAACTCAATAGTATTATATACTAATTCATAATCCTATTTTGTCTCGTTAAGATATACAAAACATGCTAACATTTTCTAAAATGCATTGTTAATCTTTATATGAATTAAGGAAGGAAAATATGTCAGTTAATAAAACACAAAATCAGAGGTTTATGCTTCTCTAAAGGTTTAATCACTTAAATATCCTTCATTTACGTTGGAGGAATAGAAATGCTTTTCCATTTTCCAGGAACAACAATATTCCACTTAAAACATATAACCATTCTCTGTTAAATTAGCATAAAGTTGAAATAAAATCTTTGTGATGAATAATCCACTCAGTGGTCAATTGATATATCTCTGAGATACGTCTCTTGATCTATACATGATAGTTTACTTCTCTCTGGACTGAAAATATGAAGCTGGTTTTAAACAATGTATTTTATGAACAGAGATAGCTGAAGGATGATCTTGGAACATGTAGGTCTGGGTTGGGTATCACAGCCAAACTGTGGTTTGGCCATGAGACTTTGACCTTTATTTGCTCCTTGTGTGTTCTGGATTCCCTGCCTCACTTGTTGTTTGAGAATGGAGGAAGAAGCACATGGCCCTGAATATCTGAAGTGAAATCCTGATGTGTCAGTTTACTTGTTTCCTACCCTGATTAAGAACCTCTTCAGTACTACCTTACTTTGCTTTTAGGAAAATGATCAAATACATCATTTTCATCTACTACTTAACACATACACACAAATTGAGTAGAAGTTTCAGTGTTCTCTAAGGCAGTGGTTCTCAAATTTTTTAGCACAAGGACCCATGTTGTAGAATGACAATCTGTTGGGACCCACTGGAAGTAACATCATGGCCAGAAGTGACATCATCAAGCATGGAAAGTTTTAGTGCCTCCCACAACAAAATCAAATCTAATTAAGTAAATTAAAAGTTGATGATAAGTATGAGTTAAAAATTTATTTAACATAAAGAACCATCCTCAACTCTCCAAAGCAGTTACTAATCTGTTTTTTAAAATTTCCCCCAAGCATCCCAAAGGCTATAATTCTATCCACATTATCCTGGGAGTAAGCCCCATTGATTTACATTGTTAAAAGCATATTATTTACATAGTAGCCTGTACAGATCTGTAACATTTCCCCAAATGCAGTCACATACCATGGTAGCATCAAGTCTATTATTTTAAAAATAAAATGCACATTGAAATGAATGGGGATCCGACTGAAACTGGCTCAGGACCCACAGTTTGAGAAACAATGCTCTGAGGAAACATGCCTTTATCAACAATATTCTGCTTAGAAATGTCTCAGACTTAAAAAACAAACTTTTCTTAAAATAAACTTGGCCTTCTTTTTTGTCATTCATTGAATTTGTACAGAGTAGCTTTCCTTTTATAATTTAAGATGCCTCGCTCTTCAAAATATTCAAAACTACAAAAGGTTAGTCGTGGTAGAAAAACAAGTATAGTAAAACTTGCACTAAAACTCTGGCTTCACTGTATGAACATTGTAGTCATAAGTATGCAAGCTGCACTTGCATGCAGTATCACAAATATCTTTTTTTTTTTTTTTTTTTTTTTGCTGCCTGTAATCTCAGCAACTAACTTGAATCTTGCAGATTAGGGCTTTAAAAAACAAGCATGTTTTATAGAAACATAGCCCGATGTCTTTAAATAATTTGGAAATGGTTACATGCATAAGGGACATGGTGGCGCTACAGGTTAAACTGCTGCTGCTGAGCTTGCTGACCGGAAGGTTGGGAGTTCAAGACCATGTGACGGAGTGAGCTCCCGTTGTTTGTCCCAGCTCCTTCCAACCTAGCAGTTTGAAAGCATGTAAAAATGCAAGTAGATAAATAGGTACCACTTTGGTGGTAAGGCAACGGCATTCTGTGTGCCTTGGCTTATAGTCATGTTGGCCACATGATCACGGAAACTGTCCTCAGACAAACACTGGCTCTTTGGCTTAGAAACGGAGATGAGCCGCCCCCTCTAGTCAGTCACAACTAGACCATTCGGTCGTGGGGAAACCTTTACATTTTACATGCATATGATGATTAGATAGAAATTGAGATTTGCTGTCATTTTATCAGGTCATAGAACAAGAACTGATAAGTTTGAAAACAGCAAGTGGCTCGGCAAGAGATAATGTTATGACAAATGTAGCAAACTTATGTGAACTGTCATATCTAGCTTATTCTGAAATTACAAGTGGTGCCTTGGTATCTGCAGGGGTTTCCCAACCCTCAGAATGCATTTTAAAGGCATTTTAATGCTACTTCTGGTTTTTCTCTGAAAACATGAGGATGCAGGCATCTTGTCTCATGTGCTCCTTGAGGCATCTGGTGGGCCATTGTGAGATACAGGAAGCTGGACTAGATGGGCCTTTGGCTGGATCCAGCTGGGCTCTTATGTTCTTAACATCAAAGTGACATTTTTATGCCTTTATAAGACATTCTGAGGCCTGGGGAAGCTGCACCCAACCTCCCCTGCCCCCAGAACAACCCCCAGGCACAGCTGGAGCCTAAGGTAACAGTCAGAGGATCCAAGTCAGCCCACCCCACGTGTTCAGAATCCATAGTTAATCAAAACTGCGGGTAACAAATCCATGGATAAGCTGGCACAACCTGTAATGGAAAATGTAATAAGGACAGTGAACAGCTTGTTTGAAACTAGTGAGCAATACAAGGAAACTCCTGATGGAACGAAACTTTGCAACTTCAATTAATGTTGTGAATTAATACAAAACGAAGAATTGCTTTTGAAGGCAGTTCTCTATTAAGGAGTATTGTCAACCCTGGAAACAAAATGCTAAAATCTATAGAGAGGAGTTAGTAAAAATGTTCACTTCAGAGATTACTCCAAGCTGCATGAACAATTACACAAGGACTATTGTTTAAAGGGTGTGAATGTTTCTGGTATGTACTTCCTGCCAGTCTGAACCTATGGCATGACATCCCAAGCCCAAAACCAAAAGAAATAAAGCACAACTCTACCAGCGTGTTTATTGCTTTGAAAGTTAACACTGACAACTTGTTGCTTCTTGTACAAGCATCCTCTTTGGCAGTGAAAGTGATGTGAGGTAAAATCTAATGATAGAGTGAGATAATTTATTTTCACTTGGCATGCAATTTAAACCTAAGAAATTAAAATGAGCAAGGTATTTACAAGACTAGTGCAACACACTTCTTAATGCACTGACTGTACAATCCTCATGAAGGAGAATTCACTGTTTTTCAAGTCCCAGGAGACACTAATGTGATAATCAGTGATGAACAAGCTTCCCTAGATTCAAGTGAAGATTAACTTTTTAAGGTTTTCCTGTCCTCGTCCCCCCCCCCCCACACACACATCAGGCCTAGTTTGACTTAAAGCAAAGTCAATCAGGATCATTTTGATCCTGTTGCTTCCCCATTTAAAGATGCAGGATCTGATCCTTACTCTACCCAAACAGCATCCAAAGCTCCACCTTTCCCCCCCAAACCTCTCCATTTTGTATCAATTAACATGACAGTAGTTCTTCTAGTAATGGAGGGGTAGGGTTGAGGAAAGGGGGATGGGGAGAATTTCCTTCCTTCCTGCTTGCTGCTGCCACTACTGTGAGATAACAGAGATTTGGAGGGTGGAGGACAGATAACAGAGGATGAGTAGGCCTGTAAGTTAGACTTCTGTGAAATTCTTTGAATGCTCTAACACATTGTAGTAGTTCATCACATTTTAGGGAAACACTCATGATTTTCAGAAAGGGAGTAGATTTTTATAGTAGTGAGTAGACTAAGGGACCTTTAGTCAAGATATATGTGATTGGTTACTTTTTTTGCTTATTTAATAGCAGGCTATGATTGTACTTCCAAATTATATGCCATGAATTTATTATATAGAAGAAGTTGCTGGAAAATGGAGATTTCAGAGCTTTTTTTCGCAAAAGTATTTCTCTGGAAATATGCAGCAAATGATGACACTGAAGCCTCTGGAGAACAAGTGCTCATGAAAGAACTCTAGTTGTGCTTTTCACACACATGCATAATCGTAACATCTATACAATAAAAACCTTATATGATTATAGACAAGCCATTGAGCTGCAACACTGTACAGAGAAGGAAAATCTAAGAGGGTATGAGATATCCAGTGATAGATTTATCTCCAGCACCATCATTTCTGCTTAATGTTAAATGAATCTGCAAGGATAACCATGAAAATTCTCAGCTGCAAAAGAAATGGAATTGTATGCAACACTGTATATAGAATTTGCAGTGACATAAAGTACCACAGTGGTATATAAAGGTATAGACCAGTAGTTCTCAAGCTTTTTAACACCGGGACCCACTTTTTAGAATGACAATCTGTCTGGGACACACTGGAAGTGATGTCATAGCTGGAAGTGCCATAATTTTTGTCAGAGCCTGCTGCTTTCCTGATAATGCAGCAATAAGTTGCAATAAGCAATAAGGGTTATAAAATAGCCATTTTCCAATAGCAAAGTGAATCAGAAAGAAAAAAGCCTATTTACAACCTTGACACAAGCAAATCAACCACACAGCTCTCCCCCTTTCAAACATCCAGTCTTCTCATATTTTCAATATGGCTAGTCTAGGTGCTTGACATCCTACCTAAAATTGGCTCACAACCCAGTGGTGGGGTTTGACCCAGTTTTGGAACCACTGGTATAGACTGATATGAATTAGATGCTTGGAACATAGACCACTTCAGACTTTTAATAGTTTTTTTTAAATGACCTTTGAACCGCTGGTACATCGGGGACACTCTGAGCAGTCATGTCTATTGCCCGGTGTCCCAGAAGGCAGTGCAGCAAGATGTCTGGGCAGACATAGCTGCCCAGAGTGTCCTTGGCACCAGATCAACTTGAAAATGGAGCAGCACTTTAGCGGAAAAGTGCAGGGGGGACTAAGTTCTCCAAATGCAGGATCCGGCCTGAGGGTCAGGGTTTGGAGAACATTGTGCTTGATGATGTCCCTTTGGCTATGACATAACTTCCAGGTTAATGACATAACTTCCAATGGGTCCTGACACAAGTACCATTCTAAAAAGTGGGCCCCAGTCTAAAAGGTTTGAGAACCATTGTTTTAGATGATGTATTTGTCAATGTATGCATAGCCCTAGAGAGGGGACACTACCTTGTAGGGGAGCAAGAAGGGAGAATGATTTTTTTTTAAGAAACCACATACCACCCAGAGTTTTTAATATGGCATGCCCCAGTATCTGCTGGGGTTCTGTTCCAGACCCCCATCCTCCCATGGATACTGGGGACAGTTTTTTAAAGATAGGGGAACAACAGTAGTTTTGCTGATAAGGTTAAAAAAGATTTGTTTAATGTTCCCCTGTCTTTTTAATAGGCGTCCCAGTATCCAAGGTTTCACCGGGGGAGGGGGAGAACTGAAACCGTGGATACCAAAACAGTGGATACCGGGGCACACCTGTACATTTTAGTATTTTTAAAAATCTGATCTAACAGGGAGTACCATTGTAGTCTATCAAAACAACTTACTTATTGCAACTGTGAGTTGGATGCTTCTCTGTTGCTAGTGATCTTTCAGCATTTGTGGGAGAAAAGTCAATAGTTTTAATGTCTTCCATCTTTCTAAGTGTGCTTCATATTCTACTGACCAGCATCAATTATGTCAAAAGAGGTATTCTTTGATGGTCTTTACATAGATGATATTGGTAATTTTTTTTTAATGGTGAAAGTTTTCAAACCAAACAATAGTGCTTACCTAAATCTGTCTCTTCTAGCATCTAAATAAAAGCTACAATACAGATGTTCCTCTAGTTCTAATGAACTCATTCAACACTGATGAAGACACGAAGAAAATCTTACAAAAATACAGCCACAGTCGTGTAAAAATCTACACTTTCAATCAAAGCAGGTATTGGACAGAACTCTCCTTAGATAATAAAGCTGGATGACACTTAAGGAACCATTCTGTCTCAAACTATAAATAGTAAAACAACATGGGCTTAGATGGGTGGCAGTATGGTCTGAGTTCATTCAAATAGCTATGCAGCTTTAAAAAATCCCTTCAAAAGGGAAAAAAGCAGAAGAGACTGACTAGAAGTAGCCTTGATGCAGATAAGTCTCGTATTTGCTGAAGAGTTGTAAGTAATTTTGTTACTGGAGAAACTGATTTGCAGTGTAAATGAGACAAGCTTGAAGGGGAAGAAAAGGCACATACTGTATTGTTTTTAGCTAACCGGTCCTATTGCTTCTCAGCTTAACTTCTGTTTGGACAGAAGTTTTGGACAAACAACCATTTGAGTTCCTGTCTCTTCTTCCAGTCCCTGACCCTGCCCATGATGTTGTCACTGGTTAGCTGTGCACATGCCTAGAGATATTTTAAAATGGTCCTCCCCAATGTGTGTTCTTTTTAAACTGCCTTTTCGAGATGAAAGGACATCATTTTAAAAATATTTTGAGCAAACATTCTCATCACCCTATGCGCAGACTGACAGCTTAGTGCTGATGCAATGTTGTTGCATCAGCACTACGGCATTAGTACCGACGTGGGGGCACCAAGCAGCACCCCCCCGTCGGCGCTAAAGCTCTCAAGCTCACTACGAGTAGCATCAGCTTGAGAGCACCAATGGGAAGCCTCCCTTGTGCCGACCGAAGCTGGTTGGCATGGGGATTTGTGGGGGGGGAGAGGGAGGTTGGGGGCGGGCTTGGGGGGCAGCCATACGGCTGCTTCCTAAGCCTGATCGCAAGGCCGTGAAGCCTCAATTTAGGCCACGCAGTCTCCTCAGATCTGCGCCTGCTGTTTAGAAGGTGCAGATCCGAGGAGTGCATAGGGGAGGCTGGAGCCTCCCCTATGGTAAGAGAGTGAATGTTCCCTAGTCATGTGGAGGCTCCATCCTCCACTATACTGCATTGGATTTGGCGCTGGCCAGCCGGCCTTGCCAATCCAGCGCAGTAGAGGATTGTGCTCTAAGACATGTAGGTGTTTTGATGTTTCATATGTTACTTATATATATTAATATGCATGAGTGTGCACATGCACACAAATTCCACATTTCAAATGTGTATCATTGTGTCTTAAAATATACATTCTTTTGCAGATACCCACGAATTAATAAAGAGTCTTTACTACCAATAGCAAAAGATGTGTCTTACTCAGGAGAGAATACAGAGGCTTGGTATCCCCCAGGTCATGGAGACATCTATGCAAGTTTCTTTAATTCTGGATTGCTGGATACTTTCATAAGTGAAGGGAAGGAGTATATTTTTGTTTCCAACATAGATAACCTTGGTGCCACTGTGGATCTCTACATTCTTAACCACCTCACAAACCCGCCAAATGGAAAGCGATGTGAATTCGTTATGGAGGTCACCAATAAAACTAGGGCAGATGTTAAGGTAAATACAAATATCTATTGAAGAAATAGTCTTTTTGTTTAAGGGAAAACTGTTTATCTGGGCAAATCACTCAGTTATGCATTAGATTCTTTAGTCACACTAGATGTGCAAATGTATGGATCCATGCAAATTCATGCAAAACCCACAAGTTGTGAACTCCAGAATCAGATCCCAAGTGTCCTTGATATTAGAGAAGCAAACAGTATTCTCATTGGTGAGAAGATTATGCTATAGTTCCACTGTCAAACTCCTAATTCCTCTTCTGTCTTCTTCCATGGGTGTGAGAATACAATGTTCTGGTTTGCTTCAGAATCATATGTATCTATTGTTGTCTGGCTTGTCCTCATAAGAGTTGTGAAGTTAATTATATTTTTGGCCCCATTCAGAGTTCTGGTTCCATGGGAGTCCTGTGAAATGTTGACTACAAAAGCCATACATAATTTGAGCAGGGACTGAATCCACCTGAAAAACACTTTCAGAAAAGCATTTAATTTTATATCTTTTTGAGTTATCCATTTTCATTTATTCCGTCTTAGAATTTGCTTCCTTTTTCTGGGATCTAGCCCAAAGTGATGTATAATTTCAAAACAATCAAGGTGTCTGCCCATTATAATATTTGAAGTCACAGATCTTCCTAACACCTAGATCTTGAACCATCGTTTGTTGTTGTAATCCATAATGGGAACAATAAAATTTTCTTGAAGTGGCCAACAGTGGAACCAGGTAGCCTAAAACTAGCGACAACATTGCAATTAAATTGTCATGACAAGTTAGATATGGACTTCAAGCCAGTTTCAGTGTGTCAAGTTCCTGTGAAATCAATGGAATGAATTACTCATTAGCTATGTACATTGCATTGTGTTCAATGGGACAACAGTGTCAGCATGACTGGAGTTATATTCTGTTTATAAGACATTTGCTTGTGCACTATTGCTTTTCACTTAGAGTTGCACTACTTTTCCAGGGTGGCACGCTTACACAATATGAAAACAAACTGAGACTGGTAGAAATAGCTCAGGTGCCAAAAGCTCATGTTGATGAATTCAAGTCTGTTTCAAAATTCAAAATATTCAACACAAACAACCTGTGGATTTCATTATCTGCAATTAAACGGCTGCAGGAGGTGAATGCTATTGACATGGAGATCATCGTCAATCCAAAGGTAAGATGCTAGAAAGCCCTGATCCTGGAAGGGATGGCTTGCAAAATAACAGTACACCCCAATCCTGGTCGTATAGCCTTCTGAGATTAATAGTAGGAGCAGTATTGAGCTAAGAGTCCTGAATTGAACAGCTGCTGCAGAAGCAGCAGTACCAAAATGGCAACCGCTGCATCCCGGTGGGAGCTGGGCAGCTGCTGGAGGCTCCTCAGGAGGAAGGGGACATTCAGCCCTTCCCCCAGGAAAAGCCCCATAGCTTGCAATGGGGCTCCTTGGCTCACCACCGGCTATTTTGCTGGCGGTGAATCGAGCAGCCCCATGTTGGGCTGTCTGAGCAACCACTGGGATAAGATACAGCTGTGGAAGCCATTGCTGAATCCCACCCCCTTCAGGCTGGCTCCTCTCCCCCCCCCTCCCCAAATTGGTTTGCTGGTGCTGCTGGAGCACCGGCCAGCTGCCCACCTGCTTGTGTTGGGGCCTGGCGCTGAATGAACACTGTCCAGCACAAGCGTAGAAGTGTCATGGACATACTTTATGGCAAGTTCACTGATGGTTCACACGTACTGCTGGTGATGGGCCCTTAGCCATTTACACTTGCCTTTTTATTTGTCGTCTGAGTATTTGGTATACAAAAACATGTGCATGTTTAGGAGTTATGTTGTGAGTTATGTTGTGAGTGGAGTAATACACACATGAAAATGTTGGTGTGTGGTGATTGTTTTGCTTACATTTGTTTCCCCAAGCTATTGATATCTATTAGATTGTGAGACCTTTTGGGATAGTAATAATTTTGAATTGCTGTAAAATGATCTGAGCCTCTGGGATTGAGATGGGTTAAAACAAACCAACAGGACTCAAATCACAGACAAAAGAGCCACACACAGAGATCCTTGTACAAGGCACAGCAGAGCCTGGTTTCCCTTTCCTTGTGGCAGCATGTACAGGCACCGTACCAGACGTTATGTGGAATGGAAGCTTGTGCACTAGTCCCATATCCCCAACCAGCCTTTCTCCCTCCAAACAGAATTTCTGATCATGTGTTTGGCTGGAAGGGGAAGGTCAGACACGCCTTCCATTCTCCTGAATGGCCTTGTACATTGAGTATCAATATGTGCATGCCGCAGGTTAGTGGAATTGGTTATGCCGCTCTGGAATTCTGCGTATGCACCTAGTGGAGTGGATCAACCCCATAATATGTTGTTACTGTACACTTAATGTAACTCAGTGCCATATGACTTGGGAATGATGGTAATGGCAAATTATTTTTGAAATGCAGCAAATGCAAAGAACTTCAAAATCAATTGAATACGTTTCAATGGTTTCACCATCTGTTCATTCTAACATACTTGACTAGTTTTTTTTATCTTACTCTCTTTTCCAGACATTGGATGGTGGTTTAAATGTTATTCAGCTGGAGACTGCTGTTGGTGCTGCTATTAAAAGTTTTGAGAATTCTATGGGAATTAATGTACCTCGTAGCCGCTTCCTGCCTGTTAAGACAACATCTGATCTTCTGCTTGTGATGTCTAACCTGTATAGCCTTAATGCAGGATCTTTAACAATGAGTGAGAAAAGAGAATTCCCTACTGTGCCATTAGTCAAACTGGGAAGTTCTTTCACCAAGGTAAGCATGGCTCTTGAGCAAAAAGTACAAGTGAAATGTTCAGCATAAACGTTCCAATAGCATAACTAATTTTACCATCCAACTTCAGCCACTTGCCTTGGCACATGTTGAGTGTCACCCATTTTGTACTGATGATGAAAAAGATCAAGTGTTTGGAAAGTATGGGTGGGTGTGGATAAATTTGTTCTCAATACTATCAGATACTGTGGGTTGCAAAAATGTACCTATGTGGATTAATGCAAGCTACTGCAGACCAGTTCTCGCTAGACCGTTTGACACAGCAGTTTTCTGTAATGTCTCATCTGATTATTATTGTCAGAGTACCTCAAAGGTTGGGGCTACCAGTAGTGGGATTAACCAGATTGTGGATGTTTCCCATCACTTTGGAAATCCTCATCTCTGCTATAAACCCTGGGGAAGCAGATGAAGTGCTTGTCAGAGCAAATAACTTGATGTGAATGTGCCAGTATACTATGGTAGCTATTCAATCACACTTGCATCTTTCTTTTTAAAAAAGGTTCAAGACTACCTGAGGAGGTTTGAAAGTATACCAGATATGCTTGAGCTAGATCATCTGACTGTTTCAGGTGATGTCACCTTTGGCAAAAACGTTGCATTAAAGGTTGGTCATATAATTTGTTGTACACAGTGTTGGAATTTTACCTTGGTGTAGCTTGACTGGGATGTGGTGGCGCTGCGGGTTAAATTGCTGCTGGGCTTTCTGACAGGAAGGTTGGCAGTTCTGAGACCACTCAGCTCCCGTTGCTTGTCCCAGCTCCTGCCAACCTAGCAGTTCGAAAGCACGTAAACAATGCAAGTAGATAAATAGATACCACTTTGGTGGGAAGGTAATGGCATTCCATGCGCTATGGCGTACAGTCATGCTGGCCACATGACCACGGAAGCTTGTCTTCGGACAAATGCCGGCTCTATGGGCTTAGAAATGGAGATGAGCCCTGCCCTCTATGGTCGGTCACAACTAGACCATTTGGTCGTGGGGAAACCTTTACCTTTATCTATAGCAATAAATACGTGTGTCTCCTTGTATACAGATGGCAACTTGAGGAAAGGTGGGACATTTCTTTTGGGGACACATTTCCCTACTTGGACAAAGCATTTTGATCTTTTCTTCTCTGACTGCATATCCACTTGGGAGCAGAATGTGGTTGTTGAAGTCCATAAGTACTTGTGGTAGCTTTTGTGACTTAAGCCAATGGTATTCAAACTTTTTAGACCGGGATCCACTTTTTCGAATGGCACTCATGTCGGGACCCACCGGAAGTGATGTCATTAGCCTGGAAGGGATGTTGTGACAGGAAGTGGCATCATCAAGCAGGAAATGCTGTCCTTGTAACATAATAAAATGACACTTCTGAAATGCAAATTGGCATTCCTGAAATGTAGCAATTGTACAACTATGAAACATCCCTGACAGAAGGCAAAATTAGGACAAAGTATTATGTAAAAGCACTGAACTAAAAATAAAATTTTAAAAAATCCTCACTTTAAAATTCGAACTGTTAACACTCGCAAAAGGAATATAACAAGAGTAAGGTCTGTAGTTTCCAAGATGGCTGCTCCCAGTTTTCTGCAACCCACTAGACATCAGGCTGCGACCCAGCAAGTCGGTCCTGACACAGTTTGACTAACACTGACATAAGCTATAAAATCCTCAAATGTCTGCAGTAGTTATTTCAACATTTTAGGTTTTAAGCATTCTTCAGATGCCGTTCATACCACTGTTAAACTCTAGTGTGGGAGATGAAAATATTTTAAGTGATTATTATTCTTAAATATGACCCTGCCTTAACCTCCCTTCCCACCCTCAAACTCTATACAGATAGCTAAAACTTTATTAAGGTCAAAGACCAGCCCAAAAATAAAACATTAAGAAACAATACAGAGTAAAAGTAAAAATTAACAATTAGTTTTAGGATACACATAGTAACAATGTCCTATATTTGTCTTGAGTCAGTTCTAAGCTATCTACCATATACTATATCCCCAATCAAAATGTTAGGTTCTCCAGCTCAGTGTACTACTTTGGTGCTAGTATTTGAACAGTATGCGTAGTGGCCATATTGGATAAATAGCACTGCTTCGCATGGGGCTATAGTTAATCCAGTATAAAGGTCCACACTCATTCAGCATCCTTTGAATACCTATTGTGGCTACAAAAAAATTGGCAGCAACACAGGTAGATAAGCTCTTATCCAGACATCCAAAATCCAGACATCTTTGTTCAAGACTTAAAAAAAAAACTTTATGTAGAAAGGTCTTGTGCTCATTCACATGTACAGGCTGTAAGTTCTATTCTCTGCTCTATGGTGTGTGCCGATAAGAGACATTGTTGAAAAATGTCAAAGAGGGCAGCAGACACCCATATGCATAACAGTGAAAAGAGCAATAGAACACATTTATATTTATGCTGTTATTCCAAAATCCAGAAAAATCAAAAATCTGGCACCTTCTCATCCCAAGCAGTCCAGATAAGGGATAATTAACCTGTATATGTAAATATCGGGTTAGAATCAGATAGTAATATGCAGATGTGTTGTCGCTCTATATGACTCAGGAATACTTTATCAATAGGGAGATGAGTGCAGTATGTATGTCCCTTTATACACCACAGCAGAACCGTGGTTTCTATTTGTTCCATGCCGCAAAAGCGCTCTGTCCAGGGATCTTTTTAAACCACCGCCACTCCCAACATGGCTGAGGGACATCCATCAAGATGAGCCAGAGTATAAATGCCCTTCTATGCTTATGCAGCCCCAATTGGGCAAGATAAGATGCCACTGTTACATTATATCTGTAATCCTAAAATAGAGTGACCTCACTAGTGCCTCAGAATTCTGTCTCTCAATGTCTGCAGTATGCTGCTTGACAACTACCCTTGCCTGTTCCAAGTAGAGTCAGCAAGGGAAGGCTCAAAGAAGCTATTTTCTGTTCAATTGTCTGAATCCAGTCAGATTTAAGATAGTCTTGCAAGATTAATGGGGCAAGATGAGTTGGAAGATAGAGCAATCTGAGTCAGTGCACAAAAATAGCGACCCTATATCCTGGCCTCTGTTTTAATCTGGCCAGTCTCCAGTCTTAACTTTGTATTGGAGACATCCCTGGGGACTCCCAGTGCTGCCCTCAAAATTTAGATTGTACTTGTTCTGATGTTTTAATATTCAGGAATGGCCCCCAATTTCGGAGCCGTGCAGTAATTAGGCTAGTACTTTTGCTTGAAATAATTGGAGGGATAAGGGGATATAGTGGCCACATTTTGTTCTCATGAATTAATACTATTGCGGAAGAGCTCCTCTGGCTTTTTAACACTGTTTTCACTATGAATGTTCCTGGAGCCATTTGCTTGAAAAGCTACACCTAAATATTTGAAATGGGATACCTGTTTAATCTTACGCTGGCTTAGCTCCAATTTTTTGGCCTTTTTGCAAAGGACATGATTTTTTTTTAATAATTATCATATCCTCCTTCTCACTGTATGTGGTCCACTGTGCAATACTCTTCTAACCCCAGTTGGGGTCCTTGACGTAAGAGTTGCATCATCAGCATAAAATAGTGTAGATATATGCCTCCTTGCAATTTGGGGGGCTGAAGGTTGGTCTGGTTTGATTTGTCCACCACTGAATTAATATAAAAGTAGGTCCAGAATGCAGCCTTATTTGATCCCTTTTTGTGTTGGGATGGCATTTGTAAGGTGGTTGTAAGCATTCCATCTTATTTTAAGTGAAGTATTTCTATGTAGGACCTGAAAGTAGGAGTAGGTGCCTATCAATATTAGAGACCTCTTTCTTCCATAGTTTGAGTCAAAAGCTGCCTTAAGATCTGTAAAGCCAATGTAAAGCAAGGTTGTTTTATTAGATGTGAATTTTTTCAATGAGATGCTGTATTGGTCAATGGTGGTATAGACTTGCATTGTATTGTAATGAGATACTTGTATTGGTCAATGGTGCAGAAGCCTGCCTGCTCTTCTGCAAATACCATATTCTGCTCCTGCCAAACTTTGAGCTTCCCTTATAAGTGCCTGGTATATTATTTACCAATGGTAAATTAATAAGATAATGGGCTTATAGTTTTCAGAGTCATCTTTTTCCCTTCTTGAATATAGACACAATGATAGCAGAACCCCAGCCTCCTGGAATCTGGCCAATCATGGCAATGTAGGTGAATACCAGAACTTTATATGAATCCTTAGTTACATCTCCAGCTACATATGCTTGTTGGTAACTTGGTGTATTCCAAACACTATTTTCTAATCCCTGTTAACATCAAAATTTCTTAAAATTATTCCTTGGCACTACCACTGAAGTAAATGAAGCTGATTTATGTAACGGTACTTATAATTTGCTGCTGTTCACTGTTCAGAGAAGAAAGGATCTAAATCTGTGTTTCTGTTATGCAGTTTGATAGAGAAAATACTTCATGAAAGAATTTTGCCCATCCTGTTTGACAACTGTGTGGATACAAGCTTGGGATGTGTTAATACATGCGCATTGCAAGTTTGCAGATATGTTTTCCAATTAAATGTTTATCATCCATTAGTTTTGTAGGAGTTAACATTGCAATTGTGAAGTTTTAGAATCATCCTGTGGCTAAAATTGTTCAAAATCTGTTACTAAGGCAAACACACAAATTAAATGAATATGAACTAAATCCAAATTTAAGGGATCATCTCTGGCTAGCTCATTGGAATATTACAGCTGTCTTTTTTTCCAAAATCACACATGAAGTTTGTTTTTATTATTCAGGGAACAGTCATCATTATTGCGAACCATGGAGACCGGATAGATATTCCACCAGGAGCAGTTTTGGAGAATAAAATAGTATCTGGCAATCTTCGGATTCTGGACCACTGAGAGCAGTTGTATAGCTGTTGCTATTCTATTAGAACAGTTTCTCAATTGGAAGAACCTGTAGGCATTAGACTTGTGCACAGATGGCCTATATCCTTAGTTATCACTGTACTCTACAGTGTTATTTCAAAGTAGTTTTCCTGTACTTTTAAATGAAAAATACTTTTAAAAAGATGCAAATAATTAAAATGGTTCTGTAACTCAGTTAATATCAAGTGCAATATTGTTTGTCTTAAGAAAAGGCAGGCAGCTCTTGTGTAAGAAGTTTAACATGCTGATATTCAATGAGTTTGAATTGCTTATAACACAAAAGCTGTGAAGCAATAGGCTGTTAACTATTGTGACTATGAAGTGTAAATGGCACCCATGATGATAAGCCCTACTATTGTGCTACTAAGGGCAGTCAGATGTATAAGAAATCTAGTACTTAATTGTTAACATTGTTTGCCTTCCTATTAACATTGTTAATACTTCCAGACTATATTACAATAAACCACACTGGCCCTCTTACAAATAGTCCAATACCTCACTTTTATTGTGCTTTAAAGCTGGAGTTGTTGCTCTCCTGTGCTTAAGGAGGAGAAGACACTTGAGAATGGAACTTTGAATTTTTACTTCTGTCACCATGAATCTTCCTCCTCTAGCTTCTCTCTCTTAGATGTTACCTCTTAAGAGCTCTGCCCTACTTTTAAATATGGAATAGTTCAATGTACTCAATGTTCATACAATCAAATCATGTATTTACATGAGTGTGGAAATAAATTCCACATCTGTACAGGTACTGAAATAAAGATCAATCCCCATCCCCTGCTCTGGACTAATCAGTTTCTTTTGTTACAGCCAAACTTGGTGTTAAATTAAACTCCTGCCATGAAAGAGGTCTCTTAAACAGCTCATTGTATAGCTTTATTTTGATTGACAATTACTTCTATGTTAACAGGTAGGCATGCCTGTCCCAGGAAACCATAGGCACACAAACACTATCATTGTACATAATCATCACAAGATTAGGCACTCACTGGATTTAGGTAAAAATGCTGTGAGGTGAAATACACAGGCACTTCATTTACTTAATACAGGCAGGTACCAGCCTGAAAGAGCATTAAAAAACCTTCATAAGTCAAGTCATACTTTACCTATTACTGCACTCTACAGAAGTGTATAAATAATTTTTAAAATAGCTTTAACTTGGGTGGGGCTGTTGAGGGACGATTGGAGATAAGGAGTAAGTCTTAACCGAGAGATTAGAAGTCCGCATCTTTGTAGAACTAGAAGTTAAGCTCTACAGCTTAACTTTCAAGTTCAGGGGAGTATTTAAAATCTTGTTTTCTAAAGGCAATATGAAGAACAACTGCAAGAAACATTTTGGAACATGAATGCACCTTAACAAATCTGAACCTGTGTACGTAATCAAGACTTTATAGAAACATCTGTAAAAAAATAATTTAGCAGTTTCTAGTGAAAGCATTTTCTAGAATTCCACAGTAAGAATTTTCCAACTGCACCATCATTAAATAAAGGTGAGACACCAAAGGTGAATTTCATTGCACTAGAGGAAATGCAGAGCATCTTTTTAATATAAAGACTTACAAAGCACTCTCTAGACAACTGCAGCTGTGTTACAGCTATGTACTCTTTTGGATTTGGTCCAAAGAAACCTGAGCCTGGTTCCAGAGATTAAAGAAATTGCACAAAGAACTGATCTTTTCATGATAAAGGACTCTCCTGAAATCATTCCTCTAGATGTCACCAAATTTCAAGAGACGCTCCTCTTCTAGGTGCCAAGCAAGTGTTCATCTTCCACAAATAAGAAATCATCCCATGCAGAGAGGGAACTTAATGGTCTGCTGAAATATCACCTCTTCTGTTCCCAGATTTCAGCCATATTTAAGTCTAGGGATTGAAGCCCTTTCAAAGCTTGCAGGTTTCCAGTGTAAAAAGCTACATCTGCTGTAACCAACCTAGAAACAGACATAAAAACATAGAGGGACTCATCATAGCCTGTTTATCAAAATGGTAAGACAATATATATAACAGTGGTATTCAAACTTTAGACTGGGACCCACTTTTTAGAATGGCACTCGGGTTGGGACCCACAGGAAGCGATGTCATTAATGTGGAAGTGATGTTGTGGTAGGAAATTACATCATCAAGCAGGAAGTGCTTTCATTGTAATATAATAAAATGACACCCATGAAATGCAAATTGGCATTCTTGGACTACATCAATTGCACAACCATGAAACATCCCTGACAAAAAGCAAGATTAGGACAAAATATGATGTAAAAGCACTGAACTGAAAACAAAATTAAAAAAAAAAACCTCACATGAAAATTCAAACTGTTAATACTCATAAAAACAATATAACAAGAGTAAAGTATGCAGTTTCCAAGATGGCTACTCCCAGCTTTTTGCGACCCATCTGACATCAGGTCGTGACCCACCAAGTGGGTCACGACCCACAGTTTGAATACCACTGTAATATAATAACTTAGCCTCTACAAGTTGAGTGATCAATTCACTGTCCCAATCCTGATGTCTTCTGTGCCAATTCCAAAACAAAATTATTAGAATTGTCATAAGGCATTTTGTTAGTACAACTGTTTTTGAATATGATAGCTCTTCAGAAATAAAATAGGCAAGGCAGAATGCTGTGTGTAGCATCAAACAGGAACATGCTCAAATATTCAGGAGGAGGAAGGACAGCCCTAATCCTTGTTTTTGTATTATGCTTTTTCACCACTGGTTAGCAGCTGGTGCTTAGGTGTACAGGGAGGCCTTCATTAGCCTCAGGGGCTCCACTCCAGGAACTCCCGCAGATACTGAAATTTGCAGGTTTCCTCTTAAAACCTCCAGAGGCTCTTCTGAGCCCCTCAGAGGCCATGCGTGCTCTCCACTGGCCTCTGTGGGCCTCAGAATGACTAAGAATGAGAAAAAGCCAGCAAAACAGGGATGTTTATATGTATTTAAAAGGCATTCTGAGTGCCGGGAAACCTCCATTAGGCTTCCCCCAGCTTCAGAATGTGTTTTAAAGACATAAAAATGTCACTTCCAGTTTTGCTGAAGAAAAATGGCTGGTTTTTTCTTTCTTACAATCATTCAAAGGCCTGCAGCCATACTGGGCCTCAGAAAATCCTCCAGAGTTAAAGGGAACCCACGATCTCAGGTCGTGTTTGGAGATCGTGCTTGGAAAAGTGGGACCTTCCCGTGGATGCTTTTTTTTAAATCACTTTTAAATTGAGGCTTTGTCCTGACAAAACTGAAGTTGGGAATACTAGCTGACCTCCCTCTCGGTGGATGAATATTTTCCCATTTTGTAGGCCTCCCTAAGCAAGTGTGGACAAAATATGCTGCTTTGTTTTGACAGTTAATATTTGGAGTGATTCATAGGGGCAGACCAGATTATTCACCTTAAAACAATGTTTCCCAACCTGGTGGCTGTGACCCCCCCCCCAGGGCAGATGTTTGCTTTTCCTTTGGGATGCGAGCCCCTTGAGAGTAATGATCCTGACTGGGAGCTTCTAGGTTTCACTGTCATTGAAGATGTAAGTTAAAAAGGGGGTTAATTTGTATTTGGCAGCGGCAGCAAAACCTGACAGTGCTGTACTAATTGCACCAGTGGGCCCCTGGTTGGGTCTCTACCCTCCTTAAGGGGTAATGCCCAACCCAAAGTTGGGAACTGCTGCTCTAGAACAGGGTTTTCCAAACCTTTTAGCCAGAGGGCCACATCAAGTATCCAGCATGGTGTCGAGGGACAGAAAAAATAAATTTAAATAAATATATTAGAGACAGAACTTAGATGAATGAATTAAATGGGCTCAAAATTCTAGGATTCTTCAAAGCACCAATGCACACCACAGATATATAGCACACACTTTAATGGACTCCCATCCACCCACCCCACAAGCAGCTTACTTAAATGTGCTGGAGTTAACATCTCAGAATCAGCAGACAACAGGAAACACCCAGAGCATGCTCTGAGGGCCAGGGAGGCCTCCTTAACCCTCAGAAAGTCATCTAAGGCCTTCAGGGAGCCAGGGGTGTAACTAGGGGGTGGCAGGGGTGGCATGAGCCATGGGCGCCATCTTGCAGGGGGCGCCGTTTGCATGGCGCCCGCCTGCCAAAATGGCGCCCACGGCCCGCCCGCTCCCTGCGCCGCATTCTCCTCGCTCCGGCTGGCCTTAAAGAGCCAGCCGGAGCGAGAAGAACGTGCTGCCACCCAGCGCCCCCTCCCGCTTCTCAAGGGGGGCGGGGCGCTGGGTGGCGCCGCGTTCTGTTTGCTCCTGCTGGCCCTTTAAGGCCTTAAAGGGCCGGCAGCAGCGAACAGAACACGCGTCTTAGAAGGGGCGGGGTGCTATGTCATGACATCACGATGTGACATCATGACGTTGCGTGCCCCTAGGGGCGCATTTTCATTGGGCACCATGGGCGCCCTTTCAAATAGATTCGCCCCTGCAGGGAGCCTACAAACATAACTTCCAGTGACAATTTTCAGCCCTCAGAATTCCCTCTGCACACAACCAGAGCAAAGCTTGGAGGGGCAGCCCGTGCCAGCAAGGTCGGGAGAACCAGAGGCTCATTCGGGGTCAGAGGCTTGCCGCAGGCCAGACAGAGGCTCTCTGAGGGCCACAGCTGGGCCCCCGGACTGGAGTTTGGAGATCCCTGCTTTAGAAGATAATCCAACAGCTTTTATTTCTTATAAAATAGGGCATTTCATAATGAAATTTATTTCAACCTTATGAAATAAATTGAGGTATGCAGGCTCAATATTGGAACACCATCCTAGATGAAGAGGCTGGCTTGTGTACAAATCTGGTGTGGAAAGTAATACCACTTTCCACATCTATCTCAATTTTGCCTGACAGATTTCTCAGTGCAGCTGCAGATTAGGTCAAGGAGAAGGAGAGTTGCAGTGATCAATCCCCCAACTAGGTGCCCTGTCCAGTGGTGTGGCCTGGTTTTGAGTTTGTGCACCTGCTTGTTGGTAACCAAGATACAAAAGGGATTCTGCTTGTGTACTCCACACCCTGCTACTCAACAGCCTCCTTTCCTGAGGTGGTGGTGTGTTCTCAAAGGTGGTGCTGGTTTCCTCCAGACTACTGTTTGGGGGTGGATTTTAGTCTTCACTTCTAGTTGTGCTCCCACATCACTTCATGGCTTCCACAGGTTTGTCTCAGATAACATCTGGTCTTGCATGCTGCAGGGCACACTTGATTTGGTGTGACTGTATACACCAGGTCAAAGATATACGTCTCCTCGTTTGTAATTTTTTTTTGTTTTTTGCTTTAACTAGTGACTGAAGGAGTTCTGTGTAAGAATTTGTGCTTCTAACACACATGTTAAAACACAGCATGTCTCAGATGCTCAGTACGTTTTTCCTTATTCTGGAGGGGACCAACACAGCTACTAAGAAACCACTGTGCTAGCAGTTCAGCTAGTCTATATTTCCTTTGGACTGTCTCAAGCCAAATTTTATCAGTCACCATGTGGGAAAAAGGAAGCAGAATCCTAGTGAAACATTACTGGTTTCTACAACTGAAATAACCACACGTTTTATAATATAAAACATTCTGTTAAGCCAGTTCCTGCTTGGATGAAACGAACAAGCAAAGAAGCTACGTAACTGTCTCAATAAATCTGACCTGACTAGATGCACCATGTTTCTGTGGCCTGGACTCCCTCTCCATTACCAGATGTATTTCAGGTACTTGCATAAAAGAGTCTTATAAGAAAGTCTGTGGATAAATGCAGGTCCTCTCCCTCATTTTTCTGCCATCCTGCCCAGCTCTCAACCAACACGGCTACAATTCTACACACATTTTTACCTGGAAGTAAATCAAACTGAAGTCGAAAGGACTGTCTTCTGAGTAGAAATTCACAGGATTGCACTTTAGATATTGTTTGACTAGTTAACAAAATGAATTATACAGGGCTTTGCATCTTCAAATTATTATTTTAAGGTAGAATTTGTATTTTGGGGTGCGGGGAATGTAGAATTGCTGCCAATACAGAAAGCACTGTTGTCTGCCTATTGCAGAACAAATAATAAGTTATTGATAGTTATATTGATAGTTATTAAAAAATAAGTATTGATAGTTTTTTTAAAAAAAAATTAACATACCCATTTTGAGGTCCTCCATCATTGACTACATTTAAGTGGGCCAATTGCCTCTTCAAGTGAAGTTTGTAGCTTGCATTAATTCTTAAAAACAACATCTAGAGCACGATATAAAAAATTGTGTTAAATATAGTAATGAAGTATTAAAATTTTTAGTTTTAAATACAGCAACAACAAAGGATTTAACTTACACAGCCAACTTTTTATGCATAAACTACTATACACTCTTCCTTCAGCACAGAAATCAAAGGACCACTTTGTAAGTAACGGTTTGAGACTGCCGAAAATTGCTTCTCCATCGTGACACTTCACAAAGGGGATATAACATTTATAAGACTCCCAGTACATATGCTGGTGTGGCCACAGGAAGGGTCTATTTGCCAAAGACAGGAAAAACATACAATGCGGCATGGAGGAGATGTGCAAATATTACGACTCCACTTTGACCTAAGTGCGGCAAAAGTAGTTTTCAACAACTGCAGGTCAGCATCAAAGTTTGAACTTTCCTCAAGCTTGGACACAAGGATTTACCTATTGTCCATTTCCTGAAAAACTCTATACCCTTTCCAAAAACACATAAAACAGCGTTCAAGGTAGATTAGTGGGACAAGGAATTATGACATAATAAAAAATGAAAATAACACTCTATACTAAGTTTTGTTTTTAAAATATTCATATTATGGATGACTACTTAGATATGGGAATTGAAGCTAATATTTAATAAGCAGCATCTGGACTGCGCTTTTAGACTGGACAACGGTGCTTCCACAAATTATTTCACTGTAAACCTTACAAGAACCCTAATCCTTACAGGGCAGGTGTGGAGCTGAGGCTGAGACGGAGTAACTTGCCTAAAACCATTGTATTGAGAGAATTAAACAAGGGGATAGGACTCAACTTAGGGCGCAGTCCTAACCAACTTTCCGGCACTGACACAGCTGTGCCAACAGGGGGCATGTGCTGCATCCTGCAGTGTAGCAATATTCACAGAGGCCTTCTCAAAGTAAGGGAATGCTTGTTCCCTTACCTCGAAGCTGAATCGCCATTACTGCAGTGCTGGAAAGTTGGTTAGGATTGCGCTCAGCCACTGTATCACACCAACTGTCTCAAGTCTCAGTCCAAGGCTACAAAACCTATACACATGCGAGATGCTCCCTGAATCATTTGGTGGGCTACTGTGATACAGGAAACTGGACTAGACGGGCCTTGCTTCAGAAAGACAGATATAGGATTGCACTGTAAGATGATATACAGTACAAGAGAAGTCTTTCTGTGGGCAATCAGCAAGTATCACTTTCACATGTGAGAATCAGAAGTGACTAAGAACTCTGTTACAACAGCAATAGACAAAGGACTCAAATTGGCTCACCTGCGTTTGCTCCTCAGGAAGTAGATCATATATTGCTTCATGCATCTTTGCCATCTGTTTACAAATGTTCCTGAAGCAGGTGGAAGGAACGGGCGCTTTCACTTCGTACTGAAAAGGAAATGCAGACAGGGAATGTGTCTCTCAACTTGTCTCCTGAATCTTGGCCGCAGTGAGGGTTTTAATTAAATGAGGAAACCAGCTAATGCTCTTTTTTCCTGCTAATGGTTTAAGCTTCCCATTCCCAATTATGATTTGTAATACAGAACCTGCTAAGCTTGTGGAATGTAATTATTCTCTAATGAAATAATCTGTATAGCACAAGCACCTGCATAATTCTCCACTTATACTGGCCCATTAATGGTTTTTGCCCTGCTACTATGGAAAGCTTATCTTTGGAGCCAGTGACTAAGGGCCCAATCCTATCCAACTTTCTAGTGCCAGTGCAAGCGCAATGCTGCCCTAAGAAAAGGGAACAAACGTTCCCTTGCTTGGAGGAGGCCTCTGTGACTGCCCCCCTATTGCAGGATGCACTGCACATTGGCAAGTCAGCACCATAGGACAGGATTTGGCCCTAAATTGTACTACTATAACAAACTGGCAGTGATTTAAGAAAGAGTGTGTGGTATCTTAATAAAAGGTAGCAGGGATTCTCTGGAAAACTCTTGAGAAGTTAGAGCCTGAACAAAATAAAAAGTAACTTACATGCCTGCTTAGAATTCTGCCCTAAATGCAGAACTCTAGTTAAGAAGTGTCACCCTATTCATCCATCATTACCTTAGAGAGCAGCTTGTCAAATAAGCTATCCATTATGGCTACAAGCTTTGCTGAAATTTCAGCTATGTGGTCATGATAATCCTGAAATGAAAAGAATATTTATTGTTTTTTGCCAAGATTCTGTTCTACTAAGAAATAAAAAACCGGCATCGCCTACCCACCCAAGCATTTACTATGTAGAACTTACTTTTATTCTAGAAAAAGGGTCATAAGGACTTATGCACCAATTCTCAATGTCCAAAATGGAGATGGGAAAATGGACTATTGCATTCATTGGGGGGGGGG
>JAJKFI010000054.1:4572664-4597285 GCA_029204185.1 Lerista edwardsae | reverse complement strand
CCCCCCAGATAACTCAACCTCCTCCCTGTCAGATTCTGAGGCAGGTGAAGAAGAGCTGCTTATAGATACACTTGGAGACAGGCGCTCCCTATGTCTCTTTTTAGACCCATGCTTTTTGCCTTTCTTTTGTCCCTTTGTCTTATGTCTATGCTAAGTTTTGCTCTTTTTTCTGGGGTACCTCTTTTCCTCCTCAGAGGAAGAATAGGATCCAGTATCAGACAAAGAAACTGGGCTGGGGGACTGGCGGCGTTTCCCTCTCCTGGCAACCACCTTCTTCCCCTGAATGGCAGAAGTAGCCTGAGGTGACATGAGACCCTGCTGTTGCAGCTGCTGCCTGGCCACCTTCATACAGGTGACCTGGCCACCTTCATACAGGTGAACTGATCCTGGGAGACAAGCCCCTGTTGACTTGCATGTCCCTCTCCCACCATATCGGAAGGGCCCACAGACCCCCTTCCCCCTCATTTTCCGCCATCACAGTACTTGCGGCACTAAAAAATGGCGAGAAATTCGGCCTCCGGATCAAGCTGTTGACCTGCGCCTCCCAGATGCTCTAGCTTTGGGCGTTCAAGGTCGTCTGGGTCTCTCCCCTTGCTCGCAGGCCGATACTCGGGGTCCGCGTAGCTCCCTCAGATCTGGGCCAAGGTAACATCATCGAGCTGCAGACGCTTTAGATGACACCCCTGATTCTTCCTCAGAGGCGCATTGCAGCTGTCAGGGAGCTAGGCTGTGCTAGGCCTCACATCGGGACTTCAACCCTTTGTGCTCTGGCCCGAAAGTGCTGGAGACACTCAGTGGTCACAACGTAGCGATGACAGCCCCAAAGGGTCCACTCTTTTGCTGCGAGACGGAACAGTTAGCTACGATGACAAGGCTCCATTAACCATCACACGACAGGGCCGCGTTTACCGGCTGCAGCAGCACTACCCTGGGCGCGGCCTCTGACTGCCTCTCTCTGTCCTCGTCTGGCTGTTATTCAAGAAGATAGAACAGATCGAATAAGAGGAAAGAAGGAAGAATAAAAGGTATAGAACAAGGATAGAAGATAGAATGGGTGATTGAAAAGAATCTTTAGCCTAATCTTCTGTCGCGCTCTAAGGAGCTTGACTAGCATGACCTTGTCTCTAGGAGGCAGGGCTGGACTGGGGGCTGGGATGCCCTCCTACTGGGTGGAGTCGAATCTTCAGCCGGCCCTACCTATCAGAGTAGGAGGGGCATACCTGCAGGTCTTCGAATGCCACCCCTTCCTCCTCCCAGAGAATGAATGTTCCTTTACTTTGACGAGTAAGGGACTGCTCTGTGACTGCTCCCCCACTGACGGATGCAGAATGCACTCTTCTGGCACAGCTGCCTCAGTCCTGGACAGTTGAATAGGATTGGGCCCCAAGTCTTTCTGAAAACAATGGGCTTACTTCTGAGCAAGGATATCCATGAATCACATTTCACGAGTTGAGTCTTGAGCTCCACGACTCAAGTCAAGTCACAGTGTGTGCCGTCATAAGGAGCCCCCACCTTAAGCCTTCCTCCTCTTCTCAAGCCTCCCAGCCCCACCTCCTGGAACCACCTACCCTCCTCCTACCATGTTTGCTTCTGTTGTCAGTCTGAAAGACGGCTTCCAGATTGCCCACAAGGTCTTTTGGGGCAATGTGGAAGCAACAGGAGAGGAAAAAAGTGAGCAAGCAAGCAAGCAAGCACAAACACTAAAGAGTCAGGACTCGAGTCAAATTTGGCATGAGTCTTGAGTTGCGCCCAAGTTAGTGACGTCCATGACTCGAGTCCAACATGAGTTTGAAAAAACGGCATTTTGATGACTTGAGTCCAAGTCTTGCAACTTGGAGTTCCCATCCCTGCTTCTAAGAAAAATGAACACCATTTTTCAAACAACTCTATAGATAATTTTAACATAAAAGTCCCTCTGATTAACATACCTCAGCCTGTAAGTCTTTTCATTTTAGGCATGAAGACAAATGTTTTATCACTAAAACAACCCTTGATTTTGTACACAAATGGTCTGATACTGATCTTCAAACCAATTACATCTCAACAATTTGCCTAAAATTAGTGTGTTTCTTGAATGAATACTAAATCTGATCTTTCCTTCTTAAGAGTCTATGCCTAACAGATTTATTTTTTAAAATATGTTTCTACCCTGCCTTTTTCCTTCCAAGCAGGGGACGCCCAAGGCAACTTACAAACTAAGGACAACATAAAAAATAAACACAACTATAACAAAATAGCAACAGCAAGTCTCATAATACAACCCAAACTCATTCAAAGAAACCCTAATCAGAACACCAAATATGGGAAAGACTAGACATCAAAGGCTTAGTGAAAAAAACTGTTTTTGACAAATGATAAAACAAAACAAGAAAGGCACCAAGTGAATATCTTGGGGCAAGGAACTGCTCATACCAGGTGAAACAACAGAAAAGGGTCTCTCTTGTTCTCACCAACCATATCTCTGATGGTGCTGAGACATACAGGAAGGTCTCTTTAGCTGACCTCGATGGGCTACTAGATATGGGGGAAGGCAGTACTTTTGGACTTTAAAGGTAACAGCAAACAGAGCAGTTGGTATATATCACATGATCACAATGCCCAGAGTCAGTTAACATAAGAACATAAGAAGAGCCCTGCTGGATCAGGTCAAAGGCCCATCTAGTCCAGCTTCCTGTATCTCACAGCGGCCCCGCCAGGTACCCCAGGGAGGCATGAGACAAGATGCTTGGATCCTGTTGCCACTCCCTTGCACCCGGCACTCTGAAGTAGCCTACTACTAATGTAAGGAGGTTGCACAATCCCTCATGGCCTATAGCCCACTATGGACTTTTCTTCCAGAAATCTGTCCAATCCCCTCTTAAAGGCATCTAGACCAGATGCCATCACCACCTCCTGTGGCAAAGAGTTCCACAGATTAACTACCCGCTGGGTAAAAAAATACTTCCTTTTATCTGTTTTAACTCTCCCAACCCTCAGTTTTAGTGGATGTCCCCTGGTTCTAGTGTTTTGAGAGAGGGAAAAGAACATTCCTCTATCAACTCTATACCCTCCGTGCATAATTTTGTATGTCTCAAAATGTATGTTAAAATGCATGCAGCAGCATCCTGCACTAATTGAAATTTCTGGGTGGTTTTTGAGTGTGCATGTTTATCTGGGAGTAAGCTCCATTGAACATAATGGGGCTTCCTTCTGATTAAACATGCACTGGATGGTACTGAAAAGAGCAGCATGACTCTACCAACCATTAATTTTGGCATGGATAGCAAAGCCAGCTGTGACCATCATATTTCCACTAGTTATTGGCTATGATGAAATACTTCAGTCATACCTTAGGTACTTGGTCCAGATCTGTCCTGGATTTATCTAAAAATGAGATAAAAATAAAATGTCATGACAAAACATGAAACTTCATTGCATAACACCACAAGAAATTCTATTCAGACACTGATTTTAATGTTCACAGCAGACCTTCTTAATCTCTAGGTTATTTCTGGATTCGGTTATAAATTGAAAACACAATAGTGAAAAGTTCCTAAACTCAGCTTTTTTTTTTTAAAGAGAAGAAAGCATTCTAATTGCATACATTGAAAAACTGGTCATAAAAAGTGGGGAATTAGAAAGGCAGCAACTCATCCTGATAACTAGAGCCATGGTCTTCAACCTTTTTCATGCCACAGCCCCAATAATTAAACAAAATATTAGACTGGGGACCTACTGTTAATCTTACACTCACTCCCGGAATCCTATCCACCCTCACCCCATTATACCTTTTCAGCACTTAACTGTAACCAAATATTCTTATTAGAGAGGGTAGAAAAAGTTATCATGAAGCCTGATTACTAGTGAAAGCTACTTTAGCACAGTTGCCAAGAACCCAAGCAGGATTGGGATATCATCGTCTGGTACCTGAAGGGGTGCAACAGATACTTCCCCCTTTACTTAGTGGTGCGCTAATCAGTGACTCCAACCTTTTTCATTCCTGTAAGTTGCCACAACCCCACTACTGAGGCTTTGTGACACAATTGGGGTCCCGACCCCACGGTCAAAGAACACTGGACTAGAGGACAAAACTGAATTTCCCCTAGACATGTTCTGATACTATCCTTACAGCATAAGTGCTGCAGCACAGCTCCTTCTTGCACATAGGTAACAGCAGAAGCTCCAGGTCTCATGCAACTTTTCAGATCAACGTTGGCCACCCTGAAATTGGGCAACTGGTATAGGTTTATCAAAGACTCTTACAACATGGTCCAAGTCATTGGATAATTCTTCACCAGATCAGGAAGGAGGTGTACTGCAGCAATTTTCACATCATGAATTTCAAGCCAGGATATGTCCTAAAGAGGCAAAACTATATAAGGCATACAAAAACTGAGTCACTTGGGCAATCTGGTGACTAATGCAGTAGAGGTTGACATTAATAACTGAATATGCGGAGGGAGGGCAGCAAATACTTGAGGAGCAAAGGTTTGTGGTGGGACTTGAAGATCATTCTGAGGCTGACTGGGATGGTGTAAAAGACATCCCAAGACTCTTGGTTATGGCCATTTATAGGCGGATTTTGTGGCATGTTATGGAGAATTGATAAGAAGGGTACTAGATTTCTTTGGTAGATTGGTAAAAGTTTTCGTATTTTAATATAAAATTTTGAAGGTTCTTTTGAAGTAAGCAAGCAGAATGAAATATTTGCAACCTCTATATTTTATCTAGCACAAATGCAAAGTACCAAAGGCAACAAAATCCATGCACACCGTCTCTTTTCTAAGTCTTGGCTGTAAGCAAATGAGGAGTAATTTCCTCCTCAAAGGGAGGATCAAATGATTGGTGGAAGCCAATCTCAAGGCACAGCACTAGCTTATTCTAAAATGAAAGGCAGTTAAAAAGAGCATACTTGAACCGTGAAAGAAGATAGACAGAATTCACCAATATTGTGATTTCGCTGCCTGCATATAGTAGCGATTGCTTGAGACTATTAAATTCAGTGGAGATGTTTCATAAAAATTGGTGTGAAAATTGTTACATATTAAGATTTCCCAGTATTTGGCATTATTAAACCACCAGCAGTGCTTTTAGATATGACTAAACATCACCATAAGTATACATGTCTCATTAAATAGAATGGCTAAGAAACCAAAGAAAAATACAATCTTACCATGAATATGTAACAGTGCCCTGTCAAAAGTATCTTTTGGAGGACAAATGGTTTTGCATTTCTCATGAATCTTCTCTCTCTACAAAACATGACAGGTAATAAATAGAGGTGGGAGTTTTGTGATTAACAAAATTAAATATCACACCACTTTCTGCACTTCAGAGCAAACGTGAAAAACCCATACGGAAATGAGCATTTGCCATGGAATAACTGCATATCTAGAAGCTAAATCCCATATATAGTTTTCTTTATCTATGATTCTTTAGCTATGGAATATTCAATAACATTTTCACTTTTCATTCTGTGAGTTCCACATTGTCCTCATGGATTTGGAACATATACTAGGAACATATGATAACTGTGGTTTTCAGTATCAGTGAGGACACCCTTTTTCCCCTCAAGCAGGCAGATGCACCTTTCCACATGACACATTCAAGCTTGTCCTCCTATATATGCTTGCTCAAAAGTCCTATTGTATTTAATGGGGCTCATGCCCAGGGAAGTGTGAAGGGGGTTGATCTCTGCCCCAATCTAATCCTCTTTTTGCTCTTAGCTGTTCAGAAGGGAAAGGATGGAGGCTCCCCCCCCTCCTCCCTGAGATTCCAACCAGATTTGCAGAGGAAAATAGAGGCACAGAACCTCCCTATCCCACCATGACTGTCCCTCCACCGCAGGATGCGGGACAGTTGGCACAGCTGCATCAGAGCTGGAAAACTGGATAGGACTGGATCCTTTAGGAAAATGACAGCTTAAAAAATATAAACTACTCAACAGAACACTGGGCTGCAGCAGTCGAATGTATAATAAATGCACTGTCAATAAAAAGAATTGAATATAAAATTATGAATCTAGGTTGCATAAACTGTACAAAATCATAGATACAGGAAGGGTCCAGGAGAATTATTACTGCATGTTTTAAAATTTTGCTTACTCATGAGAATGTATATGGAAGAGCATGTATGAAAGATCTATGCACATATTCCCAAGGCAAAAAAATAAAACTATTAATAGGAGTACTCTGTAATAAAACACCATTAAATGAACTAATTCACTAGGAACTAAGCAATTTGCAAATAGCAGTAAAAAACAGATGATGGCTTGTTAAGTACTGCATTCTTGATAGTTTCGGATCGGTTTAATACATGCATGCAAACTTTTTTCTTTTTACCTGGACAATTTCCTGTTGGTATGATACGAAATGTTCCTTGCTGATTTGTGGGAGGTAGAGTGAAGGCACGACTTCAATGTCCACAAAATCCTGTCCCCATGTCTTTGTAAAGAAATCAGATTCCCTTTTTGCTAACCGAGGATCATTTAGTGCTGCTGGAAGATTTACTTTGGAATGATAAATAGTCCACTTATTCTGATCAGCAACTAAAGAAGGGCTGTCACATAAACTATTAGGATCACCTGAGAGACAAAATAACAAATATAGATAATGTGAAAGAAACATGCATTTATCTAGTAAGGACAAAATCTCAGCTTTGAACTATACAAATATTTAACAGTGCAATCCTAGGTATGTCTATTCAGGAGTAAGCCTGACTATGTTCAATGGGACTCCCAAATAATATAAGTGTGCATAGAATTGCAGACTAAGTACTGCATAGTAATATCACCACCACCACCACCACCACTTTTTTGGCACAATAAATACACATAAATAAAATCAATACCATTAAAAATAATAAAACCATCTAATCTTCATTTACAACTGTGATGGATCGGATCCTCCTTCTCTTGACAATTTCAAAAAAGATGACACTTAAAAGGACTTTTCACCTAAGAATTTGACTCAATTCAGGTCACCCGACCCACGCCGAGGGCCGACCTGTACCCTTCAAATGCAACCGAAGGGTGTTCTAAGGGTCTAAAAACATGACTTCTGGTTTTCCCTGAAAACCCAGAAGTGCCTTTTTTAGGCCTCCAGAAGGCTGTGAAAGGTATTCTGAGATTAGGGGGGCCACATGCTGCCTCCCCAGTTGTCTGAAAATCTCTGGATATGAACGGAGCATAACTGCAGTTGCATTTGAAGGGCTGGGTGCCCTGACACATGGATTTCATTTATCCGCAGGTTTCGGCATCCACTGTGGATGCCAGGGCACAAGCTGTGCCACTGTTGTCATGTTCCTTTTGATATTTAGATCAACTAAGCCATTTTAGAAAAATGTAAAACTGGACACAATGGTCTTGTTCTCAACGGTACTTACAGTACATGGCTATTAGTGCTCAATGAAAAACACTTTCACACTGGGAGTGAGATACCAGGATACTAATTCCTGTGCAGTGGGTAAATTCAGATGACACAGATGTCTGGCATGTAAACAATCTTTCTTTACCATTTCACTAAAGGAAATTTCACTAAAGGAAATGGTAAAAGGCTAAATAAAAGGAAAGTTTGTTTCAGGTCATAACCACCACAATCTGAGTTTTTCTGACTATTTTGAATTTTAAGTGGAAACCATCTGAAAATGTGAATCACGGGAGATTAACCTTGGCTTGATCCTAGGATCACCCACAAGGAGAATCTTCCTTGGTAATACAAGAATATTTAAAAATCTACTACTAAATTGTGGTAATATATAATAAGTAATTTATTAGTTTAGGTCCAGTCTCCATATCTGCAGGTTCCGAACGCACAGGGAAATGCCAGAACTAAGCTCTAGGACATGATCAGAGATGTTCTCCGGTCGCATCTGGGAGGCTTTCTGAGGTCCTCAGAGGTCGCATACAGTCTCTCCAGACCTCAGAAGCTGCTGAAAGGGCAGTTTCAGTTTTGACAAAAACTCATGGGCCTTTCTGAGGCCCACAGAGGCCACACATGCAGGCCTCAGAAAGACTACTGGACACAACCAGAGAGCATCTCTGGTCAGGTCCAGAGGTCAGGTCTATGGATTTCATTATCCGTGGATTTTGGCATCCACAGGGGTTACGGGAATGAAGCCCCCATTGATACTGAGACACAACTGTATATATTAACTACTGAAACAACGTGATTGTAGAAACACTTGGCACAGCTTACAATCCATGATAATGCTTAATCGGACATAAAAGAAGTTTGGTCAGACCAAACCCAAACCCCAGTTCAGAGTTTTGTTTTTTTCCAGTGAACCAGAACTGAACCCAAACCCAAAACAAAGCAGTGAACTCCATATACATTTTCTGGAAATGTAATTAAGAAAAATTGGTCAATAGTACTATATTGAGCAATACCAAGGAGGATTTTGGGAGTCCAGTGACAGCAAGAGCATTAGCAGCTTTAGGCCCTGTTGGTGTGCAGAGGCCCCACTATAGCCTAAGGGTGCTACAGGCTGACACTGATCATTAGCAAAGGGGAAAGAAGGCATACCTCAGCAGCATTAATTCCAGTTATTTTCCTCACTGATTTAAATCTATTATGGGTTTGACATTATTCTGCATTTATCTAAATTTACCTAAATTTAAATTTATCTAAAGCAGTTCAAAATGTCTGAACTGGCTACAAATCCACTTTTTAAAGTTAATTGCCTACTTTAGAGAGCTAAAAATACAAACAAGTGTAAACCAAAATAAAACTAATTTTATTATAAGAGTTACCTGTTGGTTCCTTGGGACAAACGTCTGGCAGTGACTGCACTGGTCGAAAGTGTTTGGCAACATCCAATTCCTTTTTAAAGTAAGCATCACTGCTGGTTGACTGAGGCACTGGTGAAGACCTGTGGCTTGAGGCCATTGCATAAAGTCACCACTGAATAAGCAATTAAGAAAAAATACTCTGTATTCATTTAAAGTCAGTTCGTATATTAAGACAGAATGACATTTATGTTAACAACCCAAACACAAAAAGCTAAAACATTTGTTTATTCAGTGCTATCCCACCTTCCACTAGCTATTCCAAGGCAGCTAACAAGAGTATAGATGAATACAAGCAAGTTTATACACACAAACAAAATTCAAAAAGTTATCAAAGACTGACCAAAATACAATATTCTGGTGGCAGGAGCTCAGCTTCCAAACCCACACATTTTGTGGAACATGTCCATCCTGAGGGCTTCATTTAAAGCAAAGTCTTCCTTTGCTTTTATAGGATTCCTGCCCCCAAGAAAAGTCTAGTATGTACAGTCTTTGTTAACTTGTTAACAACCTTCGTTAACCTGAGGCTTATTCCAGACTCCTTTTATCAGTTTAGTTGGACTTCTTTTTTCCTCCCAGTTCCTGAAGGTTGGGCTTGCTAGCCATTCATGAATTAATTACGTTAAAGCTGGGACAACAGTTATTTCCTCAATTAACAAAAGGGCTTGACCACTGTCTTCTCCAAGGAAAGAGCAGGGTAAATTCAATCAAGGGGTCAGGTAGGAAATATTGCCGTTTTGAGTCTATTGCAGCACTAATTTGTTTTGTTTTTGATTTGCACAGGGTTTTCCAATAACCTAGGAACTGATCAAGTACCCTGGGTATTTCTGGGTACACCAGAACCAGGGGACATCCACTAAAATTGAGTGTTGGGAGAGTGAGAACTGATAAAAGGAAATACTTTTTTACCCAGCAGTTAATTACTCTGTCAAATTCTTTGCCACCAGAAGTGGTGATGGTATCTGGCCTGGGCGCCTTTAAAAGGGATTAGGCAGATTTCTGGAGGAAAAGTCAATCGCAGCCTACAGGCCATGAAGGATAGTGGAACATCCTTATTTTAGAAGTAGGCTATCTCAGCATGCCAGATGCAGGGGAGCGGCAAAAAGAAGCAAGTATCTTGTTGCTTTGTATGCTCCATGAGGCATCTGGTGGGCCACTGTGAGATATAGAAAGCTGGACTAGATGGGCCTTTGGCCTGATCCAGTGGGGCTCTTTTTATGGGTGTGACTCAGAGGTTACAGACATTTTGGGAAAATTAGCATATTGGCTCCTCATTCAATTGGAATGAATTGGCTATTGATTCCATCTTTCACTAGCTATCCCAAGACAGCTAACAGTAGAAAGAACAGAGACCTAAAGCCATGTGCCGCCTCCTCCAGGGAAAACCCAGAAGTGACATCACGATGTCACATGATGTTGTGACATCACTACCACAGGCACCAGGGCTTCTAGTTACACACCTGCTAGAAATACATATAACTGTTCATCCACTGGAAGTCACTATTGACTCAAAATTTGATTCTTCACTTAAAACATGCAAATCAAAGATTTGGATTATAAACTGTGTCATTGAATATGGTGCTGTAACTGCAATTAAGATAGATACAAGTAAATTGAGAACTAGGTCTGGTTTTAGAATGTTTTTAGATAAAATGACCAAGTTCAAACTAAGTATTCTAGATCAGGCTTTTCAAACCCCAGCCCATGGGTTGGATCCAGCGTTTAGGAAAAGTCCTCCCCCCTCACTCTGTGAGAGGCGATTACTGTTCTGTGGCATTGCTACATTGTCTCCAAACTGTGCTATGCACAGGGACAGTCTGGTCAGCTGTGTGTGCCGAAACATCCAGCCTTCTGGGATGCTGGGCAATAGATGCGACTCCCCAGAGCATCCCTGTGCACTGTGCAGCTTTGAGACAATGCGATGATGTGACAGAATGGTAATTGCCAGTTGGGATGGGGAGGGCTTTTCCACAACACAGAGACTGCTGTTATAGAATCATAGAGTTGGAAGGTCCCCTCAAGGTCATCTAGTCCAACCCCCTGCCTGTAGCAGGAAATCCTCCTAGAGCAGCTCCAGCAGGTACCTGTCGAGCCCATGCTTTAAGGTCTCCAGTGAAGGAGAATCCACCACTTCCCTCGGAATCTGTTCCACTGTCAAACCGCCCTTACCATCAGAAATTTCTTTCTGATGTCCAACCAGAATCTCCTCTCTTGCCATTTGTATCCATTGGACCTAGTTCTACTCTCAAAGGGAGGTGAGAACAAATTTGTTCCGTCTTCCATATAATATCCCTTCTGGTATTGGAAGAGTGCTTTCCTATCCCCTGTCAGCCTTCTCCAGGCAAAAGATATCAAGTTCCCTTAACCTTTCCTCATAGGTAGGGATGGGGTTGTTGTCGTTTTTTTGGTGATCAACACAGAACGCTAAGTAAGGAGAATTTCTCCTGAAAATGGTACATAAACCCAATTTAGGTCAAAACATGGAAAAACACATTTGCTTATTTTTGACAGAGTTTGACACAAATTTAGATCCATTTCACAAAAATAACACCACTTTTGTTTCTTTTTGACACAGCTTTGAGGAATCCACAAATAGTTTTTAGTAAAGGATCAGGAGGAAGAGTGACAGAAACAGGAGGAAGCTTGCTTAAACTTGCATGAACAAGCATGTTCATAGTTCACAATGCATGCTGGGGTTTTAATGGAATGTGGAAGCAGTAAGCAGCAGTTTCTTGACGCTCCAGGCAGCAACCAGAGTGCACCTTGGGAATTTCTGAGCAGGTTATTTCAGGTTGGGGTGTGTGCGCCAAGCAAACAATTGCTTGTATTTGTAGAGCCATTCACCCTTATTTATTGTGCTGTTCGTACAATTTGCAATAAAAATTTGGATAAAAACACAGAACACCACAATTTGCTATTTTAATCAAGAATTTTGGAAAAAATATCACCCCCCCAAAAAACCAACCCCTACTCATAGGACTTGTTTTCCAGCCCTCTGATCATCTTTGTTGCTCCTCTCTGAACCTGCTCCAGTTTGGGTTCATCTTTTTTGAACTGAGGTGCCAAGAATTGGACACAGTACTCCAGGTAAGGTCTCATAAATGTGGAGTAAAGAGGAACCACCATTTCTTGCAACTTGGAAGCTACGGTTCTATTAATACAGGCAAAAATTGGCATTAGCCTTCTTTGCAGCCACATCCCACTCATGTTCATCCTGTGATCCACTGCAACTCCCAAGATTTCTCTCATATGTTGTGCTGCCAAGCCAGGTATCCCCAATTCTATACCTGTGTCTTTGGTTATTTTTGCCTAGGTCCAGAACTTCTCATTTGTCCCGTTGAACTTCATCTTATTCATTTCAGCCCAATATTCCATTTTGTCCATTTTCCATTATTTCTGAAGGCTTCTACTGTCTTATATTGCAGTAACGCACAATCTTTTTTAGATTGTGAGCCCTTTTTTAAGATTGTGAGCCCTCTGGGACAGGGAACCATTTAACTTTATTATTACTATTATTTGCCTGTAAACCGCTTTGTGAACTTTGTGTTGAAAAGCAGTATATAAATACTATTGATTGATTGATTGATTGATTGATTGATTGATTGATTGACTGACTGATTGATTGATTGATAATGGCAAACCTATGACATGCACGTCCAAGGTGACACACCACAATGTATGGGGTGACACACCAGTATTCACCAATACATGACAAAAACTGAATTTGTTTTACTCGTTTTTCATTGTTCTAATTATTTGATGTTTCTGTATGAATTACATAGCACCACACATGATTGGACTGTCTTTTTTGTTTGAATAAATGAATATAAAGAATTGTTTCTCTTTTATTTGGGAGGGGACAGCAAAGCTAAGTTAATCATTTTCCTAAGTTTTGACATACTGAGCCCAAAAGGTTCGCCATCACTGTTCCATTGTGTTTGCTATTCCTCCAAGTTTGGTGTCATCTGCAAATTTGATTAGCTCTCCCTTGTAACCCTTCATCCAAGTTACTGATGAAGGTGTTAAAGAGAACCAGGCCCAAGACAGAGCCCTGAGACACTCCATTTGAAACTGTCCTCCAGTTTGATGCAAAGCCATTAACGATCACCTTCTGTGTGTCCATCCAGCTGCAACTCCACAATGGTCTCATTTAGTAACCCATATTTTACCAGCTTGCAGATTAAAATGTCATGTGGAATCTTGTCATATGTTTTACCAAAGCTGAGATAAATTACAACCACAGCATTTCCACCATCCAGTAAACTAGTCACTCAACTGAAAAAGGAGATGAGATTTGTCTGGCAAGATTTTCTTTTTTTTTTTACAAATCCATGTTAAGTTCTGTTTATCACTAAGCTGTTGTCTAGATGTTTGCAAATCGTATATCAATCAATCAATCAATCAATCAATCAATCAATCACTAGTATTTATATACCGCTTTTCAACACAAAGTTCACAATTATTTTATATTTTATCATTGTTCTTATATCTTCCTCAGTACTGAAGTCAGACTGATGGACCTGTAATTTCCTGTGTCTTCCTTTTCCCCCTTTTTAAAGATTGGGACCTAATTAGCCCACTTCCAGTCTAGCAGCCCCTCCTCCAAACATCCTGGATGGTTTCTCAAAGATAATTGACAGAGGCTCTGTAAGTATATCCGCAAGTTCCTTTAGTACTCTAGGATGCAGCTCATCCAATCCAAATGACTTGAATTCATTTAGGCCAGTTAGGTGGTTCCTAACAAGTTCCCTGTCAATCTTAATCTGCAGTCCTGTGCCTAGGTGTTCATTACCTCTGTGGGGATGCATATATTTCCCCCTATTGGCCAAGAATCTAGCATAATCCTCCTTCTAAAAGAAAACAGAAGTAAAGTGGGAGTTGAGCAGCTCCGCCTTCTCTTTGCCATCAGGCACCAATTGGTCATTGCTATCATTGCTATCCAATTTTCTCATTTTAATTCCTCTTCCTCTGGGGAGACCTAAAAAAGCTAATTTGATGTTCTTGATATCCCTGACTAGTATTAATACAGCCTTTTTTTCCAGGAAACATTTTAAGCACACAATGCTTGCAATCCTGGCACTTGCGCCAACCAGGGCCAGGTCTGTAAAATGCTGCCCCCCATGCCATCCTCCCCCAGTGGTTGTATCCAGAGGCCTTCAATAGGCCTTAAAATGTCACTTGTGGTTTAAGGCAGAATCAGGAAATCATGTTTTTAGGCTTCCAGAGGCCTCAGAAGACCACTAATATGTCACTGTACTCAAACTTTATTCTCTTGAAATTAAACCTGTATCTTCCTGTGCAGTAGGAGAAGTTATACAAGTTGTCAATCTTATTTTTCTTACTACAGTTTTTATCTAGTTTGCTGTATAAAGCCAAATTCCATCTTCCTATAATACTTTTTAAAATGCAAATTGTAATTATTCCATCTGCACCTGGGTATTATGAAGAAACCAATGTGCTAGAGCATAGGCAAGTGGAACAGAAAGACTCCATCAGATACTCTCATTCATAAACCAAATGCAGTCTCTTCCAACCAATTTCTTCTCACCTCAATCCCACTCTTACAGATAACCTTATTCCTGAAAGTGCGCAGAACTAAATGCCAAGTGGCTTTACTCCAAAAAGGAAACAAGTATGACAGAGCAGTACATTTTCAGTCTCAAAGTCTGTGTGCACCATCAAGCTGACTTCAACAAGAAACACAGTCAGAAGACTCCTAAATGAACTGTAATATGATGCTGCACTGAATTATTCATAGCTTACAGCAATTTGAGCATAGCCATAATTTAGAACCTTATGGATAATTAACCTCAATGAGCCACTGTTTGCAAAGGCACTAGTCTATTTGCACAGTGAAAAAAAATTGCACCAAAGTGCACCATGCATACTATTTGTGTCAGTTAAGCAAAGATAAGAGTACAGTATATGGAAAAAATATCAAATTATGCTTCTGAAGTTCCTCTGAACATCAACTACATTACTAACTGGTCAGTAAGTGGTGAAAATCCTTCCTGCCACATATATATCACTTTTCACCTCTCACCAAAACAAAGTTCTCATAGCACTCTGCTGTACCTACTCATTTGTCAAAAATTGCCCCAGGATACCCAGACAGAATTCCCTTTTCCACATCTTTAAACTTTGGAATTTAGACCCCAACAGCATGTGTATGAACTTAGTAGAGTTAAAAACTTTTTTCCTGTTTATTATTATAATATGACATTTTTCCTGTCTAAAAAAATAGCAAACAGCCCTCAGTATTCCTAAATTCCTACATATAATTTATATTTATAATATATGTTAATTTAATTTAGACAACAATGAACACTCTACCTATCCATCTCCCATCCCCATATATTCTGCGTCGTTAAAATGAAGAAAAATATCTAAAGACCCAAGAATCTGTAAAGCATAAATCAGATGCAGACTGTGAACTGGTGCTGCAGTATATACTAGTACGTAGACGCCAAGGAGTCCTCAAAGGCACTCAAGAATATGGACTCTGCACTGCATTTTGCATGGATGCTTGCACACACACACTTTTGTTCATTCTCTCACTTGTACTTGTTATCCATTCTTTTGTATACAGACAAAAAACATCACAAAAACATTCTTCTCTTCCCCTCTCATGGCTTAACATGCTACATCTCTCAACAACAACAATTACTATTATTTCATTTTGATAACCAGGGCTGACAAACTACTTAAAAAATCATCCATATATATATACTATCGAGACATTTGCTTATCGTAATCAGATTGTGTATATGTGTTGGTATTTAAATGTTTTGGTTGCTTTCAGCCATTCTCAACCTTTTTTTTGGTTGCTGCCCCTTAGCCGTTCTTTTCAGGTTCCAAAGTCCCCCACAAGATCAGATAAACATAAAATCCCCTTCTCACAGTTTTCAGTCCGTCACCCCCTTCAAATGTGCCAGGGCATCCTAGGGGTCTATATGGCTCCCTCTGAGAACGGCTGGCTTATCTCTTGAAGTTTAAGGTTCATCCAGACACACCACAAGGAATTTTTGTGCAATTTTGAGGATTGAAAACTTTATTTCATTTTAAACTATGATTTTATTTAGAGACTATGACTATATTTAGAGACTATGAAATCTTGGGCAGAAGATTTAGCCGAGAGGGTTAATGCCTCCGTTTGCCCGAAGAACAGCTGAAGATCTCAAGGTCGTGAGCTGGGAATGCCGGAAGTCTCCGTGAGCGGCAGACCTTGCAAACTGCGGCTGATTAAAGCTGAGTTTCAGCTGCCTCGTGGGAGGAGGAGTGTGCTGAAGACAGCTGCGTCTCTGGTGGCAGCAGGGAAGCATCAGCCAGCAGAAGACAGACGGGTGGCTAAAGAAAGTGGGCTAAATCCAGAAAGAAAGATCTGTATGTGTGTAGTTCTTGAAAGATAGAACATGTCTGTAAATTGTAAAAACCTTCGGGTTTATGAATAAAAGTCTGCCCATGTAAACCGCCTTGAGTTTCAGTCACTAGAGAAATCTAGTGAACTTAAGAAAGGCGGTATATAAATACATGTATTATATTATTATTATTATTATTATTATTATTATCTTTGAAAAGTAAGATTTTTAATTTCATTGATTTGTATCAACCTTTGTACGTGGCAGTTATTAACAAGATTCAGCAAGTACATATACATGTAACTTATTTCTAGTAGCCCCCTCAGTTACAATTGTTAAAAATGATATGAGACACCTGAGGATATAGGTAACCTAGAACAGCAAAAAGAGGGTGAATCCAGTCCAATGCTACATTTACATGTATAGTCAGTTTTCAGCACTTAGCCTAATGACTACTACATGTAACAAGCAATTTCTCTTGATGTCAAAAGCAGAGTAAAAGTCACATGGCATGGTTATTTAAATTTAAGTTCACAGTTCCCTTTTTGCATTTCCTGCTAACGTCAGCAAGTTACCAGTCTTTACTAGTAGCAAAAAGATGTATAATGCACAATTGCAACTACTCCACAAATGCTGAAATACAACAATATTAAGCCACTAAGTTTTCATACCTTAACGACAGAACTCCAAGAATGTCCCAGTAAGGCAGACCTCATATCTCTTCCAGTTCCATTAGTTAAACAAGACTCTTGACACTGCAACATACATGACTGTTCTCAAGTTCTAAACAAAAGATATAATTAAAGACATTTTAGCAAAAATAAAAGAAACATACAAAGATGAGTTAAGCTAATTAATCTCAGATATAAAATGTTAATTAAAACAGCAACTGTATTGATAGCAGCAAGATACAATACTATGTAAATACCACAGAGTAAAGAATTCCTTCACAATGTGAACACAACTGAACTTGGAGTGATTTTCATTTTGTGGAGCCAGGATGATCCCTTCAGTGTCTACATGTGTGGAAATGCACTGTATATGTATCTCACATTAAGAGATGCCAGGACCAGAAGGCTGCATGTACCACACTGTATTGCCAGGCATTCTTAACTTACTTTTATGGGGCTTTCATAGAACTATGAAGAAAGAGATCTCAGTTTTGAACTGGCAATGGGAAAGTGTAATAGTAGCATTTAGTGAAGGGAAAATGTAGGGATCAGCAAAGATAAAATGTAAGTTCTTCAAAATAAGAAATATATTAAAAGACATTCTTCCATAAACACATTTCCCTTTGCTCTCTGTCCGTTTTCAGACGTCACAAACAATAAATTAAAAACATTCAATATATGAAACAAGTCTAAAACCCTTTATTTCAGAATAACCTCCCTCTAAGAATCATTTCTCAGTTAAAATACGGGTATCTTGTCAGGAATTGTAATTGTAAAAACGAAAGAAATCAGAATGCTTGAGCATGACATGCATTATCTTGGATGTCTACAGGCCAAAAAAATCAAGGAGTTCCTCATGAACATATGAAAGTGCCTTATACTGAGCTAGACCATTTATCCATCTGGCTCAGTTGCATCTACAATTTTCAACCAGTGTGTCGCAACCCATTGGTGTGCCCTTGTCAGTGTGATATGAGATGAAAAAGGTTGAAAATCACTTGTCTGTCCTGATGGGCAATGGTTCTTCAGAGGCTCAGGCAGTAGTTTTTTTCCAGCAGTACCTGGACAGGCCACTGATTGTATCTGCGGGCTTATTGTATCCCCTGCTAACTGGGCAAGAGGCACTTTTTTTCAAGTGGTGCTCCTCTTCTATTTAGCAAGGGGAGAGTAATTGTCCCTCTTCACCCCTGCACAGTGTCTTTTCTAGTGGCTGTTGCTGGTGGTGTTCTGCATTTTTTTCCAATTGAGAGCCCTTTGGGACATAACAGGGAACCATTTAACTTTATTATTACTATTTGCCTGTAAACCGCTTTGTGAACATTGTGGAAAAGCGGTATATAAATATTGTTGATTGATTGTATCTGCATGCGAAGCAGGCACTCAACCACTGAACTTTGACATCGGGAAAGGACGGACGATTCTCTCCAAGAAGGAATGCTTATATCTTTCCATTTTACATATTATTCACAGGTGAGGATAAATATCACAGTCAAAAATGCCTCCACATATTTTTAAAATATTATGTAAAATCATTTTTGAATTATGCTACTTAGTAAACTAGAGAAAATTTACCATGCAATTCCAAAATAAGGCATGCAGACTGGCTATAATGGCTATATAAGCCCTCCATATCCATGAAGTCAGTTGTCCACAGATCCAGGACCCATCCCTGCACACCCATTATTAAGGTTGTTTAGTTCCACACAAATGGAAACACATTCTTGCTTTTACAGGTCACTATAAGCATTCAAGCTTATATTGATGCACAGGCAGGCAGCAGCTGAATGCTTTAAAAAACCCGACTGACTTCCTGCTAACTTCTTGCTTCCTGTTATATTAGCATTATTTGAGTCTCTTCAAGCAGAAGAGCTGCCTGCCAGCTGCCTGCTAGTACATTGCTATGCTTGAATGTTTATAGCGATCTGTCAAATCAAGAAGATTTTTACCTCAGTAAGGATACATGGGTGGGGCTGCACAGCAAGGTTCCCCTGCATTTGTGGTTCCTGTACTCACAGAGGACCTTGGATTAGATCCCCCCACAGATGCGGGACCTGACTATATCAGACAATTGATCAGGCCAGGGGTTTTTGAACTGTGGGGACCTGGGCCCTCCCATTAGTCCCTGCTTCTATTTAACTCCAAATTATAGCCATTCCAGAAGCCAAATCACTTACAGGAAGGGTGGGGAGGCCCCCTCTGGGCCTACTCTATGGGCCTCAGAATGGCCCGCAAAAGCCTCAGAAAGACACTCCAGGTTTGCTTCCAAACCCTGGAAGTGGCTTTCCAGTTTCCACAGAGGCCAATAGTGGGTCGTTGGTTTGGTGTGACCCAGAGGAGGTCTCCCCACCCTCCCACTAAATCATCCCCACGGGACAACCCACTACAGAGGACGAGGTGGGTTGCAGTGCCAAGAAGATTCGGAACTGGTGGACTACACCACGAGACCAGAAGAAATAAAAGCCATATTAACACAAGAGCAATACTGAAATGCTAAAAAAACCCTTTAATGAACAGGGAAGTTATCCTAAAGAGATAAGGCTGGGAACTCCCACAGCCATCACATAAAACCATGAAGTGCAGGTCACATTAGAGTGCTCCTTTCCATCGTGAAAAAAGGAGTGCTGTGATACTTGAGTCAAGCAGCACATAGCAAACATTGACCAGGGTTATTTCTGTTGTCCAAAAATTAGGGGTTAAAAACCAGCACTGCTGCATGTTGGGACATACAGAAACACAGATAGGTAGGTAGTCTATGTTCTGAGAACCAAGCCTACTCATAAGGGGTTGAGTAACAATGACGAAGAATCTCAGCCACTTGACCATATAATTCCAATACGGAAGGCACTTCCTTCTTTATGGGTGGTATAAAACCTATTAGGAAACCTTTGCATATATCTTCTGGAGCAGGGGTGTCAAACATAAGGAGTGGGCTTCAAAATACCTCCCAGATGAGATTAGAAGTTGGGGACACAAACCAGAAGCAGCTTCCATTTGTATCCTGGAAACCTTCTGAGGAAGTGGAGAGGCCCGTAGAGTGTGTGGAAACTGGAAGTACCGTATATACTCAAGTATAAGTTGATCTCATGGATAAGTTGAGGGCAAGTTCTAAGCCAAAAATAATATAATTTGCTATGACTCATGCATAAGTCGAGGGTGAAACTTAGGGGGTGGGTATGAAATTCTTTGAAAATGACTTACCAGTAATTGTTCTGAGGCAGCAAAAGAAAGCCAACCAAAAAAGGAGCTATTTCACATTCTTCTGAGGCAGCACAGAAATGGAGCTATTCTCCAAACAAGAAGGGAGAGAGATGAAGGTGCTTATTGGAGTTGTAGGTTCTGTGAGGAATACAGCACAGCACCTCCATAGCAGCAGCCTTCATAATGACTACAATGCCCAAAAGCACCTTCACCTCTCTGCCTGTTCGGAGAAGAAGGAAAATGGCTACTGGTTTTTTGCTTGTTTTTTGGTTGGTGCCTAAGAACAATTACTGGTAAGTAAAATTACTCCATTTTTTTCTAAACCCCCCCCCAGCTTTTTGCTTCTTAGCCCAGCCCCTACCCAAGCTACTTTTAAAAGCCTTATTAACTGTATTGACCCATGTATAAGCCATGTTTTCAGGGTCAATTTTCAGGCATACATTTTTAGACTTATATATGAGTATATACAGTAGGTTCTGATTAAAAAATGGAACTATTTCACACATTGGGGAAGATTGCAGAGGGGGCTGCAGGCCTCCCTGACCCTCCCGGAGGCCAACACGCACACACCCCAGGTAAGGGCACAAACTCCTGGGTGTATGCGGCATTGTGATTGCTGCAGCACCACTGGACACCCATTTCTGGGCTACTCCCTTTAAGGAGGAACGGCCATATAGTGTTTTAAATAGTCGCGACCCTGTATTTGAAGGAGAGAAATGCTTATTACTGGTCATCACCTATTTAATGACATCAATTCCAGCCCTCAGCAGGTACCATGAAAACGTATTTCAGCCCACTGTATGAAATGAGTTTGACACCCCTGCTCTAGAGGATAGTCATGCTCAGAGTTTTTGCAGATAAGAATCCTGTGGCCTCTTTAAGCATAAGCTTTCATAGACTAAAAGCTAAAGGTTTCCCCGCGACTGAATGTTCTAGTTGTGACCAACTGTAGGAGGCAGCGCTCATCTCCGTTTCTAAGCCTGTAGAGCCGGCGTTTGTCCGAGGACAAGCTTCCGTGGTCATGTGGCCAGCATGACTATACGCCGTAGCGTACGGAACGCTGTTACCTTCCCACTGAAGTGGTACCTATTTATCTACTTGCATTTTTAGGTGCTTTCGAACTGCTAGGTTGGCAAGATCTGGAACAAGCAACGGGAGCTCACTCCGTTGCATCGTCTTGAACTCCCAACCTTCTGGTCAGAAAGCCCAGCGGTAGCGGTTTAACCCGCAGCGCCACCACGTCCCCTTCCATAAACTGCTGCTCACTTTAATAAAGTGACACAAGAAGTGTTGTTCTTATCACTGGAATCTACGAATAGAGCTATAGGCAACTCTACTAGTTGGATGGACTTCCACATTTTCAAGTGGAACTTCACAAAAATAAATGGAAAATCAAATATTTCCTCAGAACCAACAAAAAGATCCCTATTACCAAGTCTAAATGTCTGTGTAGTTTAGCATCTACAAATTGTTAGCACTAGAAATGAATCAAATGGATATTTTTTAATGTTCAGGAGAATACCATCTACCTATAACGAATGAGCACCTTTCTTAAACAAATAACTTCTACAATTTTAAACACCCTGATATGCTCACATTCACAATAGCCAAAAGATAACTGATTTAGGGCCAAATCCTATCCAATCTTCCAGTGCAGACACAATGGGTGTAAACTCAATGCAGTGCTGAGGAAAGGGAACAAACGTTCCTTTGCCTGGAGGAGGCCTCCCTGACTACCCCCCTACTGCAGGATGCAGCGCTTGCGCCGTTGGCACGGCTGCACCAGTGCTGGAATGTTGGCTAGGATTTGGCCCTTAATCATGAAATCAATTATTTAATGATTCAGGGCCCAATCCTATCCAACTTTCCAGCACTGATGCAGTTATGCCAATGGGGCAAACACTGCATCCTGCAAGAGGGTGGGGAGAGTCACAGAGGCCTCCTCAAGTTAAGGGAACATTTGTTTCCTTATTTTGGGGCTGCACCGATGCTGGAAAGTTGGATAGGATTTGGCCCTCAATTATTTAATCATGAAAAAGGTGAAAAATCCACTCTGAGACTAGGAGAATCTTTAATGGATAAAGCTAGGAGGTTAGGGTTGAGAAAGGAATGCCACCACTTTTGGTGGATACCAGCACTATTGATTTTTTAAAACCTATGTTCCTATTCTAAAATCACAGTGCAATTTTTTAAACAAAATGTGTCATTCCACACATTTAAAAGCCTGTTAACTGCCATCTGAAGAAAAACTGCAATTTACAAAGGGACAAATGTTATCCAAAGTAAGTTACAAAAACAACTTGGATGGGTTGCCTTGAGCATGACATAATTTACAAAGAAAAAAATAAATCAGCCGTTCATTAAGTATTTCTCTCTGGCAGTATAGGAATAAAAGAGCAGCAAAAAAAAACGAAGTCAACTGTAGTTAGCTGCACTTTCAAAGTAAAACAGAAGCCAGCAAATTCCATTTTCCTTTCAATGCAATCATACTTTCACAAAAATGTATGACAGAGTTGGTGCATGACATACCACGGGGCAACCACCCTCCTTAAGGTTGATGAATACAAGCAGAATGGAATTATAGGATTAAACTCAAGATTTATTTATTTTGTTTCCGCTTCTTTGGGTCAACATAACTCCACTATTCAGGTGAGGCTTAAAAAATTCTTAGACCAGGAAGATTAGTTGTAAGTAGGCCAAAACTTCCCTGGTCACACACACACACCGCCGCCTGTCACAAACCTGTCTAGTGGAACGCAGGTATATACACATTCCATTTCTTCCAAAAGAAAGCGTTGTGCTATCAGCTTGTTGGGAGGGTAAGGGTAAGAGCACAATGCACATACTGATCAGCAATGAGTTGCACTAACAATATACACCAGCTTGCCTTCGGGAGAACTGAGCCCTTCACAGAAAGGGGAGTGGGTGTGTAGGTGCGTAAACACAGCCGTGCCCCTTTAGGCTTCGGGTACCGGGGCGAAAAACGGTGGCGTCTGCACGTTCCGCGGCAGAGAGTCATCTTTGCGACGCGACAGGAGGAAGTATAAGTTATCAAGTCGACCCCGCGGGGGAAATAAAAGGAGAGACACGGAGGCAGCTTGTTCCCGATGGGGCGGGGGGGGGGGCGGAGAAGAGGCTATGATGTAGACAGGCGGTCTGCCCCATGGAGTTGGTCTGCCCCCTCCCCATCACGGGAGACAGGAAGGAAGAGAGCGGCTCCTGCGAAAAGACACTAAGGTAGTGCGAATAATACCACCCAGCGTCTGGAGGAGCGAACCAGCGCGCTATGAAGCCGGCCTAGCCGAGGCAGGCAGGCAGGGCTCTCCCGAGCTGCTCGTCTGCCTCCCTCCCTCCCTCTCCAGACGGAGGGCTCCAGCCTGGTCTGGAGCAAGTGATGAGCGCCAGCCAGCCCGCCGCCTTTCCGCACCTCTTGCCCTTCCCGCCCCGCAGTCCCTCCCGGGGCAGAGGAGCAGGGCCGCCCCCCTCGCCCTCAGGTACCTGCAGCGGCCAGTAAGCTCCCGGCGGCAGCGCGGCCTAGCGAACCCCCCCCGGCGCCTCTTGAGCGACACGTCGCTACCATGGACGATGACGACTCCCTCTCCCGGCTCGGCCCAGGGAAGCCACCCGGCCGACGGGAGCGCCGCGGCGAAGGCGAGCCGGCCACGGGAAGCGCCGCCTCCTGCTCGCCGCAACAGCCCTCACGAGGAGGAGGCGGAGCTGCTGCCAGCGCCACGGCGGCGGCGGCGGCGGCGGCTGGTGCTGCTGAGCAGAGGCCGCTCTGGGCCGTCCTCCGCCTCCCGCTTCTGCACGGCGGCGGGAGCTCGGCGGCAACCGGCGCGGTGATGCGGGGCTGTGTGTTTGCAGACGCGCGGGGAAACTGGGCTTCGGGACGCCTGACGCAGATAAGCTTTGCAGGCCGCAAATCCCCCCCCCCTTTAGCGGGATTCCCGCCGAGAAGCATAACACACACACTCCGCTGACCTCCCCTCCCCTCCCCGCTTCATTATTTTGTCTGCAATATTTGCATCCTTCCTTTCTGGCCTAAGAGGTCCCTGAGGTGGCTGGCTCACAGCTCCTCATGAAACGTTATAAGCACCAAACAGAACACAGCAAGAATTGCATAAAACAGTAGGTACGCAAGAGCAAGAGTCAACAGAGCGCGCCACGGTACTACCTGGTGCAGACTCTCCCCCAAACCATTTTAATTTTTTGCAACACAGCAAAAACTCAACCAGTGTGGAGGCAGGTGGGCCTCCCAAGGCGGGTGAGGAGATCCAATCCTGCATGCCCACCTGCTGCACTTCCTATACTAGTGTAAAGCGGATGTAGAGAAAGGTCTCCAATGTTGAGTTAAATGTTTGGGTAAGTGTATATGGGTAAAAATGGTACTTCAGATGCCCTAATCCCAGTTTTGGATAATCACTTTAAAGATCAAAGCCAGTACTCTAAAATGGGCCTGGAAACCAATTGGCAAGAGATTATAAAGTATTGGAATAATATGCTCCATGCTGTCAAGCCACAATCAAGATTCTGATGATGGCAGTATGAACCAATTAACGTTTCCTCGCATTATTCACACAGTATGTTGTTGTTGTTGTTGTTGTTGTTGTTGTTCAGTCGCTAAGTCGTG
>JAJKFI010000054.1:4545372-4560464 GCA_029204185.1 Lerista edwardsae | reverse complement strand
GCCCCCGGGGGTGGGGGTGCGTAGGGGCCCCCAGGTGAAAATGGTCGAAAACGCCCAAAATTGGGAGATGGGTCAGGGATGGGAGATATAAACACCCGGGCAACGCCGGGTAACAAAAAGCTAGTAGTATATAAAATTCCTATACGTAGTCCTTGCCTGTTTAATACGTAGTCCTTGCCTGTTTAATACTATAATAATTTACTACCAGAGCCTAATGTTGAGTCATCATGATTATCTCTGCTACTTACATAGTGACTGTTTGTTTCAGAATATGTTTCAGACTGTTTTACAGAATACTGGTCAGCTGAGTTCATCTGAACTCACTTGACTTGGGGAGAAAGGGTAGGCCTACACCTTCAAAATGATGATACCAATCCATTTCCTACTGCATCAGGGCTGATGTCAGATTCTAATTAAGAAGGCCTACCAGATCATTCTTACAGGTGCTGTTCAGCCTCCATAACATGCTCCTGAGAATAACTGTAAGTAGCGGAAGTTCTCATGATATTGGGAGCACAGGCTCCCTTGCCCCAGTTCTTGGAGTGCTTCAAGATGAAGTCTCAACGTCAAATTGAAGTCTGTCAAGTTCTTCCCAGGAAGGGAGTGCAAATCTAAGTGTCCAACTGTCACACACTCTGTACATGCCCAAAGATGCCAAGATGTCCTAAACAATGGGATAAACATTTTAATACATTGAAGGCCCAATCCTATCCATCTTTCCAGCACTGATGCAGCCATGCCAAGCCATTCACTGCATCCTGCAGCATGGGAGCAGTCACAGAGGCCTCCTCAAGATGGAAGAACATTTGTTCCCTTATCTCAGGGCAGCATTGTGGCTGCATCAGTGTAAGAACGTTGGATAGGATTGGGCCCTACGTTATATTGAAAATACTTTGGAAAGCAGCCAAGCTTTCATGGATCATAGTTCATATCATGTAATACATAAAAACAGAGAGAGAGAATCTATCCTTTTCTGAACAATATTACATTTCATGTGCAGTAATCAAAATGCTACAATAAACATGCCAGTCTTTAAGGTGCCATAAGGCTGTTTGTCATTTTTTAAGAACCTATACACAAAGATTGATCTTTGCAATTTTGAATTGCTTTAGGAAACCCTGCCTCAAATTTAGCAATGCCACGATATAATTTTTTTTATTGTCCATTTCCTAGATGTAATTTTATCAGGACAGTAACTACTACTCTAATGCCAAGTATTGTGTGCACGCACATGAAATCCTTCTGTTTCTGATAAAGGATGTTGCTTTTAAAAATATGTTGCTTTTGAGATATTAGGAAACTGATAAGGAATCATTTATTAGGATAAAAGGAATTATCTCCAGCAATCTCCATACATCACAGCAGATGGCAGTCCAACCCCGTATACCAATATACACATGACATGTCTTTCCATTACTGCTTATCACATATCCATAGTCAGTGGTTTAAGAATGCCTCAGGGCAAGAGCCACCAGATTGTAGATTGTATATGTCTGCAAAGTAGAACCAAAATAACCAAATAGCTGGATTTAAGCACAAGATAACTTGTGACAGGAAGTGTAGGACATTTTTGAATTTGAAAACTACTATTTTCAAAGCAACACATTTTTCTTCTGTTATCCAGCTGCACTGTAATGGGCATTGAACTACTGTAACCTGCTAGATTGTTTCAGATGCGCTTGGCTTCCAAAACATTTCTAGTCTCAGTTCAAAGCACTGATTATTACCTAAACAGTTTGGGTCCAGAGTAGCTAAAGGATCTCCTCCTTCCCCATAGGGCTTCCCCTAGGCTCAACCTCCAGTGTCAGCAGAAGAGGTCTTCTTGCATGTTCCATTTTTTAGTTGAGGTATTTTTGGTAGGGAGCAATCCTAACCTGGAGTTAGGCCTGCACAGTTAGGCCAGCTAGGCTAGCACAGTGTGGCTGGCACAAGAGCCACCATAAAGTGCATTTGGACCACTCTCAGAGTCACATCTGTGCACATCTGTGCACGGATGGTGCACATCTGTGTGCTGGCCTCTCTGACTCCAGGAGTGGATCAAACATAGTTTACAGTGTGCCTTATGCTGGCCAAATGTTGCTGGCCTAACTCCAGGTTAGGATTGCGCTCTAAGTCATTCTGAGAAAGAACATTGTTTGAAACTGGCTGTGGAAATTGAATTTGGATATCCTCTCTTAACTAAACCATTTATTGTACCACATTTTCATTTGGATTTGCGTTTGTGGTGCCCTTCTTTGGTTACTGTTCTGAAAGCCTGCATCAGATACAACAATGAAGGGCTGGTGGTGCCTTCCAGCGCTGCTGCTGCTGCTACCCAGAATTCTAAGCCAACAGTTGTGATAGAGACAGACAAATTTTCCACCCTCAGGGATGTTAAGAGTCTGAAGAACTAGGATCTTAAATTTCTCCTCTATATTGTCTCCTAATACAGTACTGTATATGCTTTGAGTTAATGAGCTGGCTAAAAGACTGGCTTGATTTGCAGTCATCAAGACTACAATGTATGTAATTAATAAATGAAGGTAGTGTAGTCATAGGGTACAGAAACACTGTCAAAGTACTGTACAGCAAGTGTTTCTCCCCCCCCCATCTGCTCAATTTAGAATCAGATTAAGAGCATTGTACATTGGTGAGCAGTACAATCACTACTTTTAACAATGTAAGAAGAGGGAGCAGAGTCTGAAAAGCACTTTTATGATCAGTGTGATTAATACTTTTATTGTACCAACCAATCGTATAAAGGGGAAACCTTGCAGTAATTTACATGGAGCTGTTCATGCAATACAAATCATCGTAGCACAAAGTAGCCAGCTGTAGTGGTGCTCTGGTTTCATTTTGTCTGAAGAGAAGCTTTTTTAATGGCTGTTGCTGATGGTGTTCTGCATTTTTAACATTGTGAGCCCTTTTGGGACAGGGAGCCATTTAACTAAACCACTTTGAACTTTTTGTTTAAAAGTGGTATATAAATACTGTTGATTGATGTGATATAACATCTTACAACTACAGCTTACTTTAAAAACATTTTTCACTTGTTCTGTAGCTCTGGGACAAGAAAGTCACCTAACTACCCCCATCTCTGTTTATGTATATGTGATCTTGCCAAGGCTACCATCTTATACTGTATGCAAGTACCTAGGAGTAAGTTCAATCGAAGTCAATGGAACTTACTTTTGAGTAGATGTGCACAGGATTGCACTATAAGTGTATCTCACCTCCCACGATATTTACATCATTCATGTATATGACACTTTATAATCTATATATAATCATGTAAAATAGGAGGTGAATATCAGCATCAACCAGATGTGACCTCTTCTGCTTATACAGTATTAACCCATTGATTCCAATAGCAAGTCATCTCTTGTTCCACCTATCAATTGTTCACCTTCTACATTTTAATTGTAAAGGTGTTCAAACCTTACCTTGGTATGCGTGTTTTCTGATACCTTGCACTACCTGGCAGCCATCTTACTAGAACTCAGTGAGGAAAAGTTAATACCATTGATTACATTGACTGGTTTTGGTCACCTATAATGTCAGACCATACAATTGTATTTAAGTACTGCAGTTTAAACACTGGGCAAAATCATTCTTCATTTACTTTTGCTCTTTAAAGCAGTGATTTTCAACTTTTTTCATCTCACAGCACACTGGCAAGGCACACCATCAGTTTTTTGACAAGATAAGGTGCACTATGCTGCCAGCGGGGCCCCCACATCTCCCAATATTACCATAATACTAATAAATGGCCTTCCTCCAAATTCCTGCGACACACTTGTGGACCATTTGAGGCACACCAATATGCCACAGCACATTGGTTGAAAATGGCTGCTTTAAAGGTTATTTTCTCCTTCTGTTGGAAGCATGGCAATCTTTCCTTTGTGGAATACCTTTAAAAATCATTTAAAATTGCGATTATTTCTTTTTCTATTACCCAATTATAAAGTTTGTATTCTTAAAACTGTTCTGAGATAAAATCAGTGCATGGGATAAATTTTTTCCCAACTCTTCACCATTATGATCAGCTGGAAAATACAAAATCAATCCACAGATATGACGCTTCTGAAGAAAGGCTAATTCAATATGCAATTCTTGCTGAACTTTGCTAAATAATCATTTGCTTCCCTAGAATTACCCTAGAACATGAGTAATTATCTCATAAGATACAGTGCCTGACGTCACTATGTGGTTTCACATAGTCTATTCAGGCTGAATGCAATCTTTTGGAAAAGAATTGTGCCAATTTTGCACTTGTGATGAGCATCTTAAGCTTTAACCAATCATAGCTGTGTTATTAAAAAACCTATCCATAAAAGAGCATTAGATAATGGATCTGTTCTAAATTTTCCCATGCAAGATGCAGAAACAAAGATGAGCATGTTTCTCTTTGTCTTCTAGTGGACACCTATGCCTTAATTATCAAGGCATATGATAATTACCTGTTACCTGGCATTTCTGACCAGCCAGTTTAGATTTCACACATTACAACATCTGAAACTCCTCTGAAACCACCCATGACTCTCAAGGGGTTCACAATTCAGTGGCTTCATTCATACAGCGTGGGATTCTCTTTAGCCTGCATCGCCACAAGCCATTTATTCTCAAGTAAACCCTTGATGAGTGCTAGACTGAAGCCTTGATAGGCTTCAGATTCCTGAACACATAGCATAAAATCCTGATTTCTTAGTTCATGGCAGAAACTTCATTTGTGCAAGAGGGGACAGATGATTTCTACTTGCTTCTCTAGCCCCTGAAAATGTGCTCCTGTAGATTTATTTATTTGAAGAACTTATACCCCGCCTTTCCCAAGCTGAAGCAAATGGTCAAGGCAGCAAGCATTGTATTGTGACTCAAACCTTTGTATTGTGACTCAAACCTAGGCTTGTGTATTGTGACTCAAACCTTTCAAAGTTATCAAGCCAGAAAATTTAAAAAGGACCTAGGAATCAGAGTGTGCTGCCATCAAAGCTGCCTATGCAAACAGTATACAGCAGCAAGTGTTCAAACTGACTAAGCTAGCAAAACATTGTTCCTTTTTAGGAGGAGAAGCAGCTTCTGGTTCATCTGGCTCTACTGCAACATGCCCCTCATGGCCCAATCCTATGTATGTCTACTCAGAACTAAGATCCATTGTGGTCAGTGAGATTTACTCCCAGGAAAGTGTGCTTAGGATTGCAGCCTCAATACAGACATGGGCTCATGAGAAATTCTGATATCTTCATAAGGGGATGAATGAAAAATGGCCCATAGAGGGATTATACCTATATACGCTAAATGCAACTCGACATGAGTCTCCAGCTGAACACAAAAAACTCTAAAAGCCCAATCCATAACTCATTTCAACCAAAGTTTTTGGATTTAAGTCAGTTTGATCACACTAACATCAATGGAGAAAACTGGCATAAATTCAAGCATGTTAGCTGAACTGGCTTGTGTGTTTGCAATTCTAGACACTTACCTGGGTGTAAGCTTATTAATATAGATGAGTAAGTGTGCAAGATTATACTGCAAGATGGCAACAGCTTGAATTATCTTACCTCAGGTGGTTTATTTAATATAGTCCATGTTCATGCAGGTATTGTCCAGCAGAAATAGGAAAATCATTTTGAAACAGAAAATGTAGCCTTGATCTCATGGATCCACAATTCAGAAACCCATACTTTGCTCCGTTTTTGGCACAAACTAACAAATACAGTATATATATTTTTCTATTCGCCATTATGGCTAGAAGCTGGACTTTAAAACAAAAATGCAGTTGAGATCTATGCGAACTCAACAGTGATAACGGTTCATTAATTGGTAGTCATATTTCATGCACTGTATAAGTCAGATATCTACCGTATTTCCCCAAGTATAAGACGCACCTTTTTTCAAACAATTGGGGCGCTAAAAACTAGGTGCGTCTTATACAAGGCACGTGCACCCTCGCCGGCTCTTTGAGACAAGCAGGAGCACGGTTCTCCGTGCTCCCGCTTGTCTTAAAGGGCCGAGCTGTCCTCTGCCAGAGGAGAGCCCTCCAGCCGGAGGAGCTGAGCTGCTGAGGGCGAAGGAGTCGACGTGCACCCAGTTGCTTTGTGCTCTGGGGCTGAGGGGAGGACAACTCCACACGCAGCAGCCCCTCCAGGAAAGGGGAGCGAACGAACATTTTTTTTCAAATTTCCAGCCCCAAAATTAAGGTGCGTCTTATATATTGGTGCGTCTTATACTTGGGGAAATACGGTAAATCTTGTTAAAGAACATACAAGAAGCCTTTGCTGGAGCAGACTAAAATCTCTACCCTAGACATGTTTGCTCAGAAGGGGCGGCCCAATCCTAAACTGCCTGCCCACCCAGGACTACGCTCCCAGGGTACACTCATCACCTTTCCCCATGGCAAGGGTACAGGGTGGACAAGGGGTCTACTCACCTCTGCGCCGGCTATTTAGCCAGCACAGAGGCAAGGTCCTCCGTGTAAGGCTGCAGGGCCCTACACTGAGGTTGGGATCCAACAGTGAGTTGCTGCCAGTCCCACCCTCTGCTCCTCCCACCCTGTCCAGAAAGGCCGCAGCACTGGTGACCTGTGGACTCATCGCTTGCATAGCTCCCTGGGGGCAGTGTGGGAATGGCATCGCCACCCCAGCGCAGGCAGTAATGACTTACTGCCAGTGCTGGATGCGGTTTATGGCACCTTGTGTGACAGTATTACGGGCGGTACTCTCGTACCAACTGTGCTAGGCCTGATAGGATCGGGCCCTTAGTCTCATTGTCTTAAATGGGGCTTACGTTGTGTGTGTGTGTGTGTGTGTGTGTGTGAGACTGCAGCCTTAGATTCCACGTTATCTAGCATTCTGTTTCCAACAGTGGACAATCAGATGCCTTGGGGAAGTCAACCGCTATAATGCACATGGAAGTCAACAGTAATAGCTTGATGTGCATTTTATCTAGCAAGAATATTATGGCATTTATCAGCAAGGGAGTAGAACCATTAGTTGTTACTGCGGCATTATATTTGATACTGTTCTAATCAATCTAATCCTAGCCATTTTTGCTCATAAATAAGCCCAACTGACTTCAGTGGAACTTACTTCAAAGTATGTAAACCCTTGCTTGGATCGGAGGTGCCACAACACTTGCTGCAATCCTATGAATATTTATCTGGGAGTAAGTTTCATTGTGTTCAGTGGGCCTTAGTTTGGAACAAGCACACTTAGGATCGCACTGCAACTTGCTCTTATTCAAACCGGTCCCTACAGTAATGATATACCCTATGCATATTTTTCTCCAGATGCTTTCAGCACCTATACTGTAGGCCAGATCAAAAATAGGCCCTCATGCTGAGTTTAATGAGACAATGTCCTCCAAATACAACACTTTCTGCTTACAGTATATATTGTAACAAAGGAATGTCCACCTCAGCATATACATACATTCTCACATATGGACAAGCTGGATGACAGATACCACAAGAAGCTTCCCATCAGATGTTTAGAGAAACATCAATTTTGCCTTTCGCTAAGGTGCAATATATGAACACATTCAAAAAGTACACACAAAATCTCTAGGTTAGCCTCTAGCTTATGTCTCTTATCAATCTCTAATTTGATGTACAGCTTCTCAGACCACTTTCTTCTTCCTAGTTAACTCTTTTTCTCCCATTAGTGAGGAAAACACAAACACTAGTATGCCGCGGAGTTTTTTATTTAAATAAACATAAACCCTTCAGTGTTGCAAATGCAAAAAAGAAAAGATACCAACACAATAGTTAACACGGGGGGGGGGGGGAGAGAACTTCACTGAGGGTAAATTGCATATTCCAAGTTATCAGATAAATTTCATGTGACCAGTTCATTGACCAGTTCATTACAGTTCTACCAGAGAGAAAGAGAAAGAGAAAAAAGTCTTTATCTGAATTATCTGACACGTAGTAAAGCACTTCTCTTTAAAAAAAAAAAAAAAGCACATCAATGTCATTTGCATTACTTGTGTTTAAAAACCTCCTGCTTTTCTATCAACTCAATATTGTTTTAGAGTTTTACAAAATAAAGAAAGCTCATCTACTGCTTCCCTTTCTCCTACTTTTCTGGTAGAGTACTAATCTACACATCCAGTCAATGGATGCAACACACCACTACCATGCTATTCTATCCAAGTCATCTAGGATAAATGTTCATAGTAAAGATAAATAGAAAAAGGAGTTACTATACATGTTACTGTATTTTACACAATGTTTGCAAGCTGTAAACTAATGTCCTTTTTGAACTGATCACTTTTTACCCTCAGTTATACACTAAAAAAAGATTTTTAGATAATGAAGGCATGTTATTCAAAACATTACATTGAAGGCAAATCATCTTCTGTTTTCCAGCTTAAAAAAAATGAGCCACGAACAACCTTTCGTCCACCACCAATTTTTTCTATGTAGAGCCAAACCTACTGTATTCTCTACAGAGGAATTTCACTGCTGAAATAAAAAAAGAAGTATTCATCTCAAAATAAACTGTCAAAGCCCAGAGAATGAAATACAGTTGATTTAAGGTAACAGTTCATTTGAAATCAGAATTCTGTAGCTTATGCGTTTGAGTTTAATGCAGTCCTTGGGCAACACACGTGTTAGTCAAGCGGTCCTTGGAAAATAAGTCTGATGTAGCCTTGTTCACCAGAAAGCTGATGTGCGCAGAATGGACAGGCGGCATGAAAAGTATGGGTACCATGTGGAAGAGGGATTTGGGACCAATAGGCAGTTGTCTTTTCTGAACACACATGTCCACACGGGCTGAAGGCATGAGTTGGAGGCCCAGCATCCACATAAAATCCAGCTTCGCAGCCAAGCCAAAGAGGCACGTAGGGGCCGACAGATCGGCACATGGGGCATTCCCGATCCTTCCCATCTCTCTCTTCTTTGTTCCCCCAGTTATGGTAGCCATGGACATGGCCACAGTTAAGGTAAACCCAGGGTTGCTTTTCATCTACAACATCTTTCCTCTTCATACTGGGAAAGGCCAATGTATTAAAACCCACTGGGCATTGAGGCCTAGCTGCATTTATTTCCTGTCTTAGGGCTTCCAGGTGCTTTACTGTTGGCGTGCGAGAAAGCCCTTCTGCAGTGCGCCACAAAAGCGTTGCTCCACAAAGGTCAATCAATGAACCATCCTGGAGTTGGTTGGTTTCATTTTCAACCTGGAAGGAAAGAAAAAGACACATTTCACATATGAATAGCTTTTCATATATGAATTGATTCCTCATCCTCAGTATTTCATTCTTAGTAATCACCCATGATGTGAGTAATGGTTATTCAAGGCAGAAGGACCAAAAGAAAAAGAAAAAAGCTAAGAGCATTTAAGTAATATCTGGGAACTAAAATTGGATTTCCTCTGAAAGTTTTAAAGCTTAGTTCTATCCAAAATGGTCTAAACAAATTTTGTGAAAGTTAATGCTTCCAAAAAAATAGTCTCAGGCAATTTAGGCTTGAAGCAAGTTTAGAATACTTCCTCATCTTTTACCACAATAATGTACACTAATTACTTCAAATAATGCATATTTGCTACATAAGTGTAAAAGCATTTGTTGTCATTTTTTAAGCTACATGCACACAGGAAAATGGCATCTCTTCTAGAACTGGCTATTTGAAGCAGGTATATTATGGAACAGCCTGGCCTCAACTCTGGCATTTCTTTAGAAACTTATTTTGTAGTTTTACAAAATACACAACTTTAAAAAATGCCTCACCTCAACTGCTAAAGCAGTCTACCAGGCCCATCTCTGTCAACACTGTGATAGGTGTACACATACCATATGCAACTGATTTCCTTCATGTGTGACTATACTCTTGCTCTTTGTCTTCATATAGCTGCTACATAAATGAGCCCCATTACTAAACCCCAATTCACAACATTAGATCTGGGCATGCTTTTCCATGTTACTATTCTTTCTAATAATGATCCACTCAATATAATGAAAAAGTCATGAGAGTCTAGCTTTTATAGCGATAGATACAAGCACATATTCTCAAATACAACATCCACTGCTAAGTAAAAAGTGAGATCAAGTGGAGAAATAAGTTTTTCAGCCTCCTGGAAGCAGCACCCCCTCTTCCTCTAAAATGAGCAACTTTTCATGGTTTGCATTATAGTTGAAGGCGAAAAGGTGTGTTACCTATTCACAACACTTCACATTGTAAGTACATGTAGGTATGCAGGTCAGAGTGAGAATATTGACCATGTGTACATGAATGTGCTTAGATCAGCCATTTTTAATCACTGTGCCATGGCACATTGGTGTGCTGTGAATGGTCTGCAGGTATGCTGTGGGAATTTGGGAAAAATAGGACCATTGTACTAGTAGGGCCATTGGGGAGGTGAGCCACCAACCAGCAGCATGTTGTGCCTTGTCAATTGTCAAAAAAGCTGATGGTGTGCCTTGACAATTTTAGCATCTTGCTAATGTGCCATGAGATGAAAAAGGTTGAAGATCTCTGGCCTAGATGCTTAGCTTTATACATCTATGGTTGCAGAGATGGTACAGTTTAAGGTCTGCCTGAGCACCTGAGTGGTAGTGGGAAGGATTCTGTAAAATAGAAAGGGACTTTATCAACTCCTCTTATCCCCAGATATCTTGGAAATCATGGAAATAGGGCAGTTTACTTCAAGCGTGACACACAGATATAGGAAAATGTCTGTTTTTACTTAGCTGCAAAGTTAATTTTCTTACACCGATTTGGAAGCCTTGCTATTCTTGAACCTACCATTTTCCCTCTTTGCTGGGCAGATCTTGTTTCACGGAGACTGAATACATTCCCACAGACAGATATCTCTCTCCACACCCCTGGCTTGGAGTCTTCAGTGAATCCATTGCGTGGATGCATAACAAGGACTCCGTTTGTCGTCAATCCATCCATTTGCCCATCAGATGTCTTCCACTTGGCAGCTTTCTCCTGTGGGGAAATATCAATGAAGCAGCTTTCATTCATGTGTTATTCATTCATCTGCAAATTTGTCGGAAACCAAGCTGAAAGATAAGCCTGCATGAAACAGCTAAAGGAGGCATCTTCTTACCCCTAGGAAGATGTTTTTGGAGGAGTCAAAGCCAGCAGCGTATATTCTTGCTGTGAAAGGAGGATTTCGTTCACATATGATCCTGCAGGCAAACCTTGAGATTGTGCTCTGGACAGACTGAGTCTCTGAATTGCTCTGGCTTCCAGGAACAGTATCCGTTACTACAAAGTCTATGGGGCTCTCTGTTGATCGACCAATCTGACAAAAATAGAATATGTAGAGAGATTCAGATACTGTGTGAAATGAAGCATTTCAAGCCAATATTGATCTTTCATCCATCTAAATGTGCTCTCCAATATCCAATCTCACTGGAATGACTAGCCTATTTTGTTCCCAGTCAACCTGCATGGACACTTTTCTAGATTCCCTATTTGGTGTTTTAGTACTAAACTGGAATCACAGAAGACTCCTGGAAGAGTTTGATGCAGAGGAACGAAGCACCAATCTAATTTTGGTGCCGGTATGGATACCACCAGTCTGATAACTGCAATAGGCATCAAAGTCACAATTAATCCCAAGGCAAGAGAAAGCATTTGTAGCAAGCCTGTGAACTCTAGCCACAATCTAGCCAACAATGCTGCATCCAGTGCCTTCTGAGTAGAAATTAGAGGGCACAGGCAACATTTGTTCTGTGCGCTTAGACATGTCTCAGCCACATAGTAGGGAAGTAGCAGCTTACAATATGGAGTGCTTTTGGATTCACTTCATATACACCCACAGATGAGCTAGTTAATTCAGTATAAACACGAACAGCCTTGCTCCTGTTCATCTGGCTCAACAATGGGCTGGCCTATTGCTCTTAGCTGAAATCCAGGAAGATTCTCTTCGTAAAGTTTGGGAACCACTGTCCTAGACTGAAGCACTTCAGCTTGCAGGTGGCACCTGCACAACTATGTTTCCCAATAGAAGAAGGTTCTACATAGAGAGAACAAGCATGTTGAGGAAAAGCCTTCTAAGCAAGCCCTCTACCAAACATACTCTTTTTCCACATTCAGGGAATTTCCTTCGGGAAAACAATTAGAAATGAAAATGCCACCGGCAAGTCTCAATTTGTCCAATGGCACAAAATGATGTACTTTTTCATGTTCTTTGTTTGGCAGAATAGTTAACACATCACTTTCGAGAATGTGGCTTTCCAGCGTCTATTTCAAAACCAAAGCATATGCTCAACAGAACGTATTTACAGCAACTGTTTAGGATGTGGTTAATTCTGCAGTCCTGTCTATATCATATTCTAGCTGATGCTAGCTTATTTTGGAACATGACGATAAGTGGCTAAGGCATCACTAGTGGCACTTAACGCAGACTCTTGCCTCTGAAGACTTATACCACAACAATTTAGGCAATTTAAACAAACAGCACTTTTAACCGTTATTGACTTAAACATGGCTATTTTTCTGGAATCTGCATTCAAGAGAGCACATGCAGTCAACGTAAGTCACAAAATGTGGTGACATTCAAGGCAGAAGTTCAAGGAAACTGAGAAGTGGAAAGCAGTGAAAAAACTTCTCATTAAGACAGCCTCTCCCCATGATGATGCTTCCAATGTACACACACAGGAAAGTCACAGGAAACATGATGAATATAATATGGGACTAGTTAAGCAACCATAGAACTTGCAGATAAGTCAGCGTTTAAACTTGCTCCTCTAATGTTGTTCAAGTTCCTTATCTGGATCAAAGAGTCTTCCCTCTCTCCCCCTCATTGAATAGAATGTCAAATAATACTGAAAGACTGAGCTTGCTTTCCCTGCTCCCCCTCCCCAAATATGGGTATTGTATCCTTAGAAAGTATATACCGTAGTTTTGCCTTCCTATCTTATCATGACCAAGTCTACATAGCTTTTATCTCAGCAGAACTTCCACATTTGCTTGTGAAATAAACAAGCTTAATGGGGTGGGGGAGAATGACGTAAGTACAAGAAAGAAATACAAAGGTCAAAATGATATGACAAAAAAAACTTAATAGTTTTTACTTAAAAAATACTTAAAAAAAAAAAAACTCCAGGCATCTGTGGCAAACACAACAAAACCCTCGTCCCTTAGCTTGTACGTAAGGGCTTCCTTCTACTCTCCACCCGCCAGCAAACCTCAGAGGTCACAAGGTTTTTTAAAGTTTAACTTTTCTCAAGGCTGTTAAGTGGATGATGTTGCTGGGGAAGTGAAGTACTGTACACGATTGCTACTAAAGTGGATTCTCCCAACATGAACAAAAATATCACCACCAACAGTGATTTGTACCATTCCCAACTCATACAACTTTCATGTACCTGAAACATGTCTGTGTTGCTGTCATGCGTATATTCAACCACCACCGTCTGAACTCGAGACAAAGTGTAAGATATACTATGCTGGTCCTTGTTGCTTATTGCCTGTAGAAAAGAAGAAAATATAACACAACACAAATTAAAATGATCAATTAGCAGGAACAACTCAACATCGTAACAGAGTAGGCTCTCACTAAGCCAACCCAGTCATTGATTTTGGTGTTCTCACTATTTCAAAGCAGGTTCTTATTGCACATAACTGACATCGCAGCTTTCCAGTACCCGCTGGTTACACAGAACATCCACACTATCACCAAGGAGCTCTTGTTAACCACAGACCCCTCTGCCTAAATCCTACTTTTATTCCCAAGGTAAACTCAATGTTCCACAGAACAGAGGAGATTGTGCTCCCCACTCCTTCTGCTCCAATCCAGGTCACCCCAAGGAGAAGGACTAGCTTGGCCTAGATGTCTGGCAGGCCCTCAGCTTTTACGTATCCTGGACCAAGCTGTTCCAGAAGTCTGAAGTTATGTTCATCTCATATAGGCTAGCTGTGTGCTGAGCAGATAAAGGACAGGGGAAGGGCATGGGGAGGGGTGTAACAGAGTGAGAAGAAGTCAGGGGACAGACAGATTTTGTCCCACTAAAAATCTGTGCTCACAACCCACTGGTGGATTCCCAACCCACAGTTTGGGAAACACTGTTTAGTATAAATAAGCTGAGACAATGGATGGCACAGAGGGCTCACGTGAGCTTTGCTTAGTATTATTCTCATGCGTCAGTCTCCTTGTTTGTAAGCAGACCCTTCAATGCAAGATACCGATTTCCGTCGCTGTACTATATTAAAGCTATGGGGTAGTTGAGCATGTTTCAGCACAGCTCAGTTTATTTTCAAAATTGGACCAAGTTTACACAATCCAGAATATCTGAACCTAGAACGCAGTTCAGACATTTTTCACCATCACTTTAGCCTCTCAGTTCTGAATCAAAATGCGGTGCTTATGAAGCCTGATTCTGTACCCGCCCACCCCACCCCCGAGATCTCCAGCTTCTTCAAAAGTATATATGGAAGCAGTGCATGCCTTATGGAAGCAGGGCAGAATATCCTGGAAAATCTTGATACTTGAGGTAGTTTCACAAGAAAACAGTTTTAGCAAATACAAGAGAGAAATATAAAGTGCTCAAAGTTAAGCCCATCATGAGCACTTGTGGAAGTAAACTACTGTAAGCCTCACCCACCCATACAATTTTCTATCATTAAGTTTAAGGGAAGACCAATTCACAAGAAAGCTCCAACTTAATTGCCTTTATCCTATTGCTAGGAGTTTGAGTCTTTTCTGGAAATATTAAAAGACTCCCAGTACATCTATCTATATATATAAAGAAGAGCGTGTGTGTGTGTGTGTATGTATGTTCCACATAGGCTCCGCAACGCCTGGACCGATTCGCGCCAAACTCGGCACGCGGGTGCCTTGGCCCCCCGAGACCGTCGCTGCACGGTTTTGGAACGGATCGCGCCCCCACGGGCGCGGGTAAAAGCGAATTTGTGGTTCTCTATGAGTGGCTGTGGGCCATTCCGAGGCTCTGATGATGTCATGATGAGATGCAAATGACATGCAAATTTCATGCGGAATCTTCAGGCAGCAACTGAACTCTTTACAGTTGAAGACAAACAGCAGCAAATAGGTTTCCCGCAGGCAAACCGATACAGGGCCAGGGAAATGTGTCCTGTGGACATGTGGGCGGTCCCTGCTTGGCAGTGGACAGTTGGCACAAGGTGCTGTGGCTGTTGCTCT